>VMOF01000024.1:18732345-18750731 GCA_011764245.1 Trialeurodes vaporariorum | reverse complement strand
AATGCATCTTTGTTCTCAGCTCAGCAAGTAATTCAATTTTCTTTATAAAAAACACAACAATTCAGACCCTTGCAACTGCCCCATTAAAGGAGTAGAAAAAAATCTCGAACCTAAATGTTCACTATTCTCTTGAGCAGTGGCGTAGCGTGTAATTTGGCAACGTTGCTGTTCGTCTATTTAAACTCACAAAAAAGATCGAACTGTTATTGGGTGTTCGGTTTGGGTGTTCGGTGAACACCTTCATATTCGACCTTTTACGGGGGTTTTTAAATTAAAATAGTACAGTACAACGTTGCCAAATCGCGAACTACGCCGCTGTTTTTGAGTAACTCACCCCACCTCGCACCGTAACGATTTCAATAAATTACGATACGATCCTTCGTGACTAACCCCCTTGCGGGCTCAGTGCACCTTCTATGATTGTCATAAGACTTCTTGTTTGGTAATAACAAGGTGTAATTGCGGTTTTCAAGAATGATTTTCAGCTAGCAACAGTTATCAACTTAAGTCGCAGCATCATAAGGAAAAACTTGCGTTAAATCAAGTGTATTAAAATGCCAATAAGTGACCTTAGACTTTATCATATTATTTTTTGGGAGGGTTCTCTCGCTCTTTCTCTCTCTCTCTCTCTCTCTCTCTCTCTCTCTCTCTCTCCTCTCTCTCTCTCCCCCTCTCTCTCTCTCTCTCTCTTTCTCTCTGTTTGACTGTTATGACGTCATTCGAGCGAGCGCGCGCATGTAAACGCGGGTGCGCGGTGAAGAGTAGCCGCGTGGGCAATAAACGTCGAGAGATCATGAATGACCGACCTTCAACTTGAAAACAGAAACACATTTTAAATCGAGACCCCTCCTCTATCCCTCCTTCACTCCTTTTCGTGGTTGGCCGTGCTATTGCACGGAAACGTCGAAAACGCAAAAGACATCCTCCAAAAGAAAAGAATCATTGCAAAGCAGAATACGAAGTCAAGTCAACAACACGCCAATCAAAAAACCTATTGCGCACTTTTGCTCCAGGAATGCGGCACATTGACTCATTGAGTCTCAAACGCAAAATAAAATCCACTCATTATCTCTGGAAATCACTTCCTTTTTGAACAGCCCGCGCTACACGTACTCGTCGTACTCATGGGTAGCGTTCTAGAATTCATCCCTTCATTGTCTCGATGCAGAAAAGATTATGAATTGCAGCACTTTTCAATATACATAGATATACTACATCACAGGATAGTGTAATCTTTTTTGCATGGATGCAGTAAATGGTTGAATTCTAGAACGCTACCATGGGCGGGCGCTCGCTGAAAAATTTTCAGTGGGGACGGAATTGTTGAACCCCAATAGAAGGTACCTACAGAGGGGGGCCCCTTCCCCCGAAGAAGAAAAGGAATTTTTCTTTTAAATGGTACAATTTTAAGCCATTGTTGGTGTATCAAATAAATATTAGAATATTTACGTGTTTGATATTATATGAATAAAATGACAACAGATGATGATACCTAATAGTAAGAAAAATGCATACTTAGTCTACTATATTCCAAGTGAGTCAAAATTACAAATTAAACTAACTAATTCAAGATCGTCAACTCCTTTGATTAACATTCAATCTTCTGTTGTTCCTTTCATTTTTATTGTAAAGTTTACACGATTGTGAATTCCAGGCATGGGCGGATCCAGAGGGGGGGGCCCCGGCGGCATCCACCCCCTTGAACCCCCCTACAAAAAAAAAAAAAAAAAAAAAAAAAACAGTAAGAGGAGGAGAAAGAGGGGGGAAACAAAAGAAAAGGAGAAGGGTAAAACAAGTCATTAAATAACCTTAGGTAAATTAGACTAGGTTTGGCGGGGGGGGGGGGTAATAGGGTCTTAATTTCATCCACCAGACATACATTCTCTACGAAAATTAAAAGAAATTAGGTATAGCTGGCATTCGGGCGGGATCTGCCACTTTTACAAACAAAAATTGAAATTAGGTAGTATAAATGAGGAGTAAACGGTTAAAAGATGCCTCAAATTGGAATTAAAGAAGCTTTAAGTTTCACAATTTTCTGGGGGGGGGGAATTTTTCAGAAAACATTGTACTCTTTCCAGAAAACATTGGGCTTCCCTCTCTAGAAAAGCAGAAAATAGCCCGATGTTTTCTGGAAAGAGTATACAATGTTTTCTGCTTTTGTCGACCATCTTGGATCTGGATTTTGAACTGCGCGCTACTGACTTCGTGGCGCGAAGTCAGATGAGCATACCTCTTCAATCTATAACCTTGGTACATCGGTATACGCTAGTTTTGAAATCCATATTTTTCTCTAATAACTTGCCAAGATTTTACGCAAATTCAATTAATATTTCGCATTTTCTGCAGGAGAGGATAGAAAATCCAAAGAGTAAGATTTTCTACAGGTCAGAACTGTTTAAAGTCAAATGTTTTGGCATGGATCGTGTCATATCAGTCTAGTAAGAGTCCTTAACATCAGAGCAGTCGATGATTGTTTCAAATGCCAGGACGGCTGCCGCGGCGCGGCGGTTTACAAAATCGACCACAATCGCAACTTACGGGAATTTAGAATGTCTGTTTGATTTCCAATACAGATTGCGTACTTCTAGTCCCTTTCTGAATATTAGAGAAAAGATTTGCTCGTGTTCGGAGGCCTTAAATACCGCGCGTTTTAAAAAAAAAATCGGCTCCTCCCTTCCTTACCCGACTGCTCTTTTCTCTTCAGTAGACTCTAGAGTCTTGAGTAGAGAAGAAAAAAAAGTGGTCACTTCAGCCCCCTCCCCCGTTTTTTTTTGTCCACAGTCGGCATTTGTTAAAAATTAGTTAAAGATCGAGAGGATCATATAATAGAGTATAAACCTTGACACTGCCTTTGCGGTTAGCCTCAATTGTGTTCGACTCCCTCCTATTGAAACCGTGAAAATAGGATTAGGACCATAAAATGTAAATTGTGTGTATGCGCTAACAAGATTATTACTGTAGATCTGGGGCCTTACAACAATTGACAACATCGCAAATGTGTGTCAGTTACACACACAAGAAAATCGACACATATCTAGGCTCGCGAGTTTTTCTGAATAGTTTTGGGGCCTGACCCCTCATATAAAAGTTTGTGTGTTGACATAACTTTCTTATCTGGGTGTGTTTTCGAAAAAGGACCAGATACTCATATATTTTACTGCTAGTATACCATTTTCTCGCTGCTATCTCCGCGTGACCCCAGATATATGTGGCCGGTCCGGTGGCCCCAGGTATATTCTCGTACAAGTATGTGTGTGTGTGTGTGTGTGTGTGTGTTGTGTGTGTGTGTTGTGTGTGTGTGTGTGTGTGTGTGTGTGTGTGTGTGTGTTGGTGTGTGTGTGTGTGCATGGACGCAGTTCTAGCCACGTCTGGCAAAACTACGTACTAGGGCTGCCATTTTACTTATACTTTTAATGCGTTTTCTCCCATTTGACTCAAATGCAAATTTTTTAATTACCATCCATATTTGGCAACACTGCTGATTACGCCGGTCTCAGTTCCAAGATGGCCACGGGACGCGGGCTCTGAATTTTACTGTCTTGAAAACTCCTTCCGGGGGGGGGGGGCTGATTCTGCTCTTTCGGACGAGACGATAGATGAGGTAGCGGAAATTGACTAATCCCATTGGTTTAAACGGCGTCACGTGACAGATTTCGATCTATTCGATAACTGCGAGAGTCGTTTTTCTGAAATAAACGACTTCAAATTTGACACGTGACACCGATTAAACCAATGGGAATCATCGATTCTCGCTCTCTCGTCTCGTCTCGTTCAAAAGATCAGAATTAGCTCCCAGTCATCGGCACCTCTCTTTTTCATGAGACATATGGAAGACTCAATCAGCCGGGTAATATCGGACGCAATATTTCGATTTTCTAAACACCAGCAGCGGTCTCTTGTCTCCATCAATATGCTACAAAGCATCAGAGGTGAAGCATGCAATTTTGCAACTGACAAGCATACAATCTGCGAATTAAATAATGTCGCAGCTTTAGATTTTGGCACAGGTAGGCCACTTGCAATGCTTTGATTCCTAATGATAAGTATTATCGGTAGGCTATATTCAAAATCTAATGAATTAAGGGTCGTTCCAGCTTAACTGTCCCACCCGCAACATTTAAAATCCATCGTTATTTTGATTCTCCAACATCAAGTTTTTTTTTTTTTTTTTTTTTTTTTTTTTTTAGAGATTGGACGATAAAGAGAGCTCTCAATTATAAAATTGAAAATTTAAGAATATAGGATGAAAAGAAAGAGAGAGATGAAGAAACTCTCGGTGCGCTACTGATTGTTTTATTAATACAAGAAACATCAGTTTATTCTTTAAATCGGGCAGCACTGCATCCCTCAACCATTCCCTGGTCTCCCCACAGTGGATTTAAAACTGTGGCATTTCCTTTACTTATTTGGACATCAGTCTGGTATGCGAAGAGAGGATTTACGATTGCCTCATTTTTGTGATAAAATATTGGCGTATATATTCCCGGAAAAGTAACGTATCTAGTGTTATTTCTTGTAAAACCGAATCCGATTAATTCTAGAATGTATTGCAGCTCCCCCCCCCCATAATTCTGGCTACGCGGCCATGCTCTAAACAGAGGATCTTAAAAGCGCGCGCCATTGTTGACATTTATTTTGTGTTTATTTCTTCAATTCTAATAAAGTTTACATCGATAAAGGATGTTCTGTGCGCAAACATTCATTCCGAATTTCAAGTTCAAATGATGTGAATATAGGCTGTAATTCGGTAATTTCATTTCACCTCGTTTACATAGAATCTTTTGGAGTTGTCAGAAATTCCATCCTTTAAATGGCGATTGAGATATTATTTCAGGAAGGTGTCGCATTCGGAAAAAATGTTTTATTGAAATTTGGATTCATCTACCGCGTGCGCTTATTTCTATAGTTCCCAAAAACGCGTTCTCCGAAACTTTTACAAATGAGAATTTTTCACTTGACCTACACAAAAAAAAAAAAACAGAAAAAAAACGCTTTGGTACCGCGCACTATAATTATACCTAAACCCTCGGTAGAAAAGAAATAATTCAGCATAAAGACTTTTTTTTTTTTTTCCAAAACCAAATTTTTGGTTCACCCATAAGTATAACCAAAGGTTTTGTACGCCTAATTATAAAGAAATAATTTTTACGGGTGAAATTTCTTTGGTTAGATGTTATAGGTGATGAATCAAAGATTTATATACATAGTTTGTTTTACTTTTAATTTGCTGCTGAGGTCGCATTTTCTACCAAAAATTTTAGTGGGTGCTAGAGGTAGTTTCAGAAGTGTAGGCGGACCTAGACCGATAATCTTTGGAATTTGTCAACATTATTTCTGATATTTCTCGATGAAAATGAATAAAAATGAAATTTAGTATTCATTTTCCCCCGGAAAATTTTGAAAATTTAGCTCTTCTTAGACGCAAAATTAGGCTACTTCTATTCGGAAACTACATATATTGAATTAACTCTCGAGAAAAATGAGATTTTCCGAGACTATGCTGATGTTACGGAAATATCTACATCGCATGCTGATAGAAAGACAGAGTCTTCAGGAAATCTAGATTTCAGAGGAAGATCGAGCGAAATTAACAATTAAGGACATTGCTGCCGGGAAAGATGTGTTCCTCCAAGGAAAAATATGTTTCATGACATTGATACTTTTTTTGAACTCATTTCCTTTCTCATCTTTTCTTTTTCTCTCCTCCTCTTTTCCTCTTCTCTCTTTCTCTTTTCCTCTTTTTTCCTTTCCTTTTCTCCTTTTTTCCTTTCCTTTCCTCCTTTTTCCTTTCCTTTCCTCATTTTTTTCTTCCTATGGGGGGGCCTTGACCCCCTTGCCCCCCCCCCCCTGGGTGCGCCCATGCTTGGACCCCTTGATTAGGTAAGCTCTAAAGAGGGGTCGAGGGCCTCTAACAAAAGAGCAAAAGCTTGAAAATCTCAACTAATTGTAGTCGCTGAGAAAGAGAAAAAGAGAAAAGCTTCCTAGTGCTGACAGCAGGACAGCTGACAAAGATGAATGTTGATTCGAACGAGTTCTTGATTTTTTTTTTGTTTGGCTCAATGCACGAGCACGAAATCTTTATCCCTCCCACCATCACGAAGTAGGAAGTTTCAAGCTATGATGTACTAAGTATAAAATTTCGGAGAATCGATTGTTTTCTAGAATAGATTTGCGTTCGAAAAAATTCAAATTTACAATGCGGTAACTTCACGAGAGTGAGCGAGATGGAAAAAGTGTGTAGATGTTGGTTCAATAACGATTGTGAAGTCATCACTAATAATCAGTCCATTGAATCGTGAGGTACTTTGAACGGTTTGAACCCCTTTCTATAGACTGTTTTAGTAGAGCGATATATCGTATCGATTGCCGTCCGAGGGCCTCTGGTTCCAAACAAACTCTGGTTCAATGTAATTTCCCCATAAGCGAACTTTTGAACGGAAATTTAGGGTATTAAATCAAACAATTAATGCGACCTTGTTGCGATTATGAAATCTACGTCCTCAAAAATGCTTAATTTTGCCTGTTCCACCCGTAAAACTGCCAAAATAACAAGATATTGCAGATTAAACGATGCGTTTGGAGGTTGGAATCACCCAAACTTTGGGTTGTTGTTGTGGAATTGGCGGGATTTCTGGCGATTCTAACCTACAAATGCAACATTTAATCTGTAATATCTTATTGATTTCGGCAGTTTTAGTCAAGGAACCAGGCATAATTAAGCATTTTCGAGGACGTAGAATTCATAATCGCAAAAAGGTCGCATTTATTGTTTGATTTAATACCCTAAATTTCCGTTCAAAAGTTCGCTTACGGGGAAATTACATTGAACCAGAGTTTGTTTGGAACCAGAGGCCCTCGGACGGCAATCGATACGATATATCGCTCTACTAAAACAGTCTATTGTCGTGTTGACCGGAAGTTTCCGTGCGAGCCTACCCACTTGGCCACGGTTTAGCTCAGCAGGGGCAATGGCAGGGCAGGGCAGGGCAGCGTGCTGAGCTGAGCGGCAGCACTGGAGCAGCAGCCGGCCTCGAACTCGCAATCAGCCCAAGCGCCGCACCACGCCACGCCACGCCACATTGCTCAGTTTTGTTTTTATTACGAAAGGAGGAGATGAGAAATGTGAGAGAATCCCTACCTAGTTGCCGGATGAAAGAAAGAAACGCGGATGGCCTTGAATACGGGCGCCAAACCGCAAGACATCTCCGCGACCAAGGGCGTCATCCGTGGATGTGAAATGGAGGGGGGAGAGGCATTGCACTGTATCCCCCTCCGTCTATTTGAGTTTGAATAGTTTTTGTGATGATAAGTCGAGGTCCATCACGAAATTTTGAATTTTGAGTCACAATGTTGTGTTTACGTAGCCAAGAAGAGACAAAGGGGTCAAAATCCCTTCATCGCTTCCTCTTTACTTGGCGAGATCGTAAATAGAATAGGACGTTCTAGTGATGACGTCACGATCAAAATTTGATCCAAGTAAATGTTCTACCTTCTACCTCGCTCCCTCTCGTGGAGTCGCCCATTTGCAATTGGAACCATTATTTTCGATTGCATTCGTGCTGGTAAACATCAAGTTTTCTTCAATTTTATTGCATCTTTGAAATTCCACGCTCTTTGGAGAATAATTTCACCCCAATTTAATTCTTGAAGGGTCACAACTCGCAAAGTCACAAGTGACTTTATAATCACAATTATATCGAACGAGGTCGCATGCTTTATCCTTGTCTGACTCGCGATCTCTTGTAGGCATATCACCGCCATGACATTCAAGAATACTCAACCATCCCAACCTCTTATCGTCTCGAAACTTAACTTCCGTAATTGGTATGACCATCATGACCAATCATCACAGGCGCAACCAGGATCTCTTCCATCTCTCTCATTTCCCATTTGAATTAATAAGTAGGAAAAGGACAGAAAGAAGGGTTTTATCCCCTTGTCCATCCTTCTCTAACATATTTCTTAATGGAGAAAAGAGAGAGATGAAGAAACTCTCGTTGCGCTACTGTCAATCATGATGGTAAAGTGAATCATGGTGCCAACATCATATTATGGAGCCACGATATTGATCTCTATGTACCATGAGCGGCGTAGCCAGGAATTTTTTAAAGGGGGGGGGCGGAGGTCCAAAAATTGTCAGGGGGGGGGGGGGGTTTCAAAGATACTAATTTGGTCAAATTTGTCTGAAAACGCAAAAAATTACCATTTTTCTTATATAGGACAAATTTTAGTGTCAAGGGGGGGGGGGGCTCCCCCCCTCCGGCTACGCCACTGATGGACCCATATCCTAAAATTCACTGGCCATATGAAACATTAAGGGAGACAAAGACTTCTCGACTATCAGAGATAGGTTGGTTCTTAAAAACATTCATCGGCCGGGGGGAGGGGTATTGGGGAGGCGGGATTGGAGGAGGGGTACAAAACATGGGACTTCTTCGACATAACTGTGATTGCAAATTACTGCGTTATGTTTCGAAAATGTTGCCGATGCTGAAATACATTTTAAGGTACTTACTACGTGGATTCTGTTGGTGCAATAAATCTGCAGGAACCATTTTGTTTAGTTGTGTGAATTTGCATTTGACTGTTATATTAAGATCGAGATTTTCCGTTTTTACTTTTTATCTTAAACAATTTAGTCTCTAAACTTATGCCAGAGAAAACATGTTTAGACTATCCGATTTCCATGTCTCTCGGTAAAATGAACGCTTAACGCTGACCAATTTGATGTATTCAAATGTACTTCCTCTCCAAACTTTTGTTTGACTTGATGTAGACTCAACACTCAGCTCGAGATCGTCTATTATTCTGGTGGACGTGGGGAAAGGGATTTTTCGGAGCCCGAGCCAGAAAAATTTTCGTGACTTTCGAATTGCGTCGCGGAGGTAGTAAGTACTTGCTTTGGCCTACATCAAGAATTGAAGGCACTTTATCTGCCTTCAGCTCCTCACTCATGACATGACACAGTCAAGGTTATACGCGATTGTGCGCGGGGTGGATAAAGGCATTGGAGTCATTGGAAGCGTGTCCAATAAAATCAGACGATCCCAACTTCCCATCAGCATAATGTATGTGTGCTTACTCTGTGTACTTCATACTTATAAAGAACAATGACAGAAAAAACGAACCAGCGATGACTTGAACTATAAATAAAACAGGAACTGGTAAAATGCTGGAATTCAACCTAAATTGGCGAGGACGCGATTCGGCTCAAATTACGCAGCCTTTTTTGAGTTGAAAATGGCTGCGATTTGAGTCGAAATGTCCTCGGCAATGTAGGTTGAATTCCAGCATTTAACTCACTCCTGTTTTATTTGTTGCTGGAATACTTATATAGATACTTACCTAGTGTTGAGGCGACGCGACGCGACGCGACGTCACATATGCAATGTATCGCTGCGATGTCTCGATGTTGTAGCTGAAAAAAATAGCCTCCAAATAGTTGCGGAACTGATCATGCAATCAATGGGGCTCTTCCAAACTTTTGCTATGAACAAATAAATAGTTCAATTTGATGTTAAGACCAGCGAAAATCACGAAAATCACACTGAGGAAGTCTAAAATTCAGTAATAAACTCACATAACTGCCATAACGGCAAGATCGTAATGGCGCTTTAACGCAGGTATCATGGGAGATTCCTGTCTATTATGTCACTTTCTCTAAGGAAACACAGAGATATGTCTCAATTTAGGTAGGAATCTTCCATGACACCTGCGTCTTTCCGCCATTAAGCCCGATTCTGAGAGTGAATTTCGTGATTTTTGAGTGTACTCATCGTCATTTTTACAGGTTTTTATACAAGTATCAACACTTCAATCCCCTATAGCAAAAGTTTGCAAGAGCCCCGTTGCTTCATCTCTGCACGCATGGGATGCGTCATATTTTATGCCATTTCCATTTTTATTTTATGAGTGCGTCATTTCAATTTTCTCGGTATTTCACCTTAGAATCAACCGTCGAAAGACAAATCATTTGGTAGTGCAACTGACGCTCACATGCCCAAGGAAATGTATTTTTTATGTCCTGAATAATCCGCTGAACCAAGAAAATATATTTTTTATGTCCTGAATAATCTGCTGAATGGCGTTTACGACTTTCCTCCAGGAAAAGGGACGATGTGTTGTTCGATACTTTTAAGGTACCTACTACCTACTGCATTGCGTATTGCATATACCTACCCTGGCCATTTATCCTCGCGCGTCCCCGCTGATACAAACTCACTTATCTATAAGTCTTTATCACGCCTAACATGGCAACTTAGCAGCGTTTGCCGCCATTTGAAGCTCTTACAGACGAATGGACGCAGACACCGGATGGTGGTTGCGCAAGGTTACAGGTGGTCAAACCCCGACAGTAAAATAAAGAAGAAGCGAAGAGAGTATGATGCCCTAAGAAATTGAGGAATAGAACGGAACGAATGATCGTTGTCTAATCACTAGAATAATCGCCCCATAAAGTGAAATAAATTGTAAATTAAAAGTCTCCATGGCGATATTTGACAAACTTGTTATCAAGACGGGCGCAGACTCCCAATGATTCTTATGACCGGGGCAGAGTTGCTAGACCCGAGCCGCTGTGAAAACTGTCCTCGCCATCGCATTGCCAGCGTAATATAGGTATGTATGTAGATACTTTATGAGGAACAGTGGCGAGGCGTGCGATTTGGCAACTTTCCTTTTTCCCCGTTTAAACACATTAGAAAGGTCGCAATGCCTGGTCATCGCTGATGACTGACTGAATAAGCGATTAATTTTTTTGTTGAATTTAAATGGAGAAAATACATTGTTGCAAAATTTCACGCTTCGTCACTGATGCGAGGAACGTGGACACTGGACACTGGACAGTTCTGTTTGTGTGTGTGTGTGTGTGTGGTGTGTGTGTGTGTGTGTGTGGTGTGTGTGTGTGTGTGTGTGTGTGGCCGTGTACCGTTATATATCTGGGGCCAATTCACGAGTTTTTTACCTTGGTTCTGGGGCCGCATATATATCTGGGCTCACACGCAGTGGCCCCAGATATTGACAGGCATAAATTTGGTCAGAAATGTAATCAGGAGTTCATTTTAAGGCGTTTGAGCGAAAAAAAAAAAAATTTCATCTTGGCCCCAAATATATTAAAAAAACTTGTTCTGCGTTTCGTGTAAAATCGGGGTTCGAGATCTGGGGCCACGATGAACACTCATAGTGGCAGGTGAAGGAACTAAAATACAGCGTTGCTCCTCCTAGAAATTCGTGAGCATTATACGGTGCTTGATAATTTATACCATCACCGTGACTAAAGGAGCGTAGACTGCGCTGACCTTGAAACCATTTCACACCCTTTGTTGTTTGCTCTGAACCCTCTTTTTCTGTTCTTTCTCGTTTCCCTTTTCGCTTCTCTGTTACGGTCTCGTCGCCACTCTGGTCTTCTCTCCAGATTTTTAGAATCTCTTTCAAACCAGTGAATGATTTTTCTCTCTCGCTCCGCGTAATGTTGTCAAGCACTGACAACCAAAATTCGCGAGTTTCGTTTCATTTGGACCAGTCATGTGCCCTTTAAAATCTGTGGAGAATTTTTCCGCGTCCTCATAATGTCCCAAAAGAGCCTTAAAAGGAACATGGATCCAAAAAAAACTTATCCAAGGGGGGCCGCGCCTTCCATTCTAGAGAAATTTTGACAGAAAAATGTCTAACTACGGCCGCGAGATGTCCCGTAAGGTCCTTTAATAAACTTGGATCTATCCGAAATTTTTACAGTAAATAACAAAAAGCTTTCGCATTCAAATCGTCGAAACAGCTTTGCGGTACATCGATTCTTTCTCGAGGTATCGATTTTTCAAGGTAAGGTCAGATCGGATGTTGGTGGCTTCTGCATGCTCAAAAATCCACGAGTTTCGTCTCTCCTGGACCAGTTATGTGCCTTGTAAAATCGGTTGTTCACATTTTCGGGTCCTCATATGTCTAATAAGAGCCCTAAGGAGCATGGAGCCAAAAAAACATGTCCAAGGGGGGGCCGCGCCTCCAATTTCATCGGAATTCTGACAGAAGAATGTCTAACTACAAGGTCTCGTGAGATCCTTCATAAACTCGGATTCATTCGAAATATTTTTGAAGTGTATGTATTACTAATTGTAAGCATACGCTTTTGGTTAGTCCAGACCGCTTCATGGAAAATCGATCCATTTTCGAGATATTGATTTTTCAAAGGCACGACGTAGAAGTCATGACCCAGCAGTGGTGAATACAATTAACTGATGTCATATCTATCGATTCATGATGGATCTTCTCTTTCATTTTATTATAAACGAATTTTGTACTCTCATAAAACGAGGGTGTACGACGTCATACTATCACAGAATAATACAATCAGAAGGGAAACTCCCATAAGAGCCAATGGAAACAAGATTTGGAATTTACTGGCACAAACTGGCAACTGTGCCTACTCACTTCTCAAGATGGCGGACATGCTTTTTCAGGCTATACAACCAATCACAACTCGGCCAGTTGCCGAAGATTTGCCGAAGATTGCCGAAGATACTCACTTTCGAACATGGCGGCCCGAAGTAAAGAATGTTTCAAAATGAATTAGAGTTTCCCTTCTGATTGTATTATTCTGTGATACTATAGGAGCGTATATGAACCCACCATAAAGAAAAATCTCTACTTCGGATTAAATCTGTGAATGTCTAGTATTTACAGATTTAATCCGCAATAGAGATTTTCTTTCTGATGGGTTCCTGTAGAGGGTTTTAGTAATGGCGACTGCCGGTGATGAGCGTTCCAAACAAAGCCAGTTTGTCTCTCTCGCTCTCACGTGACCCCTATGCACATTGTACTGCCATCACACTCTAATTTCAAAAATCGTAAATAGAGACTTATTTTGTGAAATTTTATGGCAGAAATGAATTTCTCGAGGCATTTTATTGTGATTTTGATAATAATATGTCGTAAAACAAGGTCCTGTATACGAATTTCGAAGCTAGAAAGAGATGGATATACATGGGGGTCACGGGAGAGTGAGTGAGATAGTTTGGAACGCTACGCGAGTTTTATCACAACCGATTGCGACCGATGAGTGCATTGTTGTGGTTGTTGGCTAACCGTTGACTTCGCACTAAAACCGTCTATACGTTCCTAGTATGACTACATCGCGTACACCCGCGTTTTATGAGAATACAAAATTCGTTTATTAAAAATTAAATTGAAGGTCCACCATGAATCGATAGGTATGAGATAGGCCGGTTGCTTGTATCCACCACTGAGTCATGACTTCATGACTAATAAATCTGTGTAAGTACTTAATGAGTTTACCATTGGCATCTGAAATATAAGTTCTCTCTTTTTGAAGGTTCAGCTTTTTATATTTGCATCAGCTCTCATTTTTAGTATCTACGAGTATTAACGTTTTTTCACGCCCCTCTCTAATTTGCCGAACAATATCTATAGAACCCCGTATCCTTAGCTTATATGCAAATCCGAAAATCGTGCGATGAAGCGCACCCACTTTGTTCACCCCCATTGGTCACTGAATTAAAGCAAGCATCGGCAAGAAATTAAAGCAATTGAAATTTTTCAAACTTCTCGCAAAAGTCTTCAATTTTTCCAATATTTACCTAAGTATGTTGGAGGGATGTTTAGGGGTGCATAAGCGGGCTCACGCTTCCCAAAATGTTGCTGTCTACCCCGAAAAACACAGATTGAGCTAATGCGTAGTAATTATTTTTATGGTCAACTGCGAGTGAACATCAAGTGAAACAGGCACTAGGCAATGGCAGTGTGTGCATAGTTATTCCAAAAAAAATCTAAATTTACTTACTAACTAGCAGGTATGTCGTACCCGTGCTCCGCACGGTTCGTAATAGGTACACACCTGTAATGACGATCTTGGTCTGTTGCTGAGGGATTATTTGGTTAAATAAGATGTGTGAATTTAGCATCCTCAAAGGAGCCTCCATGTAAACTTTCGGTGATTGGTGCGCACCATTCTCCTTCATAATTAGATGATTTGCAAACCTTTGACGATTATCAATGGATCGGAGACTATCATTTACAGTGGAGTACGGAAGGGGGGCTAAGGGGGCTAAAGACCCCCCTCCCCCATACCTCCGATTTTATGGGTGGAGGGGAAGAGGGGAATAACTTTCAGTCAAACGCTCATCAGTTCAAGCCCTTCCCAAAAAAAATCCTGCGTACGCCACTGATCATTGATAATGACACAGTAGCGGCCAAAACATGTTGGTCCTCGTTTGCGGGCAGTAAAACCTCTTTGACCAATTAACATCACAAAATGGACTAATTTTTGGGCGCCATCTATGTGTATTTGCGGGCGCCCGTAAATAAAATGGCGTTGAGGCTGCCAACAGTGAGGTGATGTTTCCTCGCAATCCTCGCGCATCAACGAACGCCAGAAACCCGCAAAGGACCAATGTTTTTCGGCCGCATTTGCATCGAAATAGAGCACGAGACGTGCGGTCTTCTGATGAAGAACGTAAAATCGAGCGCAAGTTGTGTCTTTATCAATTACAGCGAGATTCCTATCAAATTTGAGGCTTTTCTCCGAGTGTTTCTGTAGAAAGAGTGACAAATTATTATAGATAGAAATCCCCCATGACACCTGCGTAGCTCCGCCATTTAAGAGCAAAGATGACAGGAGAAAGCATAGGTATCATGGGAGATCACTATCTAATTTGACTTTCTCAATTTCAGAGTTTGTCTATCGATACTAGTTTTGACCTCAGAGAGGCTATCAGTAAGAATAACTTTTTTTAGTTCAATTATTATTAGGTCCAGACGTACAGAGTATGTCTGTTGTCCTGTAATTTTAGTCCAATTGTGTTTTGTCCTAAAAAAAAAGGTTCGTTTTGCCCGATGCTCATTTTCGGTCGGTTTCGTTCGTTTCCCTGTAAATTAATAAAACGAAGAATCAGCATTATTCCAAATAGGCCCAAAAGAAAATGATTGGAATGCGTAGGAATCAGTTTCGGCGGAATTTGTCGTTATTATAACACAAGTTTTAACAGACTTTTAAGATGAACCCAAACATTTAACTAGATTGATATCCTTCAGTACTGGTGCGTGATATCTGGTAACGTTGCAATTATTCCGTTTAAACCCAGGTATACTATCGATTCGATTGAGTGCACTGTGCGTTCCCCTATATTTCGATCTTTTTCGTGGTTTAAGTGGGTTTAAAGTCTCCTCCAACCCTTAAAACATATGCTAGTCGTTTCAAAACACATGTGCAGAACTTCTGGAGCGTATATTTAGTTCTAAAATAAAACTTTTTTTCCGATAAAGATGGATCCTAAAAAGCCTACCCCCCCCCTTTTTTTACCCGGAACCTCACAAAGTTTAGAAAAATGTATGTTTTTTGGAATACTTATCGTCCACAATTATTCCAAACCGAATGTTCAAAATCCGAAGGTTTTTTAATGACCTTAGTAAATTCAGATATTTAAGTAGTGTGACAATATATTTTTCAAGTAATATTGTTCCTAATCTTGTACATTTTTGAGATTATTGTTTTTTTTTCTTATTTATAATGCATACAGCACTTCGCTGAGTTGAATAATATTATATGATCCAATTGAAAACGTTCTCTGATAATTGAAGTTTATAGTTCTCTAAAATTTTACCAACAAACCAGCATGGACGAAAATGAACGAAAAAGAGCATTGGACGAAATGACTAATTCATCGGGACAAAAAAAAATTTGACCAATATTGCAGGACTGGAGAGTGGAGACTTGGTCCAGACCTAGGTAATATAACGTGGACTACAAAAGCACGGACGTCGTAGTCGAGGACGAAAAGAAAGATAGGACTAATTGTTCAATAGGACCAAAATTGATAGGAGGCATTTTCATGGACTTAATGTGGCGGAGAAAAAAAAGGACGAAAAGTCATGTGACCGTTGCGGGCTGATTAGGCATTTCGCACGTCCTGACTTGAAAAAAAAGAGAAAAAAATGAAGGTGGCTGTATGCATATCATCTCCTAGTCTCCAAACTTTTTTCCGGCGAAAGATGAAATAATTGAAACCATTTCCGAAAAAAGGGTCCATAAAACAAAGGGTACAATAGGTACGCTCTTCAGACATAAGTCTCTATTCAATCATACTATGCTAATTTTTCAGGAAGAGCACACCCGTTATTTTCTGGGCTCTTTTTCCGGAAATGGCCTCAACAGAACAAATCTCGTTTTGGGACCCAACAAAATAACGTAATTAACCTTTAAATCAGCTTATAGTTAGGTAACTGTGTGAAGCCGAGAATGCAGTTGCAAGATTTGTTCAAAAAGTAAGAATTGCATGCATGAGCGCCCGTAGGGGGGAGGGTGGGAGAAGAGGGGGAACTCCCCCGAATTCAAAGCAGTCAAAATTCACGATAAAATGAAAGGGACGAAAGAAATTGAAATGTTAATCAATGGTCAGATTTTGGGGGTTAAAATTAGAAGGGGAAGCTTGAAAGTAATGACTTTTTTTTTGGGGGGGGGGGGGGTTAGTAGTCGATTAAGGGCTTAACGTATGCACTTGTGTGCGCGCGTTGAAAAGCCGTGTATTAAGTATGAGAAGTAAAATAGTAGGTATACTGATTTCTTGCTGCCGTTTTGCGTATAATTAATAACATTTTTCAATTCACTGATGATTCCACCGGCTGAGAAAAGATTACACATAGTTCATTTCAGTGGATGGCTGTAATTAATGCACGAAAATACTCTGATCTGTATTCTTTTCTCAATCGGCGGAAACTCCGTTAATTAATTAAAATATCCGCAAGTTTTTTAAAGTCATCGACGAAGCCACCGTTTGAGAAAAGATTACAGATTATAGTATTTTCGTGCGTTACAGTCATACAATCAAACTGACTTGCGTAATCTTTTCTCAACCGGTGCAATCATCGGTGAATTGAAAAATGCCATTAATTATACGCAAAACAGCAGCTCTGATTGGAGGCATTTTCAAAGACTAAATGTGGCGGAGAAAAAAATACGAAAAGTCTTGTAATCGTTGCGGATTGATTACAGATCACACTTCCTGACTTGGAAAAAAAAAATAAAATAAATAAAAGTGGCTATATGTTTATCACCTCCAGGTCTCCAAACTTTTTCAAGACGAAAGAAAACGTAAACAAGACGAAATAAACAAAAATGAAGTAATTGAAACCATTTCCGGAAAAAGGGCCCATAAAACAAAAGGTAGGTATACACTCTTCGGACATAAGTCTCTATTCAATCACTATGCTGCAGATTTTTCAGGAAGAGGGCGCCCGGGGCTCTTTTTCCAGAAATGGCCTTAACTAGACAGATCTCGATTGGTGACCCAACAAAATAACGCGTAATTAACCTCCACCTCCACATTAGCTTAGTTAGGTAACTATGTGAAGCCGAGATTGCAATTACGAGAGTTGTTCGAAAAGTAAGAATTTCATATTGTTTCTCAGATTTCTCCTGAGCCTGGAAAGGAAATACTTAATACACCATTTTTTTCTGCATACTCTCTAAAATGCGATGGTCAAAAGTCTAAATCGTGTTGTAAAAAAAGAAGAACTTTTAGTTTTAGAACTTTTCCAGCTTTCCTTGATCGCGGGCTCGCAATTCTCTCTGCTCAGCACTGCAAATAGAGTCTTCGCTTTCCGACTCCAGTTCTAGATCACCACGAAATAAAGGTCGTTACATTTATTTATTTCTTCGAATTATTACTGCGTTGTTTTCAATAATCGTGGGCAGCTTTGGAGATCAAAATGGGGGGGGGGGGCTTGAAAGTAATGACCTTTTGGGGGGGGGTTTACTAGTCGATTAAGGGCTTAAAACTTATGCGGTCGTGTGTGCGTGTTGAAAAGCGGTACTCAGTTTGAGAAATGAAATAGTAGGTAGGTACCTACTGATTTCTTGCGTGAACATCAAGAACAATTCAAGCCACTTCTTCAGTTTACATCATCCCCCCTCTCCTCCTCTAAAGCCGCCAACGCGAATAATTATGTTATAAGTGTTTAAGATTGTAAGTGAAGGAATTGATTTCTTTCTCCATAAAACTAATTCTTTCCTGAACAGCTATGCCATTTACCCAGGAAACTGGGGGATCGGTCCTTCAATGGAATAAGTAGCTTTTATCTTAAAAACAGACCACCAAAAATCTTACTGCTCTTATAATAAGTATGGAAGAGGAAAAGGATTTTCAGAGAACCATTTTCCTTTTCAAAAAATTTTTGGTGATGATGAAATAGCAAAGAGCGGCTCGTGCAGTTCGATACATCTAACTCATTCCAAAGCATGTCCTCATTACGACACAAATAATTTCCGCCATATACTCATCACCAGATAATAGTGTCATCTTCCTTAATGTTTTGCAGTGATTTCTCCCATGCGTTTGATTATAACAAGGTAAAAATTGTTGTACATCGGCAAGGTT
>VMOF01000024.1:18437345-18727345 GCA_011764245.1 Trialeurodes vaporariorum | reverse complement strand
GTGCAATATTGTTTGAAGTGAGGCCTTTTATTCCAGATAAATTAGCCTCATAATTCTATCTCCTAGGACTTTAGTCTTTAGGAGCCTCCTCTTCACCGGAGGTTTGGTGTGGAAGAGCTAAAAGGGCCCTTTGCACTTGTGGAAGCACGGAAACAACCGTGTAGAGGCTCTTTCGCTCTTTCGCTCTTTCTATCATTATTTTGAAAGTTCAGGGTCCTAAAAATGTTGGCGCTCGTGCCGGCAGTTGTTATGAGTTAGGTGAGGGGGGGGGGGGGGGGTTGTTGAGGTCAATACGTTATTTTAGAGTATATATGCAGATTCTGTTGTAGGGTGGAAGGGGGGCCCTCCAGTTCAATCTGAGGCGGGGGCCCGAGTTTCAAAGTTACGCCACTGGCTTACAGGCTCCATAAATTTGGAATAGCGATACAAGAATATGAGCTTTGAAATTTAGTTTAATTCTCCCTCTCCAATCTAAAAGACCATTTGCAATCGCTTGTGGTGAACGGAAGCATATACGCTTCGATGCGATCATACTTATTGTTCGTTTTTCCGAGAAAAATTTCCTAACCGTTTAGAAATGCTTTGTTTGCTAATTTTAGACTGATCCGCAAGTACTATCGATGATGCTTAAGCCACACAAAATCGCAGTTGTTATTTTTGCCCCCCGTCTCTCCTATCCTCTCCCCCCTCTCTCGCTCTCTCTCTCTCTCTCTCTCTCTCTCTCTCTCTCTCTCTCTCTCTCTCTCTCTTTCCCTTCTCTATCTCTCTCTCTCTCTCTCTCTCTCTCTCTCTCTCTCTCTCTCTCTCTCTCTCTCTCTCTCTCTCTCTCTCTCTCTCTCTCTCTCTCTCTCTCTCTCTCTCTCTCTCTCTCTCTCTCTCTCTCATCCTCTCTCTCTCTCTCTCTCTCATATATCTGTCGTCTTCGTAATTATGAATGAGTTTTAAACTAGAGATAGAGGAAAATCATTTGATTCATCAAATTAAATTTGATACCGCTTTACAAGTATTAAACAAAGACCTCGAAATTTCTGGGTAATTTATGAATCATTACTTGATTACAGCATTGATTTATAGAAAAATTGACAAAAAATAAATTTTCTTTTTTCTCCCTCAGATTGCCAACTGTATAAACCTTATTTCGCGAACTGTTCATTATTCACTGGATAGGTATTTATCGACGGCTCGCCGGGCGAGGCACCACATCACCTAATTCAGGAAAGAGAATGGAAGGAAACGTTAACCATAATTTTATTAAAATCACCCGGAAAGTAGTTAACTATTCGTACGCACCTGCATCGTTTTGGTCTATCTTTAAAAACGAAGGCGAACCATAACAGAGTATGTGGATCAGATAGCTTCAGTTGTGAGTTGTAACATAGTTAACTATTCGTACGCGCCTGTACCGTTTTAGTCTATCTTCATAAATGAAGGCGCACCCATGAAAATAAGACACGAATTCCTGATCGAATTGAGGGATTTTTCGGTGAGGGTATTTAAATCGGATATCTGGTGCTAAGCGTCGACCTTTTTTCCCTGTCAGACAGGGCCCGGTCTCCAATAAAGCTGCTCTTTTCTACGATGTTGTCCATTTTTCTTTCTATTTCTCATTTCTCTTCTCTTTTTCCTTCCTCATCATCCCTTTCTTTCCACCATTTTTTTTACGGCCTGCTGACCCAAAATGGACATCAGCTCGTCACCGGGAAATTTCCCGATTTCCCAGTAAGTTAGATCCACCCTCCTCCTCGGGCACCCGGTGGTCGGTGCCTATAGGTCATCCTGTTTTTTTCTTTTTCTTTTCGAGACGCTACTGCAATCTTCTCATCCTTATCGTAATATTCAATAGTATCCAATAAAAATGAAATATGTCAGGTATTCGATAAATTTCAGTGGCAAAGCGTGCTATTTGGCAACATGACATTTTGTCCATTTGGCCCACAGAAAAGGTTGAATCCACTGGTCAGCGTCGATTCCTTGGTATTTCGATTTTTTTCACGGGTTTTAATGAGCCAAATGCAACGGTTCCAGAGTGCACGCTTCGTCACTGAAATTGATACATGTAAAACGAAAAGAAAGACTTGCTTGAATAACATGTAAACTAGAGTCCCTTGATGGAAATATTGTATAGGGAGTACCGACACGAGCTCAACGAGTTGTGATTGGTCGTTGGTTTTAGGCTCTCACGGAGTCGAGCAGGAGTCGACGACATCGAAGGCTCCACACGAAAGGAGTCGATTCGTAGAGGAACGTATGGGAACGGACCGGAATGCCGGCAAATCCGCCAGTCCACCACTGTTCCACTGTTGAACTTAACCTTCGAATTCGTTCAGGCAGTCGATTAAATCGACTCCTGTCAAAATGCATAAAGCGTCGTGTCGGTACTCCCTATACAATATTTCCATCAAGGGACTCTCTAATGTAAACCTGCCAACAATTAACAGTGGCGCACGTGCAATTTGGCAACGATGCAATGTTTCCGTTTAAGCCTATTATATGATAAGGATCAAACTAGCAAATGTGTTTAATTAATGGACAAGGTGCAACATCGCCGTGCAGCGCTTAATGGGTCGAAACATAGATTTTGCCGGCCATGAAAAGTTCTTGTTTAATGGATTTGAAAACATCTAATAGTTGGTATTTTGCTTAGAAAACCCCGTGTTATTTTATACTCATTTTAGGCTCTGACACATGAGTGATTTCTCTCATTTTTAGGTTATCTTAATTGCTATAAATTGTTCAAAATCTTGATTTGTGTTTGTAAATCGTGTCCGGGAAATTCCATGTTTCGATCCATCGTGCAGCTTGCATGATACGGGATACGCTATGCACTGGCGCGGCGCGGCGTGCGAATATTCTTTTCTATAAATGAACTGTCTCTTGTTGTATCATTAGATTTTGAAGGCGCAAATTGAATTTTTCTCACACTTCACAAAAATGAAGGAAAAAATTGCATTTTTTTTAAATCAACCGTTTTCCTCGTTTTTCTCGCACCAGAAGTAAATTATGATTTCTCAGCAAAAATGATGTTTATATGGATGGAATAATTTTATAATGAGTGACTTTTAGTACAGTTTTAGTTACTGTTCCCCGCTCTTCATCACACCAAGAAAGTGACGCGGAGATCATTTTACTTCTTGTCAGCGTCGTTTTTGTGCGAATTGTGTTGTCTTGACGCATTCCGTTTCGTCAACTGCGTCCGTCAAGACAGCGTTGCCGGTTATGAAAGGAATGAACTGTTTGCAGTATCTACGGTATTCCTGTAAAATATTTATTTTGGCACATTATCCTTGGAAAAAGTGTTTTATGAAGTTCCACGGCCAAAGTTCCGTTGGACATTGACTCTCATGGATTTCCGAATTATTACATGGAATACCACTGGACTTTTGCTGAATTGTGTATGGGATTTTCATGAGATTATGTATGGATTTTCCTTGTCATTTTATGGAAATCCGCGGGATTTGTGCCCCACGATATTTTGGCCGTGGAACTTCGTGAGACACTTTTACTAGGGATGAGTTATAAAGATAAACGTCTAAAGTAATTCCAGATAGGGAAAACTGAAACATTCCTCCCGTTCTGGGGTAGGTAAGGGGGACTTACAATAGGTACTTACATTTCTCGAAACTGCCAGCCAAAAAAATGCGACGCTCAAACTATTTTTAAGTGTAATTGCAGGTCGTCGATCATTATCTATAGGTTTTTCAATTATTTTTTCTGTTCTGTTTTTTTTCTTACTTTTGGATTCCCAAAATTAATTACTCTTCGATTCCCAAAACTAATTACTTTTCTATTCCCAAAATTTTTTTTTTTACTTAACGCATGTAAATTGTAAATAATGTAAATACCTATTTATAATATCTGTTGGTAAGATCGGTGGAATCGCATAGACATTTTTATTAAATTAAAGAAAAAGCAGTAATGCGTGTATCAGTGGCTTATATAAAGTTCGTGATTTGGCAGTTTTGCAATGTAGTCCATTTAAGCACAAGAAATGATCGACCATCATGTGCACAGCGAATACCGTTGAATTCGACCTTTTGCATAGTTTTAGTTGCAAATAATAATGCAATGTTGTTAGATTGCGCGTTATACAGGGACGGTAGGTCTATCCAGTACCTCTCACACTTACAGTCGCGTACAATCATTCATTATAAGTTGGCCGGAACGTGTCTTTTTCCTTACTTGTTAGTTGTTTCTATACTAACAATAAATTAAATATTACCCTATTCTGAAACAGGAAATTAATTACTCAAGTAGGTATTATTATATGAACTCCCTCTTAATGAATAGAAACAATTTAATCGAGTTTGAAAAGCATGTCGCGCCTGCCGCACTGATATCCCGATACTTCACTGATAAAGAAAGCATTATCAGACGATTTGCTTTAAAATCGTTTTTTTCTTCTTCTTCTTTTGTTGTTTAGAGTGATGAGTCATTCAAAACTGCTTGTTACCACTATGCAGCACATGCGGTTGGTAAGTTGGGGGGGGGGGGGGGGGCAAAAAAACTGCCTTGCTGTCAAATTCCAGCTCATTCCATTGTTTACTTTTTGAATATGCGCAGGATATTTCAGTTCGTATAGAGGTGCCTCCCCACCCTATATTTCTTTCGTAGTTGAAGTAATAAAGCAGTTTCAAAATTTAAAAATATGTTTACCTAGTACATTTTTTAAAATGTTGATCTTCCGTTACAGAAAGGAAACAGTTCTATAAGTACGGCGTAGGCCATTGTGCAGAACTTTTCCTTTCATACAAAAAATTACTAGAAAATTGAATGCACACATCTGCCAAAAAAAAAAAAAGGCCGTTCTCATCACTTATTATTGTGACGCAGCGTGCAGTTTGGCTACTTTGCATTTTGCTCATAAGAAAGCCATTTGCTCAAAGTGGTTCTAAGGAAGTGAGCGCGAGTGCTGATTGGTCGGTAAAGCAAATATTTGCAATAAATTCGGATCACGTGATGGGTGAGAAGCAATCAGCGCTCACTTCCTGCAAAAGTCCTGATGCAAACAACTCTGTACAGGTGTATGACTATGTGAAGCTATATGCTCCTTGAGTTCTCCATGAGAGCTGAAATTTTGGAATGTGCCAAATCACATGGCCAAATGGCTAAACGTTTTTTGTTTCCAAAACCTACCTGGTAACCTGGGGGGGGGGGGCTTAATGGATATATAGGTGGAGCTAAGCCCTCTCCCCCTATTTTCGCCTATGCATAAGGCAGCTGTTTGATACCTGTTGAGTGTTGAGTATTATCAACTTCACTAGCGAGCAGGTGCCCTTTATTGAGTTTCGAATATTCAAATACCAAGAAATCAGAAAATGTGAAAGAGAGAGGGGAGTAAAGTAAGAAAAAGAAAAGAAATGGAAGATAGAATAATATAAAAGAAAGGGACTAGAGGAAAAACCCATAGTTGTGAGAAAAAGCTAACCCCATATTCGGGATCTCGGGATCAGGCGGATAGCGCCCCTGATGGATTTTACATTCGTCCATGGAAGTCAGTGGGCGTTGCAATTGGGCAACCATAAATTTCTTCCGTTTAAACTTGTATAAAATTTTAATTATCAAGTTCATTTCAATCATAAAATCTGTCAACCTCAAACAGAATCAATAAGATTGTTTTACAGGTCCTTTTCTCACGCGGGGCGATTGGAAATTTTCCATGGCTCATAATTCAAAACGTCCTTAAAATGCTCTCGTAAATATTTTTCGTCCGGCTCCTGCTTTGTTCCTCAGTTTTCGAAGTTGATGAAAATAATAATATGGTATGGAAAAATTATACCGGGGCCAGTTCTGGCAACAATTACGTAACCAGACATGCTTGTAGACAAACAAGCATGATACACGTACACAGTTGCACCGCGCATACATACAGCCATAGACAGGAAGAAGTCGTGGAGTGCATGGAGGTCGGGAAATGCAACGCAATGCAGTGTGGGGGGGGGGGAACTCGCGTGGCTCCACTTACGAAGGATTACGCGTGTGAAAAAGAAAAGGAAAGAATAACAAAATTGAAAACTTGTGATGAATGTTACAAACAATGCTTTTAAGAGTCTCACCACAGGGAAAACTTGTCAACATTTTTGATGCATGGCGCGCGATGAATAGGTAATATTTACTCATGATAAATGCGTTTGCGCGTCTATTACTTTCAGTTACAGTCGTCATGGAGTCAAGGGTGCGAAAAGACGCGGCTTGAAAGTCATTCAAATCAAATTTTTTATACAATCATGAAACAAGAGAGGCAGCGTGACAAGAGGGTCTGAGGAAGAGAGGGTCGGTGGAAGCCGGGAGAGAGAGAGAGAGGAAGAGAAAGGGAAAAGGGGTGAGAGGGTGTGTGGGTGTGCGTATGAGAGAGAGAGAGAGAGAGAGAGAGAGAGAGAGAGAGAGAGAGAGAGAGAGAGAGAGAGAGAGAGAGAGAGAGAGAGAGAGAGAGAGAGAGAGAGAGAGAGAGGTATGCCATTTGTTTTCAGGTTGCCTCAGATTATGTATCACGCTTTCAAATCAGAGGTGTTTTTTATACTGTGCGCCACCTTCCTTTTAGTAAAGTCCATTGGTTCTCTTATTCCAGGGTGTCAAGAATCATTTGTGCGCTCAAAGCAGATTTGTTTTCAGTTTTTTCTCCAAAGGAGGAAATGTTACTGGATGCAGTGGCGAGGCGTGCGATATCTGCGCTTAACTCTTTCACGGGAAGTGGTGCGCATGGGTACCATTTTATGTGACATGGGATTTAATGGAATTTAAGTGGACATTTTGAAAAGAAAATTGTGTGACCCATCAAAATTCTTAGAAAACTGTCCTCTTTTAGAACGGGTTTAAAAAAATCTCAAAAAAGTCTAATCCCAAAATGCGTGCGTGAAAGGGTTAAAGGGTCACTATGCAAACATCCCCATTTTCGAATCCTATATGAAGACTTGTTACTTCGCAAGAGTCAAGAGATTAAGATACAAGTCTAATTATGAGAAATAGAAACCATATACATACATATTTTGCGGGTACATCGCAAGTAAACAACTGATACAGATGACGTGGGTTCATGCACGATACTGCTAGAGGGGGCGGGGAATACCTATGATGAGTTGCACGAGTTTATATTCTCAATCAAATTGGAGCAAGTTTTCGCCATGTGCGTTGCAGGCAATCGCAATGTCGGTTAATAATACGTGAGCGTCTGCACGAAGTAAACAATTAACATTGGAATGATTGGCTGTATCACTCGTCTTCCATTTGAACCTCTGCTGAATGGAGCTGTTGCAAACTTTTGCTACAGGCTTACTATAAGAGTTGGTAATGGGGTAAAACCCTGTAAAAATCGATTAGCTAACTAAAAGATCACGAAATCCATCCACAAACTCATGAAATGCTTTCAAACGCGAGACAGTAATGTCGGTGAGTATCAGTAGCTTAGCGCGCAATATGGCAACGTTGCAGTTTGTCCATTTAAACACATGAAAAAGATCGAAGTATTGGGTGTTCGGTGAACACCCTCGCATTCGACCTTTTACATGGTTTTAAATGGAAAGATACAACGCTGCCAAATTGCACGCTATACGCCACTGGTGATTATACAGGGTGTTGAAAAACTGTTCCCGAATATTTCAGGGGCGGATTCTACAGATCAAAATAAGACCTTTTTTCCCTATAAACATGTGTCCGAAAATGCCCCCCCTTTTGAGCTACAGCCCCCCAAAGTTTTAAAAAATTTACAGTTTTTTTGGAATAGCGACCACTATTATGAACCAAATGTTTTAAAACTTGGTGTCCTAAGGTAATTTTACGTGTAGAATCCATTAATGACCTCGAAAAATTCATAAATTGAGTCTAACTGTAATTTTCACGCAACCTCGTACCTTTAACGGCACACATTTTATGTTACGGATTAAAATTTTGAAGAATAATTACCAAAATCAGATGCGGAAAACCCTTAGAAAGATTTTTGGTCCACCTTGTTTCTTTCGATACGACGCGTTTTAAGCGAGATAATCGCTGCACAGTGCGGAAAAGTCAGCGCTTTTACCATAGCGGCCGGCCCGTAGAAGCAGCGGAGAGGCGGGCTGCATACTCACTGCCGTTTTTCATGGTAAAAGCGCTGACTTTTCCACAGTGTGCAGCGATTATCTCGCTTAAAACGCGTCGTATCGAAAGAAACAAGGTGGACCAAAAATCTTTCTAAGGGTTTTCCGCATCTGATTTTGGTAATTATTCTTCAAAATTTTAATCCGTAACATAAAATGTGTGCCGTTAAAGGTACGAGGTTGCGTGAAAATTACAGTTAGACTCAATTTATGAATTTTTCGAGGTCATTAATGGATTCTACACGTAAAATTACCTTAGGACACCAAGTTTTAAAACATTTGGTTCATAATAGTGGTCGCTATTCCAAAAAAACTGTAAATTTTTTAAAACTTTGGGGGGCTGTAGCTCAAAAGGGGGGCATTTTCGGACACATGTTTATAGGAAAAAAAGGTCTTATCTTGATCTGTAGATTTCGCCCCTGAAATATTCGGGAACAGTTTTTCAACACCCTGTATTGCGTTCGGTAGCAGGTAACAAATTGGTATTGTCTAGACGTCAGGTAATAATCTTGTGCAGACCATAATAATTGCTTTTTGAGAAAAAGTCAAGATAGAATACAATAAAAGTAAAACTATTTTAATTTCCCAAAACATATGAAAGACGTCTTCATCAAGTCGTCTTCAAAGTAAAGCTCCTCGAGACAACTTTAGGCAAAGGTTGTCTTCAGGAGCGTAGCCTGCAAAATTGGTAACGTTGTAATGTGCCCATTTAAATCCATTGAAAAGATCGAACTATCGGGTGTTCGATGAAATCCTTTGCATTCGACCTTTAACATAGGTTTAAATGGACACATTACACTACGCCACTATTTGGCTTTCAGCTATGCTTTAGGGTTTCCGTCACAGCATAAGTACAAAGCATGAAATGCGCTCATATTAAACAAGTAATGACTGTATATCGCTAGCAAAAAGTATAAAATTAGGTGCGAATAATTAAAGAGACACAGCGCAACCCCCATCCCATTGATTACGTAATATCAGAATCATAACAGTTATTCGTATGAATCATTCGACGACGCTGACGCCTCGCCCCGAGCGCGGCCCGCAATAAAGCTGATGACTTGACTTGACTTGACTTCATGTGAGAACGTAAAATGATCAAAAAAATCAGTCTACTTATATGTATGTATGCCCGGCGCATAGTCAGAAACAAGTGGGTGACATAAATTATTTTTCATGACATGAAGAATAAGCATAAATCGGATTACGCATAAAAAATCATAAGACCACGGGTTTTGTATAGGTACTGACTGACATGACAGTGGCGCCTCCAGGATCTCATCCATTTCTCTCATCTTCTCTTTGAATGTATTATTGTTACTAAAAGGATAGAAAGAGAGGGCTCTGACCCATTGTCTATCCTTCTCTAACATACGTGTTTCAATGGAGGAAAGACAGAGACCGATCATTTCTCGTTGCGCTGGTGGTTTTTTAGTGTGTACTGACGTCAACTTAGAAACGCGAATCGACAATTAATGCGATCTCTTTATCTGTGATTGTATCGATGATAAACAAGGAATATAAGGTATAACGTTTGGGATTTACTTCTTGCGGAGGGAGCAATATTCTGGGCTGTTTTTTCTTTTCATATGTACTTGCGTCATTCATTATCTGTTGTGTTTTATTCTTTCTATAGGTATATTTCGATTTTGAATGTTAAGTGTTTGTAATTCCATATAGTATAATGTATGTGCCCACTAAGGAGATTCCAGGCGAAATCTATCCATATTTCAATTTGATGTACATAGTGCGGAGTGCCTCTGATCTCGTTAGGGGTTAGTCGCGTTTTTGGCATTTTAAATTAAAAACATAGACAAATCAAAATCCAAGACTACATGTCTTTCAAAACAAGCTGTTTGATTGATGGCCCATCAAACTGCAGTTTTTTGACGATGGATGGTGTGTGTGTGACGTGTGTGTCATTGTCATGTCATCTGTCCACCAATTTCAGTCAATTAGACCTGGGCGCTATTTTTTAGGTTTTTTGGACAAGTTTAGGTTTGAATATATTTTGGAAGTGTCAAATTGGCTATCCTGTAGTTTGATTAAACCCGGACGATAGTGTACGAAGCGGCCTTATACAAAAATATCGATTTTATGGAGGCTCAAATCGAGGGCCCTGAGAATCGTTTCTTTTCCATGTCGGTTCATATGATGCGGATACCTCGATATACCACACATTGAGAACCGCCTCTAACTTGCGACTGAACTTGACTCTATTCTTATTCATATTTATTTAATTATTTATGCAATATTATTCATTGAAACCCGACATGCGTGCTAAGTCTTGCAAATTTGATTTAAATAACTAATAACATGACAAATTAACTAGACCTTTTTGAAACAGAAATGACAAAATAAACGATAGGCAGAAATGAAATATAGATACAGTCTAGTCAAACAAATGAATTTAGTATGAGGCTCGCTCTATAATAAGACTAACTCTTGGAGATTTGAATTATGAAACCTGAGTTATTTGTCAACAATCAATTCGTAAGTAACATCACGCTCCTCCCACTTTTATCAAAGATCAGACATGCGTGAGAGTGTTTATTGTTTACATGGGCTCCTATAAAATTAGGTTGGTTTGGTACTTCAAAAAGTCTACACTTTGTAACGCAAGCTTGCATGCTTGCACAACAACACGTTTCGAATCAACGCCGCGCCACTATTTCCGATGAGGAAATAGTGTTTATTTTGTTGACAAACTGGATTACTGAATTGTCAGGCTAAGTTTTTTCTGAATGAAAAACACGGCATATCGATCGCTGAAAACAACCAATTTTTTTACGAGCTTCAACTCTGTCAATTGTAGTTTTTCATTAAAGGAAAATTCTTATTTGCTTACGGTTTTCTGTTTGCATATCGAGACGGACCAATTGCCGTTTTATTGCGACGGATATCCATCCAAGAATTTGCTGAATCAGTCATTTTACAAAGTAGAAATGTGTCTCTATTGCGTAAACACAAGGAAAATTGGCGCGTATTTTATGGCGTGCTGTGATCACGTGATGAGTCTTGACGAGCAGGTGTAAGCCGCGAGGATGGTGGAGGGAAACCATCATTCATTCATTTAACATTAAAATTCAATGCTAAAAACGCTTTCATACTAGCGAAAGGACTCCTGCAGACGACGGCGGTCTACATCCTCTTATGTAGACAGACTGTCTGGAAAAAGGAAAACGATACATCGTATCGATTAAAACCCAGACACCTCCAAAATTTGTTTCAATGTAATTTTCCCCCAGGGGAATTTTTAAGTGAACATTAAATAAAGAAATTAATTTATGAATAACCTTTCGTCGACAAAATGGAATCTATATGAATACCAATAATTACTTGTCAGCCAGTGGTGTAGCGTGCAGTCTGACAACGTTGTGTTTCGTCCATTTTAACCTATCAATATACGTTAGTTGATGCACAGCAAACACCTTCAAATTCGATTCTTTGCATGCATGAAAACCGGCAAAATGCAATGTTGTCGGATCATACGAAACTCACTGCTGTCTGCATTTTAGGTACGGTTCGATCAGATAACAAACATTTTTCGAATGAAGAATAGTTGATGGGTCATCCGGCAGCTCGATGATCATATGTTTTCGGGCAAACGCGCATGAGAAGCAAAAAAAAATTATCAGCTTTGAACTACAAGGTTACGAAGATTATAAGAGAATAGCGGTCGCTAGCTCAAAATAAGTGGGTATAGTTAAATATTCGTACACAGCGGTGCTGATTTTGCATACTCTAATAATTGAAGGCGCCCGAAGCAACGTTAAGTTCCAAATGTTTATAGAATTTAAATTTTAGAGTCGCAGTCATAAAATTTTGAATAAAAAACTGACATTGTGTGAGGCACAGTGGCGTAGCCGGGGGAGGGGGGGGGGTCCAGGGGGTCTGTACCCCCCCCCCTTGACGCCAAAATTTGTCCTAAAAAAATATAATTTTCTGCGTTTTCAGACAAATTGGACCAAATTAGTATCTTTGGACCCCCTCCCCCCTTGACAATTTTCGGACCTCGGACCCCCCCCCCAGAAAAATCCCTGGCTATACGCCACTAGTGAGGCAGCTCTAGACGGGAGTGCTAATCTTACAAAGCAGCAAACTAATATAACGTGATGGACACCGATAAGCGGGCCGATCATTTACTTCATCGTTAAACCGATCGTTATAACTGTCTACGAGTGATGCTATTGGTCGAAAATTGTAAAACTTGGATGTTGCTATGGTAGGTAACCATCGTTAAGTGTCTCGTTTTATAAAGGCTACTCATGAGTAACCTTTAAAAAACGGACAATATAACGATGGTTACCATAGCAAAGGCTAAGCTTTACAATTTTCGACCAATAGCATCACTCGCGTAGACAGTTATAACGATCGGTTTAACGATGAAGTAAATGATCGGCCCGCAGAGCTCACTTCTTGCAAACTGCTTCAAACCACTTTGTATGTGTGACAGAGGCTTTCTGAAGATAAGAAAAATGCTAAAGGAAATAAGATCCTATCGTTGAAATGAAGACGTGTCCTTTCCGAAAATACCGATTCAATTTGAAACATATCGATCATCAATCAAGCTAGAGAGAGGACAAAGGAACCAAAGGCTGAAGATTCTCGCTTGTATTCAATATTTTTCCATTTCGTCAACTCCGATCGATATTATCATTTTATCATCGTCGTGCAGGCTGCGGCCGGCTGCGCACGGGGCTATCAACGACCGTTTATTGTTGTTGCCGCTGCGTTGATAATATTGTTGATGACAATGATGACTTGATAGTTGATACTACTTTTTGATGTCGAAGTGTTTGTGTTTGTATTTGTGTTTACATATTTTCAGTCGGTGCAGTCGCGACTCCCTCCCCCTCCCCATCCCCCTTCTCCCAACTGACTCGATCTCCCTCTCTCGCGCTGTTGATGCCGCGCCGCCGCGCCACCGCGACCGCCTCTCCGCCAGCCTCAATGAGAGTGTTGACGTTCAAGTGTTTTTATCGATCTGTTTGTATGGAAATCGGTGTCGACGTCGAATGTCAATGATTCACACGAAAACAAAACAACCGACTATCGATGCAAGCTCCAATATACTTCTGTGGTTGCCAGACTTTCATTTGAGTTCTCTGATTATTATTATTATGTTTACTACTCGAAAGCTCTTCCCATGACCCACTCCCACTGATAACTAGTAAAAAAAATTGACTAACGTTATGCTACACTAAAAAAAATCAATTATTGTTGAAGCAACATTTCAAAATTTGTTGATTTAACAAAAATTGAAGGTTGCTAAATCACCAAGTGTTTAAAATGTTTGTAAAGTTAAAAATTTATTTGTTGATTTTACAAAAATAGTTAATGAATCAGCAACATAGTTGTATTCTTTTAACAAAATGGACATTGTCAATTTAGCAATATTAAATAGTAAAAAGAGTGTGCAACATAACCCAATTAGTTGATCTAACAATTCAGTTTAAATAAATCAGCAAAACGAAATGCTGATTTTACTTACTGATTTGTTATTTCAACATAAAAATTGTTATTTTTACAAGATGATTTGCTGGTGTGGCAAAGTGAGTTGTTAAGTTAACAAAATGAATTGCTGATTTAGCATTTGAGTTGTTAATTCAACAAAATGATAGGTTAATTTAGCAAATAATTATGTTACTACATTTTTTAACAATTATTTTTTTTTTCAGTGCATCAATGGAATGGTAGTTCATTTATCTGGATCAGGAACAGGATCAATTCCTTTCCATTGGCTCGTATCTTGTAATCTTGCATGGAAAGAGACATTTCTTCCTATCGACTTTTTTCAGCCATTCCATCCGAAATCGGCATTTTATTTTTTTCATGGAAGGATGCAAATTTCCGCAGCGACAAGAGGAAAAAAATATTTGCCGATGACCATGATTTAAAAACTACCAATCTGCTTTAAACTCGTGAGTTGCACGGTTCCTTCTCTCCGGCCGCGTCTCGTGCAATGTGGCAACAATGTTTGCCCTCCATTTGAAGCTACGTGCAACAGTCGATTGTTAAGGAAGCAGCGCTTCACTATCGTATCGATAGTTTTACAGAGATTTAATGGTGAAAACCATTGTTGCCAAATTGCAGTCGCCTCTTATAATGCTATCTCACTCTCACACCACTAAAATCGTATACAGAGACTTATTCATAATGATATTTGTTCGCATTTTTTGAATTTCTGGAGTAAATTTTGTGCAAGTAGAGTGTCGTGAAGTAAGGCCCTGAATACGACTTTCGACTCTACAAAGAGATGGCTGTTTGCATGAAGATCACGTATAAGAGTGAGAGAGATTGATTGAAACTCAACGCGGCGAGTTTAGCTACAGCTGATTGGAATTAACCGATGAGTGCATTGTTAGCTAACCGTTGACTTATGTTACGCCGAAATAAAACCGCGAACCTCTTGAAAATCGATTCTTTGCCGTAGGCCTATATGAATAAATCAAGAGACATAGAAAATTAAACATCAAGTGGCCGGTAGCCTACACAAGGGCAATGTTGCATTTTATCAATTTAATCTCATCTGAAAAATGGAATTCGAGAGTGTCTTCACCAGACATCCGTATTATTTCGATTTATTTTATTTATTTTCTTTTCTTTTATTCATAAGGGTTTAAATTGACAACATGCAACGTTGCCAAATAACAAGATTCATTCACCAATTTCCAAGTCACGAGTCACTATTGCGCTGCTGGCCCATTTTAAGCGTGCTCATGGAACATGGCACGCTTATTCCGATCGTTTTGCTGCTAACAATATAATACAATGTATACAATGTAATAAGGCAGCCTATGCTTTCCACGTGTATTCCTATGCTGAGTGGCCTAAAGTTGAAAATCGGCTGTTTTTGAATTTTGTGATTTTTTCCTGTCGTGTCTGTTGCGTTTTGAGGACTGCAATGGTACAATTATGAAATCGTACCTTCTAAAGTTTGCAGCAAAAATAGTTGGATTCATTTTAATGCTTTAGTTTTTTTATAATTCCAATAAAACGACGGACTCACCACTTTTGAGGGGTAAGTGGAGTGCGGTGAGGTAATATTTTGCGTTTTATGTTGCCAACTTCGTTGTAATTTTACTCTGCTGTGTTGGTTTTACGATGAATAAATTTTTGTTTGTTTTTATGATTAATTTGTCATATTGGACATTGTTTTTGTGTTATTTTATTACGTTTATTGAATATATAATTGATTTTAAAGTACATTCGGGGTTTTTTCGTCCGGGCGGCCGATAACGAGTCGTTGTGTGATGTTTTTTTTTTTTATTTATTATTGTTTTGCAGCCGGTGATTGTTTGGCTGCATTGGCTGCACTGCGGCTCACCAGTTCACTAATTTGATAATCTTTCTCTGTGAATGTCTAGAGTCAGCTGATATTTTCGAATAGAAGGCGCGAAATAAAACCGATACAGATTATGGTTTTACTTATAGGATACCTTCTCACAAAAGTAAAGCTTCAAGAAGAACCCGCTAGAGAGCGCGGAATGAAGTAGTCACGTTTGTTGCCTTTATTTGATCAGCTGATAAATAATTTTTTTTTTTTTTTTTTTTTTTTTTTTAGCGCAATTTTTAACAATCAATCTTTAATGGGTTGAAAATGGATCTCATTAAAATAAACAAATTAGATTAGATCAGTATTCTTTTAATTTTTTAGTTTCGGGAATTGTTACAACATTAACGCCTGTTCGAAAGTGTAAGCGAAGTTATGGTTTTTGTATTATTTTTTTTAGAGGACGAGACAGGCTCAATTAATGGTATTTGTTTTGATGAAAAGGGGTCCATCCAGCTACCATTAGGAGTGCCCCTCCCTCGAAAATGTATGAAACTTTCAGGGATGATAGAGCTAAGCATCATCTTTCAGAATATCTGCAGTTTTTTGAATTTGGTCAACTGCGAGCGGGAGTGCAGGGGGTCAAAGTCAAAACCTCCAATGCTCCATAACTTTTGAACGAAAAGAGATATTGACGTGAACTTTGCACCAAAAGATGCGTATTTTAAAGATCTTTCGATTGATGTGCTACAGTGTTTAGTTCAAAAATATTTGACCCGTTTTTTGCATTTTGTTTTACTTTTGAAGTTTCCAAAAATCCGTTTTTTGAGTTTGAAAATAGGCGCAATGAAGAAATCTGAACGAAAAACTATGGCGGCCATATATGATTTGAGAATTTTGAAAAACTTATGTCAAAAATAAATTCAGCGACCCAAAAAACCCGCTTCCACCAAGTTTCAATGAATTTCATCGATTATTGGTGGAGCAACAAATTTTTTTGTAGAATCGAAAGTCGGAACCCTATTTTTGGCCTAGATTTGAAACTTTGCGCGGTCATAACTCTTGAACGAAACGTTTTTCGGCATCGCGGTTTGCGCCATCTGAAAGCTTATAAAATCAGCTTTCTTCACAGAAGTTTTTTGTTCAGATTTCTACGTTGCGCCTATTTTTCAAACTTAAAAAACGAATTTTTTCTCTACTTTTAGATTATAAATGAATTTTTACATCTGCATTGAGGGTTTTTTCGAGAAAAGTTGAAAAATGTGTTTGAACCCCCCAGAATACACCCCAAGAGGTTGTCAGGAGCTTATGAAAATATCAGAAATGAAAAATTTGGAGTCAATTTTCTGTCTGATTGTTTAAGTGCAAAGTGGTATCACGATACTGTACGATCACTGTCCGATGAGTAAAATAATTGAAATCTAATGCCTTAAATAATATACAATAAAGTGACAAATCTTCTCCCATGAACTACATTATAATAAATATATTTAAACCATGTATGCGTAAGCCTTTATGCAAAACTTATTTCTGCAAAACCCAGCAGAGCAGAAGACCAAATGAAACAACTTATGCGCAGATTTTTATGTTTACAATTCACAGGCACGCTTTTCCAATACATGCAATGTATCGGAGCTTCCCTGCTTGTTTCAATTCTCAACGGCCATATGTGCTAAGTTCATTAGTGCACCTACTTTGTCAGGCTCCAGTTTAGAATCACCAGCGCGCACATTTTTGAAATTATGGTTCCTCCCATGGAGGAAGTTCGTGCAATATTGTAACCGCATATTATTTGCTTTTCAAAATGTCTAACCTAAGTGCCTATGTAAAAAATCGGTTCTCTGAAAGCCAGATTGATTTCCAAGAATGGATTATTTTACATTACATTATGCTCAACTTGAGGAACCAAGGTTTTGGTTGCCATTTCGCACGAGCCACTGTTATGGTCCCTCCCCTGCAGGCTGATTCTGCTTGTTTGGACGAGACGAGACGAGATAGCAAAAATCGACGAATCCCATTGGTTTAAATGGCGTCACGTGACAGATTTGAAGTCATTCAAGTGGGTATGGTTCGGATGAAGAGTCATGAATTTGAAAAGAATGACTCTTGATCCGAACCTTACCCACTTGAATGACTTCAAATCTGTCACATGACGCCATTTAAACCAATGGGATTCGTCAATTCTTGCTATCTCGTCTCGTCTCGTCCAAATGAGCAGAATCAGCTTGCTGGTACCAGGGCCGGATTTCCCATTAGACGAACTAGGCCTGGGCCTAGAGGCGCCGCAGTCCGAAAAGCGCCGCGGTCAAGCAAAGCCGGACGAAAAATTAGATAAGAAGCGAAAAACATCCAGTAATATCTTTCTCACGCAAAAAATCTAGAAAGAAAATGCTGTAAATAAATGTGAGTAAATGTAACCAAAAATCGGGTTTTCTTCGATTCTAGCAACGGATCTGCGTAAAAATGGACGAAAATTGTGAATGTCGGGTAACTTTAGACGTTCTTTCTGATTCCGGGGTCGAAATTCCCGAAAGGGTCAAGAAGAAGGATGGTTGTTTGAGGGGGGGGGGGGGGGGTTCAAATTTTAAATTGAACAATTTTTTAGTGCTCCGTAAGAAAATGAGAAAAGTAAACAAGAATCTGATGGAATAAAACAAAAGGAGCAGTTTTGATCCCGTGTGGTTTTTAATTTTTTTTTTTTTCGTAAGACGCAGAGAAAACGAGTAAAATCGATTTTTCGACGGGAGCGCACAGCCCGATAGCACTGTTTCAGTGCCAATTTTTGAATCCTTTGGTACAGTGGCGAGGCGTGCTATTTGACAACATGGCATTTTGTCCATTTGAACCCATAGAAAAGGTTGAATCCGCTGGTCATCAGCGATTCCTTGGTAATTCGATATTTTTCGTGGGTTTTATAATGAGCCAGATGCAACGGTGCTAGATTGCACGCTTCGCACTGCTTTCGTACTCCCTTTTAAATAAAGACCGTCCCCCGAAAACTACTCTGAAAGTCTCAAAAATCACTCATCTGATTTTGAAAAGAAAATAAAATAAGAAATCAACGTCATCGTCATCGCAAGTCATCGACCGTCGATGATGTTGCAGTAGCGGCTCGTGCTACTTGGCAACAATGTTTTCACTCCATTTGAATCTATGTCCAACAATCGATTGCTGGTGAAGCGCTGCTTCACTTTCAAATCGATTGTTTTACGTGCAATCAAATGGAATGAAGACATTGTTGCCAAGTAGCACGAGCCGCCACTGTGATGTTGAAACAAAATAAATCTCCTACATGAGAGCAGAAGATCATTCTGCTAGGATGATAAAAATACTCTTTATCAGCAGTTATTAGTACACTATCTAACTGTAATCAAACTCGTTATATTGACGACTCTAGACTTGATGTTATGTACAATCTAAACAGTAATTAATCACATTATATCTATTCTTCGTCGATAGACCGATGTCGATGGACTGTTTGATATCGGTCATCCAGTGGCTAGCGTTTACTCTACGGGCGGCTGTGACCATATCATACCGAGCTTTTGAAATGAGCGAGGTCATCTTTTGTTACATCTGTAATATGCAACCCTTCTCCCTTCGCTCCCTGCCCCTCTTCCTCGCCACCCCACCGAGAACTTGTGTTAGGTCACGCAAAATCTATACAAAGGCTCATCACAATCAATTAAGGTGATTCTATGGCAATCTCCCGAAAATTTTAATCCGATAGATGGCGTTACTTGTCGCTTACTCCGAAAATAGCCGGTTTTTGACGGTTTTCGGCTGTTTTCTCTGAACAGACGAATAAGAGACGAAAAATCGGATTGTCAGCACCTGCTTAATTTTTTGCTTGATTTTTTGAGCCCCAAACGGACCAAATTGGTTCTAAAATAAAGGCGAAAGTATGCAAAGAAAAAATCCTGTGTAATTTGGAGTTGTATCAGTAAAGATTACAGGTTTCTATTTCACCTGTAATCTTTACTGATACAACTCCAAATTACACATGATTTTTTCTTTGCATACTTTCGCCTTTATTTTAGAACCAATTTGGGCCGTTTATGGCTCAAAAAATCAAGCAAAAAATTAAGCGGGTGCTGACATTCCGATTTTTCGTCTCTTATTCGTCTGTTCAGAGAAAACAGCCGAAAACCGTCAAAAAACGGCTATTTTCGAAGCAAGCGACAAGTAACGCCATCTACTGGATTAAAATTTTCGGGAGTTTGCCATAGAATCACCTTAATGTGGGTTTTTAGTATTTAGGCATTCTTCAGGATAAAACTCTTTCCTCATCACATTGATCGTTTCAGCATTTTCCTCGATGCACCTTTTCCACCAACGTGCGCATTGGAAGCTGAAATAGATAAATGTGTTTCTATTATGCTGTGTATTTTTGGACTTAGCCCTATGGTCACTGATGGTGGCCTACCTTGACTCATGATTTGCAGTGTCAAACCCAAAAGTTTTGTCAGTCAAATATTCGATAAATAAATAAAGCCAACCCTGGTATAGTCAAAGCAAACTTGTGCGCTCCATGCGTATTCTTGCGGTATTAGGCCAGTCGTCAGGTACTTTAGAAAGGAAGTAATTGCTGGAAAGCTGGAAATTTTTTTAAAACGTTTCTTATGACCTCAGGAATCACCACCTAAGTTTGCACCATTTTTCCGACACGGCTAACGCCGCCATATTGGTTTTTCCAGCCAAAAATCGCTCTTTTTTCGGTTTTTCACTTGTATCTCGGCTATTAATGGTTTTTTGACCAAAATACCTCAGTATGAAAAGAAAGTTAACGGTATGTTCTATAAAAAAGGTTCTTACCAATTTTCTTCAAAGATAATTTTTCTCGGAGTTATGAGCGGTTCAAAAATCGGGTTTTCCGCAAAGTTTCCCAAATACCCTTTTATCAGCGGCAGAGAGCTCAAAATTACCTCGTAATAACTGAGCTATGGAAAAATCAATTTTTAGTCACTCTATCATAGTAATATAACTTCTCGGAGAAGAGAGAGGGGGATGCCAAGTTCGGGGGGGGGGCCCTCCCCCCCTCCCAAATGTTAGGGGAAAATATAGCCCAAATAAGGGGCTAACCCAGAATGAATTCAACCAGAAGCTTTTATGGCTGGAAATTGTTTATTGGTACTATCTAAGTAACATGTAAAAGTTCGAGAAAATCCGAGGACAGGAAGGGGGGTTTTGCCCCTCCCCCCCCCGAATTAGAGGATTATATACGTCTTTTCACACGGTTTTCCTCAATTTGCGTCCAAGCAACCACTTTAACGCTAAAATTTGACTCAACCAATTTTAAAAAGGATTAAATTTCCTACCATATGAGTTAATCAGATCAAAATTTCATTCACTGAGCGGTCGGAAAATAGCTGACTTTTATTTCGTGGAAAATTGCAAATTCGTGGAAAAAAACTCGTTTTTCTGCGATTTCTCGAGTAATTGAAAGTTCGCAGCAACTACTGTGGAATAATCGTATACTGGGCTTCAAATGAGTATTATGGAGGTCTATACCCTAGTAGCATCGACTTGGGAAAAACACGATTTTTTTTTTTGAAAAACACGTGAAATAACTCGTAAAAACTCGTAAAAATTACTGGAAAAAAACTCGTAAAAAACTCGTTGCTCGCACAGAATATGCATTATTTTCCGTAAAATTTACGAGAAATTATCAAAGAATAAGGAAAAAACACGGAAATTATTGGTAAATTATACGAGAAATATTTGAGTGGAAAGTAAAGGATATTCATTTTACCGATGAAAATACGTAAAATTTACGTGGCTTTTACACATACCTTGGTCTTTTCTCGTAAATTTAACAAGTTTTTTCCGTAAAATACATGATGAATTATCTGCAAATCCATCCCGAAAAATGGGTAAAAATTCAGGTAAATCTTACGTGTTTTTTAAAGTAAATTGTATGCTCCTTCTCCTTCCTACCAGGGCAGGGGCGTGCCGTGGTCTCCAGAGAGGGGGGGGGGCAATAATGCAACCTTGCCGCCCTCCGCGAACAACATTATAAATTCGATGACCTTTTTTTTTGTTTTTCCCCCACCCTGATTATTGTGCCCCCGGAGAGTGGCACCTGGGGCAAGGGTTCCCACATGCCCCCCGGCACGCCCCTGCTTCCTGCACACAGTCGTAGGAGCTCCCTAACCCCCCCCCCCCAATTCTCACCCCTTTACACTCGTCACTCCCCACTACCCACACCAAATGTAATTTTTTTTTTTTTTTTTTTTTTTATGAAAATTAGTAATATTCGCCAAGTGACCCTTGCACGTAGCGTTGAGAGCAAACTAATTGGTGCCACATCCCCTAGTTGCATTGAAACTTGAAATTTCATTTGACAGAAAAAAATTGTAAATAAATGTAAAAAGAAACATTGAAACTTTTGAAACTATCTCTTTTCCCTTTAAAATGAATGAAAATGTCATTAAAATTTACTTCAAAATTTAGTTTTTACTCTATACAAACATTAATTTTTTTTTTTAAACTATCACCTTTCCCTTTCAAATTAACGACATTTTTATTGAAAAAAAGGCTTCAAACATAGATCAACAAACTTTTGAACCCTTGAAAATTTTGAATGAAGAGTAGGAGAGGTCAAATTATTCTGATCTGATAAATAAGTATATCATCAAAAACTCTTTTAAAAACTTGAAAATGCCACATATTCCTCTAAAATGTAAATGAAATTTTCAATGAAAAAATCTTCAAAATTTCTGAGAAAAATGTAAAACAAAAAAATGAAAATGATTCCTTGTATTGAGATTAAAGGGCAATATTTAAGCACGACAGGCAAAAAATGAAGTAAAACTCAGAGCGCAGGGTGGCAGCTGAAAAGTGGGGAAAGATGGCAAAATTGTTGAAATTCCTGGATTCACAAAGAGTCTCATATTGGCTAGCATGCATACAAAGTAAATTCTATAGAGTATCAAAATGAAAACACTCACCGCATCAGGAGTTCGAGCAGTTATCCGATGATTGGTTCGTTGACACAAATTTACCATTAAACTGACTTTGCAGGTTAGAGCACAACACAAAATTACTTAATTCACATTCCTTTTTAAGACCCGCACAGTTAATCAATATTATTGTTAGCATGAATTTCAAACTCAAGAGAATGAGTAGGGAATGAAAAACTATTCCAAGGCTTATTATCTGAAATGCCCTGATCCAAACGACAAGATTTTCAAAATTAATTATTCAAAACCACATGGAAATAATTTGTGCAAGCGCTGAAGCGCAAGTAAGATTAAACACACATTGTACCTACACTATGGGGGGTACACTCAACTGATCAGCATTCCACTTTCATCACTTTTTTTCACTGATGCACGGACCGCACTGTCCAAGCAAAGGAAAAAGGCGCATCGGTACCTACACTTTGCAGATGTATAATCAAATGATAACGGTCAAATTTCATTCTTGATTTTAACCACCTGTTCTCTTCAAATTTCCTTTGAAGCGATGATTCAATTTCTTTCTGACGCCTCCCTTTTCAAATATCACCAGGTATTTACACATGAGTAAAAATTTCAAAGGGATTCAGCAGAAATAGATGTGTCAGGGAACAAACTTTTTCAATAATCTCTGTCCGGCTGAAATAAAAAACAAACAAAAAAAACTACAAATCAGTACCTTCATAGACTTAAAAACAGTGTGGCTTTCATATTCTCCATGCTGAGGTAAATGGGGGAGGATCAACACACAAAGTACTTGAACTATTTTAACTTTATTCTTTGTCAAAGGCGGCTAAAAGGTACCTACCAAATGCTTGTGCAAGGAGAAACAGGTGAGCAATGCTTCGCTCCAGATAACTGTAGGGTACGGATACCTACATGAGGTATCTTGTAAGCATTGAGTTTACAAGTAGCATTTTCATTAAGTTTGAATTCTTGCTGAACTTATGAAAGTTCTGATGATGATTGGAGGATGATACTTGACTGCAGTAGTGTCCGCATGCAATATAGCAACGTTAGAATTTCCTCGTTTAAATCCATGCAAAATATTGATTCAAGGGAGTGCAACTGTGCACCTCCAACATTTTGACTTTTACCATGCTTTCGAATGGATAGAATGCAGCGTTGTCATATTGCACACGACGCCACTGCTTGGCAAACTGTTAGCAGTGAAACAAATTCTTCTTCGTTGAAATTTAGTCTTCTTTGTTTATTCATGAAATATAATGGAGTCACTCCTGGTTCAAAAAGGTTAGCTTATTATTCCAATAATAAAGCACCTGCTCTCAATTTGCTGCCTTAAAATATGACTTCAAAAGCACTGAGAAACTAGAAAGTACCATGATTCTGTCCCAAGTAAAATGCAAAGAAAGTGAATAATGCATCTAGAGGCAACCACATAGGCGGATCCAGCAATCTGGCAACTGCACATTCTTCTGATTTGAATGTATGATAAAGAATCGATTCTTAAAGGGGCTACAGCCTCGTGACTAATCGATTATTTCTCATGCAATCAAATGGGGAGAATACACTGGTGCCAGATTGCAGGATCTGCTAATGGGCAACCACAAATAACCAGCATTCTTGGATGCACTCAGCAGAGAAGCTAGATTGTGTCATTTACTTTGATGGATTAAAAGGCCAATTTTAGTTTTTGTGAAAAGTTATGGAAAAGGTTACTCTCTATGGGTCTAAGATAACTGTGACCAATGGACTGACAAGTGAGAGTGGTCGGCTTGCTCCATTCCATTTAGAGGGATTGCTGAAACCATGTCGGCTAACCACAGTACACGAAAGTGCCATTCAATTCAACTGTGCTTCCGTTAAAAAAAAATAACCTAAACTGGAGAACCATTAAGTAAGTTGAAAAAGAGCAACCTTCCATTACATTTCAAATAACTCAAGCAGACCGTTGATTTCAAGGAATTTTCCATTTGCTCATTGAATGTTCATGAGCTCATGTATAATGAGTATTGAGATCTAACAAGAGGCAGTGCCTGCTCCTGAAATGCATCAAAGAACATCTGTGTGCAGTGAGTCAGCACCAAGTCAAAACTCTGCGTAAATCAACCGCTCATATATGCGTTGTCATGCACTTCAGAAGCGGGCACAGGTACTTGTTAGAACTCAATTCTCGAAAAACAAGAGCTCCGACTGAACAAAGTATAATTTGCAACTCACTAGAATATTTTGGCTATCTTTCAATCCAACTTTCACTTAAAGAGATGATTAAGAACCATTAAGTTAATATTGAGCTTACAGAAGGTGTTCATCAACACAATAAAGGTAGCACATTTACAAAGCAAATAATATAAGGGCCTCAGTCTGCCTGGCTCCAACCTAGCAGTGGCGGCTTGTGAAACTGGGCAACAATGTTTTCCTTCCATTTGATCCTATGCCAAACAATCGATTCAACAGTGAAACAGCACTTCACCAGCATTCGATTGTTCTACATTGAGTCGAATGGAGGAAAAGCACTGTTGCTAAATTGCACGAGCCACCACTGCAGTTGAGCTGTCCGTTAGAACAAAGAGGCTGTCTTGTGGTATCACTCGCAAGATTAACATGATCACAATCATTGACTCACTTTAATGGTTTACAAAGGCCTCACTGATCAGGATTCAAGAATTGCCTAGGTTGCAAAGTCAAATTAAAGTTCATCGCAAATATCAATGGTTTTAACTTGAATGTAATTGTGAAGCAAACAATGATGTCAATTTTGCCAGGTTAGGTTAACCTACAAAACAAGCCACAGAGATAAATGAAGAATGATAGACACAGCGAAATGGTTCTTCAATCAACCCCGAGTAGAAAAGTTTTTCATGAACTATAGCAAACACGAGAGTGAAAATAGCTGCATTCTTAAACAGCTTCAAAATCAAATCTCTGGCCATTCAAACGATATGGAACCATGACTTAGTGAGGAAATTAGATAAGAACTTACAGATTAGAATTCTGGCAGTAACGAATGGATGATGAAGGAGTAGTGAGAATATCTTGAGATTGGTTACAACTTAGACAGTTTTCACTTTATTTCACCGAGAAAGTAGAAGAGAATACAGAGCTTAACTTGGAAAGCTGCGAGCGCCAAATAACATTGTGTGTTGTGAGTGCGTGCCATTACCGAATGTCCGTTACAAGCAGGTTGTAACAAGAGACGGTGAAATGGAGTGGCGGCGTACCGTGTTGACGTCACACTCCGCGGCTTTCTACTGCCGCTTATGGCTTGAACCCTGCTTGAACCATGGATGGTGACGTTACAAGATGGCGGCCAGCTCATTTCCTGTGCGCGCACTCACTTCACACACCGCATCATTCTCGTGTTTGTTTTGATTTCATTCGTTCATGTCTATGTTGTGGTTATATTTGAAGTGAGGAGGAAAAATGTATCTTCCTCCATGTCAGTTGATAGAAATAGCATGGATGAAATTAAGTTTATTTTCCGAAGAGTTTTCACTGAAAATCTCAACCAAAGCTCGCTGTTTTCGTAGATTTTCACACTTAATCTGTGTAAGTTGAATGCGACGGTGGTTAACCAGGTAATATTTTTAGTTATCTAGATTCCACTTATCCTTAAACTGTATTGGTAAATTGATTTTGATTCCGTTTATGAGATTTCTTTGCAATGACAGTTTGTCACATTGAAATCAGGATGAAACTTGGGTAGGAAATTTCAACTCAAAATTTTGTTAGAGTGTGCCTTTTGTTTACCTTAATATTACTTTTGATAAAATTAAAAATGCTCCTGTAATCTCAAGGCTAACAAAAGTTTTGCACCGACTTGGTTGGATAGCAACCCATCTAGCCATCTAGCTTTGTTGCCAAGTATCACCCTCACCCATCTAATCTCTCAATACTGTTGCATTGTATCTGCCTCTGATTGTGAGAGGGGGAAAGTTGCTTGAAAATACTTTGTGTGATGGTTTACTGCAGCGCCATTACTATTTTAGGTGATGAGACTGACTGTTTCTTAGTACCTATTTCTCTATAACATAAAAATTTTCAGTATAGGGTTCCGACTTATAGCAGTGCCTGCCTCCAGAATGCATCAAAACACATCAAAGAGTGGTTGGTTAGCAACGCGTCAAAGCGTTTTGCTATCCTACGGCTCACCGATGAGTTTTGATGTTTGGAAGCAGGCACAGCAGTGGCGGATCGTGCAATGTGAATGTGTGTAAAACAATGGATTCAGAAGTGAAGGAGTGCTTCACCAGCAACTATTCAAATGTTAAACATAGATTCAAATAGAGGGCAGACATTGTTGCCAAATTGCACGAGCCACCACTAAGGCATAGCTACATGGCAGAACCCGATACTGAAATTGTGCCTGCTCTAACTACCAGTGGAATCTGGAATTTTCCTTTAGTGCTGATTCTAAGGAATAGGATTTGAAAGCCACACAGTTATTTTTGGTCCATTTCAGAACTGGTTTGTAGTTTTATTGGTTCTTATTCCAGCAGGTCAGAGATTACTGGAAAAGATTGCTCACAACACATCTATTTCTGCTGATAGCCTTTGAAATACTTACCTACTTACTCATGTGTCAAAATACCTGGTGATTATGAAACAGGATGCTACAGGTAGAAATTGAACACCTCAGAGGAAGTTGAAAGAGAGGCATGCTGGTTATAATCAAGCGCAGTTTGATCAAGATTGCCGGGTTCATTTGCGGATTCCACCTTGAATTATGTGATTTTCTCCTACGCTCAGACCGTATGGTTTCTGCATTAGTAAAAAAATAAAAATAGTGATGAATAGCAGGTTGCAGATCTGTGAAGTGTACCCGAAATTTTGTGTTTAATCTCACTTGTCTGTGCACAGTTGAGTCCTCGCGGTGGTGAAAAATTAATCATAGAAATCTAGCCTTTCGAAGGAGTGCGTTGAAATTAAAAAGCTTTTGGATAGCTCCTCAGTCATTTGTGTTTAAAATGCATGCTTATAGTGATTATAATTTACTGTGCGGGCTTTAAGAAAGTTTTGTGACGTTCGGTGCCAAACTCCAGGTTCTGGTCGGTAAACTTAGTTTGATGTCAAAATCACTGTGGACAAACCAATCACTGCAGTATGACTCCTTAAACTCTGGATGCGGTGAGTTCTTTTACTAAGTAGAATTACAAATTAGCATGGCATGCATGCTTGTCAGTCAAGCTAGAGTAGTGACAATTTAGGTATCTTTTGGAAGTTATTTGTCACTCCTCATGTGTACCTATATCAGACGCGCGAACTGAATCAAGTTAAGTTCTTATAAAATCTTGCGCAGTCTTTTATTGCGGCTGCTAAAGAGCTGATGTGGTTTCTTCTCTTATACATTATTCTCATGAATGCAAGTAATCAAGCATGCTAATTGACTATGTTGCATTTGTTCCGTGTAAACTTCTCGCCAAACCTCAAATTTTAAGGAATTTGCCGCACACTTAAGCTGTCTAAGCTATGTTTATCTGAATGAACTTAAGTTTCCAGAGGTTTTAACACGGACAAGAATTGGTGCTCCAACTTGATTTTTCCCCTACTTAGGCACTAACAGAGACTTTTCCCTGCGTAAAACACATTCGGTGTTTTTACTATTCCAAAATTTTGAAAATCATGTCGCCTATGTTCAGATTTTTGTCATCAATTTTATTCCTAAGGAATGTTCTAAATTTCTCGCACCTTCACAAAATTTGTCGGTTTTGGAAAACGTTTTAATACTGTTTCCCCCCAATCCCTTGGCGTTTCGAAGAGTTTTTGAAAAAGATTTCAAGAAATTTTAAACGTTTTTGTGAGTCCAAGACTGCTGTACTTTGGCGGTCTACACAGGCCATTGCCTCCCACTTCCATCAACCCCTCATAAAAATAATTCTCTACAAATTTTACAGGGGTGCCAGGTCCCATTTTTGCATAGGATCTGCTCGTATGCTTTGAAATTGGGGGGTGGGGTAAAATTTTTGTTTTTTTTGTTTTTTTTTTCTCTGCGAATGGAAGGAAAAAAATATGTTGTGGGGAAAGATAGATCATTTCTATTCTCTCTCCCGTACTTTGTATAACCCCCCCCCCTAAGTGAGGGTCTCCCCCTGACAGAGGATTTCCCCTTAACTGAGGGTCTCCTGACTCATCCTTCCTGAGGGTTTCCCTCCACTAATTCAGAGCCCCCCCCCCCCTAAACTGAGTGTCTCTTCGATAACTAAATTTGAAGATAACCAAAGCTTACTGAGGGTCTCCTGACTCATCCTTCCTGAGGGTTTCCCTCCACTAATTCAGAGCCCCCCCCCCCCCTAAACTGAGTGTCTCTTTGATAACTAAATTTGAAGATAACCAAAGCTTTTAACGAGGGAGGGCCCCCGTCCTCCTGGAGGGTATTGCATACCCCCTAGACTTGCCAGAAGGGGAAAATGTCTGATTCGGGGGAAGGGCCGGGGGGTGCCAAATGTCCGATTTTGGGGGATGGTCGGAGGAGGGGGGGTGAAAATGTCTGATTTGGTGGGTAACTCGCGATAGCGACTAGGGAGGGACTGGTAAAGTTTGTGTCATCCTTTTCAAAGATTTTACCATGATGTTATCAAGATACTTTTAGAAAATATTTACCGGAAATTTGCGAAACATTTCAATCAATATTTTGTACGTCAAAATTACGTGAATGTTCCGAATTATATGCGTAAAATTTTCGAATTTTTCTCGTAAAAAGTTTATCGGTATTCTTACGTAAATTTTATGTTAACATCATGAGAAAAACACGTAAAATTTACAGCCTTTTCTCGTGAAATGTCCATCGGAAATTTATCGTAAATTTTACGTAAATATCATAAGAAAAACACGTAAAATTCTCGGTTTTTTCTCGTAAAATTCTTATCGAAAATTTTACGTAAATTTTACGTTAATATCTTAGAAAAAACTTGTAAAATTTCCATTTTTTTCTCGTAAAATTTCTATCGATAATTTTACGTAAATTTTACGTAAATATCTCCAGAAAAACTTGTCAAATTTTCAGTTTTTTCTCGTAAAATGTCCATCGTAAATTTAACGTAAATTTTACGTAAATATCTTAATAAAAACTCGTGAAATTTACGGTTTTTTCTCGAAAAATTTCTCGATTGTGAAAATAACGAGATTTTTACGTTTTTTTTACGAGTTTTTAGCAAAACTTTAGTATTTTACAAAAATTTTACGTTTTTTTTTCAAGTTTTTCACAAGTCGATGCTACTAGGGTATTTGAGTATAGTGGAGGTGCGAAGGGGAGAGGACCCACCTCCCCCCTGACCCCACTCTTAATACAGACTGATTAGAGAGAAAATGCTCAATAAATCGGTGAAATAGTTCACTTGTCTCTCTTCATTTGCAACGCATCAAACATCGTGAACGTATTGTGTCGTCCTGTGTTTGACAGCGGACGACTATGAGAGAAGAGATTGAGGATTAAGAGGTCAATCCGTGAGTCTAGGTAGGTATTCTTTTCCCTTGGTGAACCATCCTCATGAGGTGGCATCCGGGTCGTTTGTGTTCATCCACTCCTGAATTTGAAAATAAGCTCGACAAGAGTGATATTAGACGAGTGATGTAGTTTCTTTAACATTAGACGTCCAGTGAAATGAGTAATACCTTTTTTAAGTTTGACGAAAGTCTATGTTGAGGCGACTTTTTCTTTAAAGAGATGAAAACAAAGAACCTCTACCTCTAGTGTGTCGTATATTTATTGCCTGCAGCAAATTGAAGAATCATCAATTTACTTGCATTTCCAATATCCGAATGGGGTTTTTTCGGGGCACAAAATACATCTGGTTGTTTTTGCAGCTCTTTGTTAGTCACAAGTAATAGAAAAACGGAAATTTTTCTATTCCAAAACTGTGTGATGTAGAGTCACAACCTGTGAAAGCATGGAGGATGCTTGCAAAGATTGGCTCCAATTTTACGTATATGTCATGTACCACGAATGGTGTTTTTTGACGTTGAATGTCATTTTTTAAGTGCAATCGAAAACTACTATCTAAGGATCTATGGAGCAATAACAAAAGTAGATCTGAATCTTCGCCAATTATACGATGGTATCATCCATGGAACATGATTTGAAGCCTTCGTTGATAATGTCTACGTCCACACCACCTTTTTAGCGTAAATGACACGGAAACCTACCATTGTTATAATGCTTCACCGATCAGCCGAATGATTTGATTCTTACTTGTAGGATTTAGCAAAAAAATTGTCCTCCTTTCCAGTAAATGTCGTCTTTGGCGATAACTTGATCAAAAGTGTGGATTTAGCTGTCATGCTTCGTTTTCGATCATGAGTGCACAGACGGTTGAAGTATCTACATCGTATCCGTCAAACATAACTGTCGCTTCTCCATACTTAGACTTCGTACAATATATGTTTGATTCAGATATAACCATAATTGATTACCAAGAATTCATGGACTCTATGTTCCCCTTGGGGGGAAGAGGGTGTCGGTAGTTGATCCAAAAAAACGTAAAGTCCAAAAATGAACAAGACGTTTTTTGCCGAGAAACAATGAACTATTTCACCGATTTATTGAGCATTTTCTCTCTAATCAGTCTGTATTAAGAGTGGGGTCAGGGGGGAGGTGGGTCCTCTCCCCTTCGCACCTCCACTATACTCAAATATAGACCTCCATAATACTCATTTGAAGCCCAGTATACGATTATTCCACAGTAGTTGCTGCGAACTTTCAATTACTCGAGAAATCGCAGAAAAACGAGTTTTTTTCCACGAATTTGCAATTTTCCACGAAATAAAAGTCAGCTATTTTCCGACCGCTCAGTGAATGAAATTTTGATCTGATTAACTCATATGGTAGGAAATTTAATCCTTTTTAAAATTGGTTGAGTCAAATTTTAGCGTTAAAGTGGTTGCTTGGACGCAAATTGAGGAAAACCGTGTGAAAAGACGTATATAAATCCTCTAATTCGGGGGGGGGGAGGGGCAAAACCCCCCTTCCTGTCCTCGGATTTTCTCGAACTTTTTACATGTTACTTAGATAGTACCAATAAACAATTTCCAGCCATAAAAGCTTCTGGTTGAATTCATTCTGGGTTAGCCCCTTATTTGGGCTATATTTTCCCCTAACATTTGGGAGGGGGGGAGGGCCCCCCGAACTTGGCATCCCCCTCTCTCTTCTCCGAGAAGTTATATTACTATGATAGAGTGACAAAAAATTGATTTTTCTCATAGCTCAGTTATTACGAGGTAATTTTGAGCTCTCTGCCGCTGATAAAACGGGTATTTGACCTAGACTCACGGATTGACCTCTTAATCCTCAATCTCTTCTCTCATAGTCGTCCGCTGTCAAACACAGGACGACACAATACGTTCACGATGTTTGATGCGTTGCAAATGAAGAGAGACAAGTGAACTATTTCACCGATTTATTGAGCATTTTCTCTCTAATCAGTCTGTATTAAGAGTGGGGTCAGGGGGGAGGTGGGTCCTCTCCCCTTCGCACCTCCACTATACTCAAATATAGACCTCCATAATACTCATTTGAAGCCCAGTATACGATTATTCCACAGTAGTTGCTGCGAACTTTCAATTACTCGAGAAATCGCAGAAAAACGAGTTTTTTTCCACGAATTTGCAATTTTCCACGAAATAAAAGTCAGCTATTTTCCGACCGCTCAGTGAATGAAATTTTGATCTGATTAACTCATATGGTAGGAAATTTAATCCTTTTTAAAATTGGTTGAGTCAAATTTTAGCGTTAAAGTGGTTGCTTGGACGCAAATTGAGGAAAACCGTGTGAAAAGACGTATATAAATCCTCTAATTCGGGGGGGGGAGGGGCAAAACCCCCCTTCCTGTCCTCGGATTTTCTCGAACTTTTTACATGTTTCTTAGATAGTACCAATAAACAATTTCCAGCCATAAAAGCTTCTGGTTGAATTCATTCTGGGTTAGCCCCTTATTTGGGCTATATTTTCCCCTAACATTTGGGAGGGGGGGAGGGCCCCCCCCCCCCCCTGGTAAAAATGGTCCTTGAAAATCCTTGCCCAAATCTCCCTGCAATAAGGATTTCCGTGAAATCATAAGGATCCTCACGTAATTGCACGGAAATCCTTATAAATTCTTGAGGATTTATATGGATTTCCGTGCAATTACGTGAGGATCCTTATGATTTCACGGAAATCCTTATTGCAGGGAGATTTGGGCAAGGATTTTCAAGGACCATTTTTATCAGGGCCGAACTTGGCATCCCCCTCTCTCTTCTCCGAGAAGTTATATTACTATGATAGAGTGACAAAAAATTGATTTTTCTCATAGCTCAGTTATTACGAGGTAATTTTGAGCTCTCTGCCGCTGATAAAACGGGTATTTGGGAAACTTTGCGGAAAACCCGATTTTTGAACCGCTCATAACTCCGAGAAAAATTATCTTTGAAGAAAATTGGTAAGAACCTTTTTTATAGAACATACCGTTAACTTTCTTTTCATACTGAGGTATTTTGGTCAAAAAACCATTAATAGCCGAGATACAAGTGAAAAACCGAAAAAAGAGCGATTTTTGGCTGGAAAAACCAATATGGCGGCGTTAGCCGTGTCGGAAAAATGGTGCAAACTTAGGTGGTGATTCCTGAGGTCATAAGAAACGTTTTAAAAAAATTTCCAGCTTTCCAGCAATTACTTCCTTTCTTTGCCTTTTTTGACGACGCGACGACTGGCCTATATACCTATCAGAACTTTTGGCGTTACTAGTTGTAAGCGCACCTAAAAATTTATAACCATAGCTTGTGAATTAGTTTCAGCGGGCTGTATAGCTTGTTAATAATTATGATCAATAATTTTGCTATTTCCTCCATTCAAACCTATGAAAATTAATCGAGCCTTCAACGGTTCAAAAAGCTTATAATAATCGATACTCTTGCTCACATTCGGATCAGTAGCATAGCATGAAATTTGGCAACTTTGTTTTGTGTCCATTTAAACCCTTATAAAAGGTCGAATGCGAAGGTGTTCACCGAATAGTTCGATCTTTTTCATGAGTTCAAATGTAAGAGCTGCAACGTTGCCAAACTGCACGCTACGCCACTGATTCGGATGCGAAGAAAACGTTAATCAATTATTATTCTCTAAAACGCCATAAATAGATTTTGACGCAGATAAAAAATAAAAATAAAAAATTTTAAAAAAAATTAAAAAAAAAAAAAAATGAAAATTGGGTCTATGCTAAAATCTAAAAAGTACTTTTAAGCGGCCGATTTAATATTTTTTAGAAGCAGTGGGAATAGAGTTGCAAGAAATCTGGCGTCGTTTCGGTTTATCGATCCATTTAAACCTATAAAATGATTCCAGTGTGTATCTGAGGTGAGGTGGATATGAGAAGACGCTTGCTGATGACAAGTAGGTAAAACCTCAAATAATCTTTCAACGTTATACATAGTTTTAGCGATCTTGAGGTTTTTTTTTTACTGATCTCCATAGATCAGTTTTGCCAGGGGTGATTGATTGAAAGAACCGGAAAGAAAAAGAAAAGAAAAGAATTATTTAATTACAATTTTATTAGCACAACAAAATCAACCGTTTAATGCGAAGACTTGTGCTATCGGAACATTTAATAAGTCCTCTTTTCCTCTGATATTCAAGGGCTTTGACCTCCCTAGAATTTTAATTGTTGGCATGCGCATACGTATTTTTGCTTACTCCACGAGTATTTCCACAAATTCTCTTAATTAATTGCTCTTTCCTCCTTCTTTTCCTTATCTTACTATTTGCTGAAGGCAAAAAGCTACTCCAATTTTCTCCGCAAGAATCTATTATTACTTTATACTAACCTTTAAATATCAGTGGATGAACAGAAAAGATAAAACAAAAATCTAATAGATCCCTCCATTTTTTTTTACCCTAAACAATATCAAAAGCTACTTCGAAAAGAGTAGAAAAATTTCCAAAAAACCTATATCTCATTTTGCCATTGACCTTTAACATTATTCACAGTTACCAGGAACATTTATGGACGAAACTTGGATTTCTGGCTAGACTGAATCCTGAATCCATGATGTATTGCACAAGTTCTAGAAGGTGTCCGAAAGGGCTGACTCAGTGAATCACAAGCGCCAAATTTCCTTACAGTTTGTTTGCTTTTTGTTTGTTTTTTGTTTGTTTTTTTTTGTTTTTTTTTGTTTTTTTTTATACGTTGATTTAACACCTCTTAATCGTGCACTCTGTCTGCTATATTCAAAAATTTACGTCAAAAAATTGCTTTCTACGTCTTCGCAATTATATTCTTATTGTTTTAAGTGTCTCCTTGCAAATTTGAAAAATTAGCTCTTGTGATAAGTCTGTGATATACGTCTACTCTTCTGAGAACGTGTCGATGGGACCAAAATCAAGTTTTGAGAAAATGAAACTGCACATGCAAGTCTTTCATTTAAGTTTTTATGGACGAAGCATGTGCGTTTACTAAATGTGACGTATTACAAGTACTTACATCATGACATATATTTTCAATTATGTTTCTACATATACCTGTATGCGATTACCCCCATTTTTCTCAAGACTTGTTTTGGTTCGATTTTTAACCAGTGATCGTTTTGTAATATGCCCTAAATATTTGTGAATCATTTTCATCCGATCAAGGTGAAGTGATAACAATGAAATTGAGCTAATAATACTCTGATAAAGCAAACATAATGGCGGTGACACCAAAAACTTCCAAAATTCACGCGTTAAAACTTACTTAAGTATAGTAAAATAAGCTTTTAAAAAGCGCACGACCGCAATGGTGTCGTAACAAAGGTACCATGGCGGAAATGAGATTTATAAAGTGTTGTAATTGACTAGCTGCTATATAGTTGTACTTGTAATTCCAGAGAAAATATATCAATGGGGCGATTGCGAACTATTGCTACACGGGATTGAAGAGTTGATTCTTGCATAAAAACCTGTAAAAATGACGCACACTAAAAAATCACGAAATCCACTCTCATGAATCGAGCTTGATGGTGGTTCGACGCTGGTATCATGGGAGATTCCTATCTAAATTGAGACATACCTCTGTGTTTCCAAAGAGAAAGTGGCATATTAGATAGGCATCTCCCATGATACCTGCGTCGAACCGCCATTACGATCTTGCCATTTATGTAATTATGTAGGTTTATTATTGAATTTTAAACTTTCTCAGTGTGATTTTCGTGATTTTTGCTGGTTTTTACATCAGAATGGACCATACATTTGCTCACAGCAAAAGTTTGCAAGAGCCCCATTCTTACCATGATATGTAGGTTATAATAACATAGTTATAATAACATAGTTGCGCAGATCGCAGGTAGCATGCGAGTATAGCCCTGTTCTCATCACCGATTAATTGTAAAAGAATAAGGGTACATTTTGGTCAAAAATCCATTGGTAAGTTTTTTCTGGGGTTACCAAACGTTACGACTTAAAAATTAAGTCGACGTAACATTCCCGCAGTTACAAATCCCATGACTAGTTTCAATTGGCCGGTTCCAACCAAAATGCAAAATAACCATGAGTATAATCAGGGGGTATGTGGAGTTTTTCCTAGCCAAAAATCTATATACACAATTAATTAGGATGTTTTTCGGTACTGTCTTCACAACAATTTCTAGAAATGCAGATAATTTTTGTATACACTCTTTCCCACCTTTCAGTGTGTTGAATTTTAAGGAAAAGAAAGAAAAATGTGTTGTTTAATGGAATTGAAGATTAAAAGATTGAATGCTGTACAAATCAGAGCGTATCGATTGGAAAACAAAACGCAGTCTATCGTATCGGTACCAATGAACTATTTTTTGCGAGGGTAATTATACGCATTGGTTTCAGATACACCGCACTTTCGATTTATAGACAAACAAAAAGTTAAATATTTGCCAACGGTTCCAAAACGGAGATTCGGAATTGTAATCCGAAATGCGACACAACTGCGCCTCATCGCGGTTCACAGCGGGTTCTTGTTGAAATAACCCACTTTTCATTTTTCTCTGAGTACACACCACACAGTTTGCATTTTGCAGTGTAAGCGGCACTCGAAACTCTGCGGTATGGTATGTATATACGTATACCTATACTTTATGATCCAGATCCGTGCGTTATTCTCTGTTTGTTTGTGTGTGAGTGCACTGAGAACGAGAAAAATGCTCCTTCTGTGAGTGCATCTATCGTGGTGACAAACACAACAGAAAACACTGCAGTCATCGGTCGATGGGCGATATGATGAGAAAATAATAAAAAACAAACAACAGAATACTGCCCTCCTCCTCAGTCCTCGACTTCCTGTTTGCAGAAAGGTTCTGTTTACATTTTCGCCAAGTTTCCACTGCGGAGTAGCCCAGTTTTCCGCTCGAGAATGTTTAATTAAGCGCAAAAACAGACGAAGAAGAAGAATCTAAGTCGATGGAGAGAACTTTCCCTGTAGCTGTGATTTTCCAAATTCAATTGGTATCCGGTTTCATACAATGTATAGGTATCGATTTTTGATTTTTTGCAATTTTTAAATAATCAGAAGGCATTGATGAGTTTTCGGAGCTCCCGCAATTGTGCGACTGAAAACTCACCATTGCATGCGCATTCTAATTGGACAAAAAGATTTGGTGTCTGTTGTCACCAGAACGCTCCAGACCCTAGACTTTGCACGAAAAATGTATTTTCGTGAATGATCTGGCGTGAATTCTTAACCCGGTGGAGTTGTTAGAAACAATGGGGCTCTTGCACACTATTTCTGTGAGCAAACGAATTGTTTAATCTGATGTAAAAACCGGCAAAAATGGAAAAGTATAAAATTCAGAAATGAACTCTAATAACTGATATGACGGCAAGACTGTAATGGCAGCTCAACGCAGGTATCGCATGGGAGATTTCTGTCTATAATTTGTCACTTTCTCTGTAATGAAACGCAGAGATATGTCTCAATTTAAGCCCGATTCTGAGAGTGAATTTTGTGATTTTTTAGTGTACTCATCATCATTTTTACAGGTTTTTATGCAAGAGTCAACTCTTCAATCCCCTGGAGCAAAAGTTTGCAAGAGCCCCATTTGACGCAAACCGCGCATTACACGTAAAACAACGTTATTTTTCCTTTATTTTTTTATTTTTTTTTTTATTTTATTTTTTTTTTTTGGTTCTTTCCAAATGGAGAAAAATTGGAGCTACTCAATACTCAGTACGACGCATCTTCACTGAGAGAAATCACTTCTTTAAAAACAAGGAAACACGTTTACTTTTGACAGTTTTCCTTGCGGGAAGTATATTCTGGTTGCATGGAGGAGAATCTTTTACTCATAGAAACAGACATTTTCTTTGGGTTAAAGGAATTTCCCCTAAGTCAATATTTCACTGTGCAGTTTCTTTAACACAAACGAAATACACCTTGGATTAAAAAAAGAATTCTCTCAGTGTGGCGCCTTCATTTTGAATAGACGCATCTCGATGCCGGGCGTGCACGAAGAGTTATCGCACAACGAACAATTTTCGTGTCCTGTACACGGCTCGGCTGCTACGCAATGAGCAAAACACGTGCGACCCACGTTGAAACCTTACGAAAAGGCACCTTGCAGAGAGCACGCTCTAGCTGCTCTCTCATAAGGAATAAATGTTTACCATAACCGCACGTGAAAGTTTTGTTAGAAGTGATTCGGTTCAAAGAAAAGTTTCAGGGCTCACTCATTCCGCATATTTTACGTAACGCACTGTCGCACTCGGGAGGGAGGGGGGTTGTCGCTCTGCGTTACGGCCGTTACGGGTGCGTTAAAAGTAGGGTAGATTAGAGAAGTGTAGGGTTGTGCATACCCGCAGCGTTACCTAATTTTCACGGGGGCTAACATCTGTGTTATGGGTACGTTAAAGGGAGGGACTAGGGGGACAGACGGGGCGAATCTGGATTTAAAAAAAAAAAAACAAAACAAAACAAAACAAAAAAACAAAAACAAAAAAAACGTGTCGTAATTTACTTAAGTCCCCTCAGGTCTTGGTTGTTTTGGAATGTCAGTGCACGTGTAGTACAGGCACAGAATGATACAATCAGAACGGAAACTCCCATAAGAGCCAATGGAAGCCAGTTTGGAATTTAACCGCATCAATAGGCATTAGGCAACGCTGTGGTCCTATATCCCAACATGGCGGACGTGGTTGATTTGTGTTGAAATTCGTTTATTATTCTATAAATTCTGGAAAGGAATCTTAGTTTCCGGCCTCACTTTTATTCTACTGGCATTTCAAAATGAAAATTTCGCGGATCATATCCTATATTTTTTTTTTTCCGGACGCGAATCCAGATGTAAACATCCTATATCCCAAAATGGTAGACGCGGGATGAATTTGCTTCAAAATCCGACAGAGTTTCCGTTCCGATTGTATTATTCTGTGCTACAGGGGATACATTAAAGTTTATTCCATTTGGACGAGCCTATTTTAAATCCAATGACTACTATACCGAAGGCGGCAACCTTTTGATGCAATGAAATTATGACTTACCTATGCGCTTAAAATATTTTCGTTACGGATTTGTGCCACTAAGCGGCTGAGCAGAGCCACAGTCAGGAATTCGTTTTTCTCATTAGAAAAAGCGGAAGGGAGAGCTATCGATTACTTCAGCAAGTATATTATCAGTCCTTATCTAACACATGCGATCAAATATGCAAAGAGAGAGAAAGACACATTCCTCTGGCTACGGCTGTGTCAATCAGTGACGTAGCTTGTGATTTGGCAACGTTGCAGCTCGTCCATTTAAACCCATGTATTAGGTCGAATGCAAAGGTGTTCACCAAACACCCAATATTTCGATCGTTTTCCTGGGTTTAAATGGACGAACTGCAACGTTGCCAAATCGCACGCTACGCCACTGATGTCAATGAGAGTATGACAAAATCTAATATAGTTTTTACATTCTTACAATATCCAATTATTTCATATTAAGTAATGGTATAAGCACTTAAAGCTCGCAAAATCTGCGGAAGTTAACTAGTTTGGAAACGAACAAAAAAAACCCGATCCATAATTAATTAGTAACAGATCAAACATAAAATTTGCAAGTTTATTTAAATTTAAAGTACTCTCAAGTAATTCAAGAAATAAGGTTATCAAAACACGGAGACTCAATTTTCGGGCATGTCCATAGGATAACCCATGTCTTTAGTAGTTTTCACTAGGCTGAAATAGCATCGCGTCTCAAAATTATTTAAAACTTTAAATCCTAAAATCTATAATTTTGGGTCCTAAAATCATTTCGAGGGAATCGATGAATAATAATGTCAAATAGACCAGAGGCGGACTGGCCCAGCGGGAAACCGGGAATTTCTCGGTGAGCTGCGGCCTTTGAGTCGGCCGGGCCGTGAGAGGAATGGCGGGGAATGGGAGGAAGGAAAAAAAGAAAAGGAAAAAAAGGAAAGAAAAAAAAGGAAAGAAAAAAAAATAGAGAAAAAAAAATAGAGAAATAGAGAGAAAGACGAACGACTTCATAAAGAAGACCAGCTTTATGAGATCCCAGCAGGCTGATTCTGCTCGTTTGGACGAGACGAGACGAGATAGCGAGAATCGAGCAATTCCATTGGTTTAAAAAGAGCCACGTGACAGATTTGAAGTCATTCAACGGGTTAAAGAGTCATTTTTTTCAAATTCGTGACTGTTGTCCGATTGATCCCCTCCTCGAATGACTTCAAATTTGTCACGTGACTCTATTTAAACCAATGGGATTGCCCGATTCTCGCTATCTCGTCTCGTCTCGTCCAAACGAGTAGAATCAGTCTGCTGGTCGTGTGTCGTTTGATTCGATCAGAAAGGAGAAAAATATGGAGAGGGGACATGCGATGATGACCACATAATATAGTGTCGACGCACAGCTCCAGATATCTGATTTAAATAATATTAGATATTCCTCCCGTAAGACCCCGCAATTCGATCGTGAAACCGTGTCTTTCTTTTGTGCGTGCGCCTTCAATTCTGTGGGTAGACTAAAACGGTACAGTTACGTACGAATAGTTAACTACTTTCCGCAACGCACAAGTAATGCTGTCCAATTCAACGACCGACGCGATGGAAACCGTGCCTATGAAAGCGCCTTCATTTTTTAGGGTAGACTAAAACGGTACAGTCACGCACGAATAGTTAATACTTGTCAACATACAGCTAACCGGTATCCGATTTTAATACTCCATTACGGAATTTTTGGCGCTTCGACTGATGGAAACCATGTCCTACTTATTTGTGGATGCGCCTTCATTTCCTATGGTAGTCTAAAAAGTTGCAATCCAGTATGAATATAGTTGTCTACTTTTCAACACACAGCTAACGCTAACCGATTTAAATACTTAATATGAAAACTCTCGCAGTTCGACAAATGGAAATGGTGTCTCACTATCATGAGATCAGACTAAAACAAACCAAAAAAAAAAAAAAAAAAAAACCCTCAGAACCTGCGATAATCATCAACAATTAATATCGCACCAATAATAATCAATGGCAAAGAGGCAGTCTGAATCCTTCGAAAATGCAGAAGTTTATAGGGCATGAACTAATGCGAAGTTTATCTCTTTCGAAGAAATACGTCTAAGAACGGCGGCACTTTTGACTGTGAAATCATCGTAGTATTTATGATAAAGGGAGGCACATTTCTATTTCTCGGGTGTTGGGGGGGGGCGGGAGGAGAAGGAGGGAAGGGGGTTAAACCCCCGCATACCGGCAGGTGCTCAAAGTGTGTGTCCCGGTCCGAATTTTGGAACCAGCCCGCGTCTGAAATGGACAGTTTAAAAATGTCGGAGTGAGTAAAATTCATATTATAAATTGGTGTCAGAGCAAACCTTGGCCAACCCCCACTCCATGGTAAACAACTTAGGTCGAGAAAGGTTGAAGAAGGGATAGGATTGGAAACGATCGGACTCAAAAGATCTGCCCAAAAAGTTACTCGAATAGTATTAAAATAGCAGTGCGTGGGTATACCTCACAATTTCATTTCTGATGGTCTCTTATATGTTAGAAGAATTTGTGTTTCGTATCTTAGCGGAATTCCGCGAATTTCCCTTGACCGGCCACGAAACGTGGTTTCTATACCTCTTGGAGCAATAAAGCGGTACTTACACAAAGTGGGTCAAACTGTGCGATTTTGCAGCTCCAGCATGTTTATGAATCTTCCTTATTACAGGACTGGTCAAGCTCAAGATCGGGACGAGTTTCAGATCAGGTAATGATGACTGAAACATCCTGACTCAATAACCTATATTTTAGGTAAACAAATTGAAAAGCTCGTAGTTTTCTCAAGGTTTTTCTGTCATTTTAAGTTCATTCCATGAAGGTAGAGCGTTCAGAATTTCTTCGTCGTTCTCATTTTTTTTTTTTTTTTTTTTTTTTTTTTTTTTTTTTTTTTTTTTTGTACCACTGTAAGGCTTACGGTGGGCATTAAACTCTTGAGGAGGTGAAATTTTATGTCCCGGTGCGTTGGAAGATTTGGAGTAAAAATGGTAAATAGAAAAGTGCCGAATGAAACCTAATAAAGAATATATCGGCTCGATTTATCATTAGTCGTCTTTACGCAATCTCACGGCACACTCACGGTCAAACTTGTCACTGTCGTCACTGTATTGAAAGGATGCAGTTCTCTTTTGCAGCAAAGTGCCCTTTACTCGGGTCAAAGTTTCGTTCAAAAGCGTCCAATAATCGCGTAATCATTATGACTTTTACAATCTAAGTACATGTGTCAGTAGCGCACTGAGAGTTTCTTCATCTCTCTCTTTTCTCCATTAAAAAACGTATGCTAGAAAAGGATGGACAACGGGATAAAACCCCCTCTTTCTGTCCTTTTCCTATTTATACATTCAAATGGGAAATGAGAGAGATGGAAGAGATCCTGGTTGCGCCAGTGACATGTGTACGTACTTCAAACACAATCAGGGATTCGAAACGAACCGAACCGCTGAAAAATAATTATGAACCGAACCGAACCTTGAACCTTAATTTTAAAAATGGCCGGAACTCGAACCGAACCTGAACCAGAAATTGAAACAGTGTGAACCGATACAAAAACCGGTTCACGGACGGTTCAAAATTTGAACCGTTACGCACTGGCTGAGAAGCGACGAAAGAATCCTGAGTCTTAAATTGTTTTTGTAGGATATCTTTTGGCAAGAAAATAATCTTTTTAAGAATTGATCTTCATTACTTTAGAACAGCCGGAAGCTGTGAAAGAAAAGAAATGTAGCCTGCCAGTTTTTTCCCCCGTCAGGATATATCTACACTGACTTACAATAATTAGCCAACAAAGGTGGAAATCAGACATATTTCGTGATTCATAAATTTGGAAACAAAACCAAAAATTTGTCATTACGCTCCTCTGAAACGGTTCATGAACCTACAGTTCTTCCGAATCGGCTTTAAACCGTCGTGATCTCTTTTGGTATTCTGAGCCTGGTGGTATGAGGGTTAAAATGGTTAAATAGTTGCCGGAAAGCCGGATCACACGCTAGGTACCTACGCCGCCACTATGATAAACATCCCCGCGCACTCCTAAAAAAGCTTGTGAACGTTACATCGATCCATGCCTCAAAGATATGACGTATCCTGCAAGGCCGCCATCTCTTTAACTTCCTCAAACTCAAAACTGATTGTAAGACATTTTATGATCGATCCTCTTTGGGGTAAATTATTTGTAGAGTAAATTCATTTTGTTGACTTAAACAAAAATAATGTGAGAAAATGTCTTATTGTTAGTTTAAAAGTTACCGTGGAGATCTGATTGTAAGACATTTTATGATCTATCTTCTTTGGGATAATTATTTCTAGATTAAATTCATTTTACTGACTTACAATTAAACAAAAATAATGTGGGAAAATGTCTTATGGTTACAGTCTAAAAGTTACCATGGAGAGTGAGATAGCACTTCCAGAGATTACGTGAGATATAAGATATATGTAAACTTATGAACCAAACAAAATTTGACTTATCACAAATACGTCATCTCCTCAAATCTATTGAACATTTTACTGTACCAATACCGTACAAATATGCCGCAGCCACCGCGCGAAAAGGTAAGAGACTTTCTCGCGGAGCTGGAGTAGAGGCTCTCGCGCATATTTTAACACACCGTGACTTTTACTTCGACCTATTATCAAGTTCGGGTCTTTATTCTGAGGTCATGTGACAATATTCGAGCTCACCCGGCAAAGAATTCGACGTCGGTAAAAGGTCCCAAATACGTCACAATAACGCTCTAATTCTCTTCGTGTTTAAGCTCTTCTGACAATATACTGAACTTCCGATGTTCATACCTACTAGCGTCAAAAAAAAAATAAAAAAATAAAAAAAAAAAAAAAAAAAATGTGAATGCAATGACCATAGCCATCTGAGCAGTGGCGTCGCGTGCAATCTGGCAACGTTGCATTTGGTCCATTAAAACTCATGAAAAGGGTCGAAACGTTGGGGGTGCACAGTGCACTCCCTCGAATCGATATTTTACACGGGATCAATTGGACGAAATGCTGCGTTGCCGGCTTGCACGCGACGCCACTGCATCGGAGATATAGAGCAATTATGCAAACTTTTATAATTTTACTAAAGTCATCCCGAGGAACTCCACAGAATTATGATAATAATTAGTAAATACACGAAAAAACACCCTTAAATGATTCTGGGATTTTTTTCTACCGATCTTTGGAAACGTGTTTTATGAAATTACAAAATTGCATAACATATTGGTAGACATTCCTCGGGGCTTTCATTTAATCGTCCCAATAATAATCCATAACTTGGAAGAATAAAGACAGTTCAAGTGTCTTGTTTCAGTGATGTTCATTGTTCAGTACTTTGATCGATGGGCTTAAACATGAGGGAAATAAGGACGTTGGGTGGGAGGACATTCGTAGACCTGTTTCTGGCGTTGGATACGGTGCCGGGCTCATGGCACCTTGGTGACCAAGGTCTTCTCCAACCCGAACCGCGTGTAAGTACCTGGAAAATTTAGTGGCGGATCTATATCTTTCAAGGAAGAGGGGCTACCGATAAGGGCATTATTAATGGTGGGTAAAAATCTACTTTTTCAATAGTGAGCCATTTTCCATCTGTCCAGTGTTTAGTGAAGACCTAGTTGACAACGGTAACGATTGGTATTCCTTTCCACATGGACCCGCAATCGCCACGAATTGAAAGTAGTAAAAAGCCATCCACATCACACCTCGCCATGAAATCAATCCATGAATGAGTGGCTCTCACACCAAAAATCGCTGAGCAAAAATACTAGGTGATATGAACAGACTTGCAAAGAGAGGTGGTAGAGAGGGTGATGGGGCGAGAGAGAGGGGGAGAGGGGGAGAGGCAGAGGAAAAGAAAGAAAAAAAAGTACGAGCAAGTGGTTGACCTTGATAATGAGTGGAAGTCTGTTTGTAAACACAGGCCGCACAACCACCCGGAACGCGGGACCCCGACCCCAGCCGGGGTGCAGCCCTCCCCCTCCCTACCCTTCCATCATTTCATGCGTTGCTCAGGAAACGCTTCGGCTTACGCTTAACCCCTTGCCGCCGTGGCCGTAAAACCCGTGGATCGGAGGAGAGAAGAGGCTTTGACTTCCACCTAAACCACCTGCCCTTTGCTTGGCGCGAAGCCGTGAAGGCCTCCAGTCTTGTGTTTTCTTTTCGTTTTCTTCCAGCACGACCGCGGCGCACGGTGGCGCCCAACGCGATTGGCCGAGGTTGAGGTCGATGATCGATGCGACGCGACAGCGGACAGCGCGATCCATCAGTTCGTTAACCATCAGCAATGTTAAAGCAATGAAGAGGACTCTTGCAATCTTTAGCTGTGAGTTAATGAACACTGCAATCTGATATTACAATCAGCGAAAATCACGAAAATCACACTGAGGAAGTCTAAACTTTAGTAATAAACTTACAAAACTGCTACAACGGCAAGATCGTAATGGCGGCTCAACGCAGGTATCTTGGGATATTCCTGTCTATTATGTCACTTTCTCTATGGAAACACCGAGATTTATGTCTCAATTTAGAATGGATCTCCCATAATACCTGCGTCTCTCCGCCACTAAGCCCGATTCTGAGAGTGAATTTTGTGATTTTTCAGTGTACTCATTGTCATTTTCACAGATTTTTATGCAAGAATCGACTCTTCAATACCCTGTAGCAAAAGTTTGCAAGAGCCCCATTATTGGCCTTTGGAACGAGTTCGATAGTGAACTTTTAGGTTATTCACAAATATTTTGTCGAATCAAAGCAACCGTGAAAGCTTTTTAAGGGAAAGGGAAGTATTATGTGGAGGAAAACAAAGAAGATACGCATTCTTTTGAATAATAATCCGAAGTTTGGTCATAGTGACACATATTACCTAGAGCAATGACCTGTGACGGGCTGCAGGTCAGGGAGTATATCTTTGCAGTTTGTAGACTTTGAGCTTCTTTTCTTTTGATTTTAATTTAGATACTTTATCTCCGTAGATGGTTGGTGATGGTGAGCATTTACTTTGGCATGGGCGCACCCAGGGGGGGGGGGACAAGGGGGCCAAGGCCCCCCCCCCCATAGGAAGAAAAAAAGGAGAAAAGGAAAGGGAAAATGAGGAAAGGAAAGGAAAAAAGAGGAAAAGAAAAAGAGAGAAGAGGAAAAGAGGAGGAGAGAAAAAGAAAAGATGAGAAAGGAAATGAGTTCAAAAAAAGTATCAATGTCATGAAACATATTTTTCCTTGGAGGAACATATCTTTCCCGACAGCAATGTCCTTAATTGTTAATTTCGCTCGATCTTCCTCTGAAATCTAGATTTCCTGAAGACTCCGTCTTTCTATCAGCATGCGATATAGATATTTCAGTAACATCAGCATAGTCTCGGAAAATCTCATTTTTCTCGAGAGTTAATTCAATATATGTAGTTTCCGAATAGAAGTAGCCTAATTTTACGTCTAAGAAGAGCTAAATTTTCAAAATTTCCCGGGGGGAGGACCCCCAGTCCCCCCCCCCATGAAATGACTACTTGGCCCCCCCCCATACAGAAATCCTGGGTGCGCCCATGTAAGAGAGTAATCTTGCCTAATTATGATATTTTACCTTATGATTATTGCTGATAAAAAATAGATATAAAATGTCTACAATTTTTAGTTAAATATTTATAAATATATTTAATCTGATTCTATATCATATTCGGTGCTTATTTCTTTCTCAATAATTCTAGACAATACGCTCAGGTGAGCGATAATATTTACCATATGTTTAGTGTATTTTATTCTCTTAGATTCAGGTAGGTGTTGAATTTGATCAGAGAGTGGGTCCATTAAAACCTCATATTTTGGCCGTGTCCGCTCAACAGGGTTCTTGAAATACGGTATTGTGTTTTCAAAATCAAACTCATCTTCTTTAATGAAAGAATTGAAGACTTCCATTTAAAAAGAAAAAAATTATATAAATAAAACAGTTTCTAAAAATCAACCAACAAATAATAAAAAACAGGTAAATATTAACTTTAAAAAATTTATATCATGGGTGCACGCTTGTGAGCAATGAAAAAATACGGGGAGAATACTTGAAATAAGTCTAAAAATAATGGAAAAGTGAAGGTTTATTTTAAGATTTATTTTTCAAGAAATTAAGACTTTCGTTTTTTTGGGTAAAATTGATATTAATTTGAGAGTTAGATGGACTGTCTTCAACGTACGCCCTTACTACTAACCAACACGTATAACCACACATATCCATTCTCTGTACTTATAGGGAATTGGTTACGGACCTTATGGACCTGTACGGACCATTTTTGCCAGGCCCGAGTTGACATTTTTTTGCATGGAATAGTCTAATCTTTGTAAGTATTATAACTAATCTTTGTAAGTATTATACTGTAAGTACAAGATTGTAAGTATACTTGTAAGTACTTACACATTTACAAGATGTAAATGGCCTTAGATGCTAACGCAATATTAAACAACAAATGTATTCTTACTATGTACTGTATACAAATCTACATCCCCCCTCTTTTATTCTTTTTCAGTCCCTCTATTTCCTTCTTTTTCCATTTCAACCTCTTTTTTTTTTTCTCTCTTTATGATCAGGCCGCGGCCGGCCTTAAAGGACTGTAGCTTACCGAGAAATGTCAGGGTATCCCCGGAGGCCAGTCCACCAATGACGCTGCAGTTAGACAGCACTGCGTCCATGTAGGTAACGTAATTGCTTCCCGTTATTTGCAAAGTTAAATAATGCAACGAACTGCTTTGCAACGGAGTCATTCGACCGTAAGTACTTACTTACAACGCGATGACACAAATAATTCAATGGGATTAAAAGGTGGACACCCATCTTGCAACGTCACCATTTTTGCAGCTTTTCCTTCGTCTATAGGTCGCTGGGTAATGCACTGCGAATCGGAGACCAAAATCGCATACTCAAAATTGACGTGATTGTAGGTTGGACCGGACGAAGTAGAAGTGTAAAGCTTCTGGAAAGGCGACTAAAGCAAAGCAAACTCGTCTAAAACTCCGCCTTCCATCTAATCGTGCACTCTTAACCCCCCTCCTTCCTTTTAATATTTTATTCGGGTTCTTTACTGTCTTTTTTTATTAATATTTTTTTATTATTATTATTATTAAATATTAACAATCCTATGCAATGCTATTAGAAAATTAGGTCATACTTACGATCATCACATTCGATATTAGTACTCGTCATGATGACAGTTCTATTTTATCACAAATGCACTTGTTGTGCTTGTTAAATGGTTTTTTCATCTTCTTCATAAAATTAGGTAAAGTTAGGAAAAGTAGGTTTCGTGATGGAAAGTGTAGGAGCTTAAATATTTCAAGTCGACTATAGTTTCATTTCTATTATCTACTAAACTTATGGCCGTAGTAAATTGGGGTATTTTCCTAACCTATTTTCATACGATACTTTTTACGGAATTTACTCTCTAATGATTTTCATTTTTATAAACCTTCTCGTATTTTCCGATTGGTGAAGTAAATTTTATTCCATCACACAAAGCATGTTTTAACCTCGCAACTCTTTTACGTAGGTCCAACTTATCCAAACTACGCATACGCATACCTTGGCAAAATTGAGCGAACAATCGAAATGTGTGTCGATATAGGTATGGATACCTATCGGACATCTTATCGGATAAGATTGTAAAAAAAAAAAAAAAAACAAAAAAAAAAACAAAATTCAAACAAAAAAAAACGAAGAGTTAACCTTCGATTTCCTCTAATATTTATTTATTTAGTCAACTATAGTCAATATCTTTTCCTTCCCCTTCCCCCCTAAATTTTCTCCACATTTGGTCCAGCTCCTGCTATTTCTTTCTTCTTATATCTCTCCTTTTCTATTTCTCTCTTTTTCTTTCGTTTTCTTTCTATTCTCTTCTTTTCTTCCCTGTTTCACTCGTTTTATCTCTTTACCATTGGGGGAGGGGGGGGGGGCAACATTCACGTTCTGAGGGGCATCTCCCCCCCCTCTTAGTGACGCCACTGAATTTTGGTGGTGGTCCTCGGATACCAAAAGTTTTGGAAGTTTGAAAATTCAAATGGGGAGGAAATAGTACGAACAAAGTCGGTGTGCGTAACGCTCGCACTTGCATTAATAAAAAAATCATTAAAGACGATTAAGTGGAGTCCTAATTAGTGGAATCAATGATTATAATTTTACGCTTTATAAATCCACTAATTTTACAAGAGGTGGCCTTGGGCGAGAGGACTCGTGACTCACCCTGACTCTGCCATAAGACGAGAGACAAGAAGCAGGTGTAATAGGCTATGGTATTTACTATTACCATCTACCATTATACGTGTACCTCTTGCCGACATCCTTCCTCCGATGCTGCCAGATTTGTTCATATAGAATGCGTGTACATTACATTGATTTAAAAGGGAAATGCACAGCCTTAAGTTGCGAGTATTACTTCTGTCCCATTTGAACCCGCGTACAAAAGTCGCGTTGAGCTGCCGTCCCATTGGGATTACCGTTCCTCTACCATTCGAACCTTTGCAAAAGTATAGTTTATCCCGCATCGCACTATGGTCTAAAATCGAAAAAAAAAAATGGCCAAAATTAGGGAAAAATATGATCATAAAAAACAATTTTTTTCCGATCTATTAAGCTTAATTTAAAACTTTTCAGCGACATTTCTATGTTTGGATTACTTGCTAAAAGTTTTCTCTATGATTGAAATTGGATTTGAAAGCTTAAAAATGATAAATTGATGAGAAATTTTCTTTCTGATTTTTGTTCACTTTTTGACCAGTAACGTTGCAGTTCGTCCATTTAAACCCATGTAAAAGATCGAACGATAGGGTTTTCGGTTAACACCTTCGCATTCGACCTTTTATACGGGTTTAAATGGACACAAAACAACGTTGCCAAGTTGCACGCTACGCCACTGCTTTTGACGATCTCAGACCACTATTGTGCAACCGTTCGCGCAATTTGGCAACCGCGCTTTTTTACAATTCATACCTATGAAAAATAGTTGATTTTGAGTGAGGCACATCACTTCACCTAGATTCGATTATTTTACATATATTTAAACGGATAAGGCATCTAATGTTACCGCATTCACGAGCCGCTACAGCGTTTATCTATACATATAGCATTCCGCTGATTTTTGTATCCCGACCATTTGAACCCATGCAAAAGTATCGTTTATACTTTATGCTGGCGTTAACATTGGTTATTGTTTCTTTACCATTTGATTTATATGGAGACCTATCATTTATGCGGCGTTAGTTAATTGAATATCGTTTCTCTCCCACTCAAACCCATATTATGTACACACAAAATTATCGTTTATCGGGGGTTAAACTGGGTAACATAGTTTCTCTCTTATTTGAGCTAATGCAAACGTATCGTATAGCAGACATAAAATTGACTATCGTTTCTCTCCCAGCCGTATAATTGGCAACACTGCCTTCGCGCGTGCCGATGTCCTCAGCGTTTAGACTCCTAATACTTATACCGAAGAGTGGTATATTCCGCGCCTCGCAATATCGTCATTAAGTTTGAAAAGGTGCTTTCGTGGACTTGCGGAGGTCAGAGGCGGACCCAAAAAATTGTCACTCTCTCATCCCCCCCTTTATCTTTCTCCTCCTCTGTCTTTGTCTGATCCTCTCTCTTCCGCACTCTCCGCCTTTCTGCCCATTAGAACACTTGCGTTAGAATCGGACAGAGTTAAAGGCTAAAGTCACGTGATAGTCCTCATAGCTATCCTTTTCTGACTCGTGAAGTACCTGTTCTAACGGGTGGACAGAGAGGGGGCTGAGAGAGCGAGGGAGAGAGAAAGAGAGAGGGTGGGAAGGAGAAAGAGAGAGAAAGATTCTCGGATCCGCCTCCAGTGGCGGTTACATTATAATGAGCATGATGAGCTTTATTTGAATGGATTAGTGGAGTGTGCGAGCTTTTGAGGTGACTGAAGGCAGGCGGGAGCCGCGCCCGCGCGATCGCCGGCACATGCTCCGTGCGCATGCGCCAAAGAGTTGAATACCCGTGACATTACGTGGTTTGAATGAAGCGGCCGCGGTGCGATGCGATGGATGGTTCTCACTCTTCATTCGTGTGTAAATACGTTAGCACGAGGATGAGTCAATGAATGCCGAGTGTGACTGGGTCTCGGGTCATTTACTTGGATAGTTGGACGGGGTTACGTATTGTGATAGTGTGACATCACCTTGTAACATCGGACACTGAAAAGTCACGGAGGCGATGATGATAGTCGCACTCGCATTTATCCAAAGATTACAATCACCAGGTCTATGGAGATGGATGTGGCGTAACTAGAAATCAAATAAAACAAAAAGCAAAAACAAACTGTAATTACTTGCAATTATAGTTTATCGGGTTTTGCGAAAAGTCGGTTCAAAACAGTGCTGCTCTTATACAGGGTCCAAAGAATGTTACGTCCTCTCGGTTTTCTACATAGATAGATGGTGCATAAGTTCGTTTCAGGGGATGTGGTACACATGTTTTACCACTTAATTTAACATGGGATTGAATGGAATCTAAATGGACATTTTAGATTAAAAAATTGTAATACTCATGGAACAGCTGATTTTTTCAAGAAACGGTCAAAAATGGACGAAAACGAACTGAAAATCGTATGCACTGTCCCAAAGACTATGAAAACCCCTAAAAATTTAAAAAAAAGCTGTAAAATGGGTTTTCATCAACCTACCTCCCTGGAGAGGAGGATTATCGAAAATAGCCTTAAAAGAGTATCCCCTCAGCATAGAAGAGGATGGCAAAGATCGATTCTCAAAATATTAAATAGGAAAAAATTTAGAGGGGGTGTGCCGGTGTGCGTGACTTTTGCCCATCCCTGTATATCTTGCTGTACTTACCTACTACACTCAAAACTACGAAGTTTTTTTTTTTACGGATTCAGCAACTAAATGGTATAAAAGAAGAAAGAAAAAAAAATGAAAAAAGTTGATAAAAACTCTTGTAAGAGTTGAGCCTAAAAAGTTTATAACATTTGACTTCTAAAGAAAACAACGGTTGGCCCTGGGCGGCCCAGGCATATAATATACAATCTTGAATCTAGCCTACGCTGATAGTCCTATTTTCAGATATTTATCTGGAGTAGAGACATAGAGCTTAAAACAAAGCTTTACCAAATTTACACAGCGTCTGTCCCTTGAACCCATCTGAGGGGCTTCCTTAACTTTTGATTCTCAATAAAAAGTTAACGAGAGGTCAATTGAATGAGCGCCGTTTCAGATATGACGTCAAACGCTATACTGAAGTGCTTAAATTGCATTACATTTTTAGCGAGTTCAACCGGTTAACCATTGATAAGAACACCGAACGAGGTGATTAGTACATCGCGGAGTTGTAAAAATGTCAAAAGGTGCAGCTTATCAAAGTTTATCTCTCAAAAATCACCATTCAATCACTATCATAGTCGGGTTGAAATATTCCGGTGTTGCCAGATGTATGACTTCTGACCGCGTGTAATTTCGCACTCAATTCAATGCAAAATAAATAGACTTTGACTCAAGGTTTGGCAACATTAAACTATTGATCAATGCGACTGTCCTGTCCTTTCTCCGTCTTCTTTGACTTTTTGTTCGTACGTTGTAAATCAATATATATATATAATAGCCTTAATAGCCTAATAATAGCCTTTATCCCGTTTAAAGTTGTTATATATATATATATATATATATATATATATATATATATATATATATATATATATATATATATATATATATATATATATATATATATATTTTTTTTTTCGAGGAAAAAACTGAATTTAAAACTGAGTGAGAACTGACCGTCACTAAGGTTTTGTTCTTCTTTTTTCTTCTTACGCCTCTTTTTTTTCTTCATCTTTTTCTTCTTCTTCTCCTTCTTCTTTTTCTTCTTATTCTTCTTCTTCCTCTCTTTCGAAATTAAAATTAAATAAAAAATTTAAAAAAAAAAATAAATAACATTAGGTAAATAAAAAATTTAAAAAAATTTAAATAAAATTAAATAAAAATTTTAAAAAAAATTTAAATTAAATTAAATAAAAAAATTAAAAAAATTTAAATAAAATTAAGTAAAAAATTTTAAAAAAATTTAAAGAAAATGAAATAAAAAATTTAAAAAAATTTAAATAAAATTAAACAAAAAGGTAACACATATACTTGCAACATTGTAATTATTTTCCCTGCAGGTATTACCTCATAATCCATTGCGACTTTTTTTTTTTTTTTTTTTTTTTGGCCGATCCAGGTTGAACTTTGTTAAGTTTACATTCGACGAAAACTGTTTCATCCAGTGTTGAGTGTTCGTCCGCACTTCGTGGTAAAGTGTAATAAATACATTTACCTTGAGTCGCGCGAGAGAGCCTTGATTTCATTCAAGGTTTCGCGATCATTAAACTTCGATATTTGAGTGTGAATAGACTCAGCCCCGAACCGAGCTTACTTTTGTGCGCATATGGATCGTCGCGGATTGATATGTAAACCCACGCGTCGCGTCGAACGTGACTCAAGTCTCAAAGAGCATGATATTTTTGGACAGAACAAATAAAAAAGTATTAAGTACCTATCCTATCCCACTCATCGTGTAAAAGTTTACCCCCTTGTCGCCGCTTTTCCTCTAAAGCTTGTTAACTTCGAAGCATCATCCTTGTTGCTATAATGTTGCGTAACGTTTTCCAAACGACAAGGTGCAAAACTTTTCCGTCTAAAATTTGTTTGGTTTCCAAGTTTTTTGTCCCATCCTACATTCGGTACAAAAGTCTTAGAGTCCAATTGACTTTATATATGTTATAACGAACAAAATTCAAAGTTCGACGAAATCTTCAGACGCACTTGATGGATGTCCTACTCCTAACTTAATGAGCAGGGATATAACCGGAAAAAATGGAATCGATAGTGATGAATCATAATTAATTAAGAAAAGTATGGTTCATCCAGTGGCGTAGCGTGCAGTTCGGCAACGTTGTATATTGCCCATTTAAACCCTTGTAAAAGGTTGAATACGAAGGTGTTCAGCGAACACCCTACGCTTCGATCTTTTTTATGGTTTTAAATGGACACACTGCAACGTTGCCGAATTGCACGCTGCGCCACTGGGTTCATCTTACCATAAACGTTTGACATGATTACGGATTGTTGAAAGGAGAGTCTGTCGACATCGTAGGGCCGTGGCCCGCGGGCCGCGCCGCACGTGCCCTGGGGCTACCCTTGTCTCCACTAGCACACTCCGTGGACGATAAGAAATCGATGTAAAAAAAAAACAAAACAAAACAAAAAAAAAAAAAAGTGATCAAATTCATAAATTTGATGAGCAGCGATATTTGCGGAAGAGGCGACAAATACCGTTCTACCCCCCCCCCCCCCACACTAGAAAGTCAGAATGGCCCTATATATGGCTGTCGGCTAATGGAACAAGCAGTGTTTCACATGTAATCATGGCAGCGGCGCACCGAGAACTTTAGTTTGGTGGGGGTTTCACCGCAAATTTTCCATCTTTTGAGGCCGGAGGGGGAGGGGGGGGTTGAAAGCAATTTTGGCCGAAGATGACCTTTTTTAGGGCAGAATCTTGATGCTTAGGGGAGCTTTTGACCCTAAAACCACCCCCTTCGGTGCGCCACTGAATCATGGCAGACCACCAATGTATTTCCAAAAAAGAATCGTAATGAACTAAAATTTATTTTTTTGTATCGGTAAAAATCCGAGATCGACAGTTTCTCAGTAAGTATATACAATATACAGGGTGTCCGGTAAGTCCCGGAACGGCTGCGCCATTTCTTTATTTACGCAGATAAAAAAACCAAACTTTGGGAATGTTCCTAGATAAATAAAAACTACTTTTTGGGGGGGTCAAAATTTTGGTCGCCCCTCCCGGGGGGGCGGGGGCGCCCCTAACTTTTTTTTTTCAAATGGCAACCCCTATCTTGTGATACCTCATTCGAAAGAGGGTAAACAGCTGAGCATTTTGGCACAAACCGCATGCCGATATCTCTTTTAGTATTCGAGATATCGAACTTCAAAATCTATGGAAACCCATTTTGAAAAAATCATAACTCTTATTCAGAAAGTCGCTATTTAAAAAACTAGGGGTCTAAACTACTCTACATAACAAGCTCTTTCCAGGGAAAAGCACCTCTGCCCAAAAAAGTTAACTTACAGTTATTGTTTTTTTTCCCGCCAAAATTTTTTAAAACATTTTGGCGGGAAAAAAAACAATAACTGTAAGTTAATTTTTTTGGGCAGATGTGTTTTTCCCTGGAAAGAGCTTGTTATGTAGAGTAGTTTAGACCCCTAGTTTTTTAAATAGCGACTTTCTGAATAAGAGTTATGATTTTTTCAAAATGGGTTTCCATAGATTTTGAAGTTCGATATCTCAAATACTAAAAGAGATATCGACATGCAGTTTGTGCCAAAATGCTCAGCTTTTTACCCTCTTTCGAATGAGGTATCACAAGATAGGGGTTGCCATTTGAAAAAAAAAAGTTAGGGGCGCCCCCGCCCCCCCCGGGAGGGGCGACCAAAATTTTGACCCCCCCAAAAAGTAGTTTTTATTTATCTAGGAACATTCCCAAAGTTTGGTTTTTTTATCTGCGTAAATAAAGAAATGGCGCAGCCGTTCCGGGACTTACCGGACACCCGGTATACTTATATAATATGCATATTATAAATATTATAATTTTATTATCATTATAACATTAAATGAAACGTTTATTTTCCTTTTATCCAGTTTATCCTGTACAATTGAGTGTAGTGCACGCAAGTTTACAACGGTCGTCGTCATATTGACTATAGCCAGGAAATGGTCTTTCTCTCTCTCTGCTCATTTGAACGCATGTGTTAAAGAAGGAAGGAGGCAGGGTCTGTCACGTGACTCCAGTACACATGTTTCTGTCCTTTTCTAACACATGCAGGTAAATGGGCAAAAAGAGGGAAAAACTAATTACTGGCTACGGTTAAAGTCGTCGTTGACGTTCAAACGTGACCCAGTCCTACAATTTCTCGATTTTTATTTTTGAAGAATCATTTGTTGACTGCGCAGTCAACGTTGGCGTTTTCTTTTCAGGAAAATTAATTCACCTTGGTTTGTCCGGTGTGAGTGGAGGAAGGGGAGGGGAAATGGTTCGTTCCGAGTGACTTTATCAATGAATCGTTTTCTGCAAAATCGGCGCAAGACCTAAACTGGAAAACTTCACAGAAAAAGAAAAAAAGTGCCCATAGCTACAACCTTAATCCAACAATGTAATTGTTCAAACTATTTTTTTCTAAAACTTGAAAAATATCGGGTTGTCGCCACGCGTTAAGTCCGGAAACGCGAGAATTCATGTTCGAAATATTTGGATCTACACCATAACCCCCCCCCCCCCTACACCCCCCTACAACCCCCCCCACCCCCCCCCCCGAAAAAAAGGTTTTATTTTTCAGGAGTAAGTGGCCGCTGGATCCTTCGTTGTCGGCGAATCTCTCAATTTTTAAGTGTCTCCATTAATTTTCGCCCATACTGTCAAAATTACTGTAAAAAAAATTAGCCGACTTAACAATTCTAATGTTAAAGTCGTGACCGTAGAACAATTTTGTTCATGTAATAATTGAACATATTATATTATATCGTTAAACTGGCAAAATAGATTGTAAAATCAAGAAAACGGTTCGTGAAAAGCTCAAAAATTGAGTTGAATCAACGATCTAATCCGTCAGTTTAACGATAGAAATTTGTTGATTCAGCATTCCGTAAACAAAACCATTTTGATGTCACGACATTTAACATTGCATTTATTAAATCAACTAATTTTTCCACTTTGTACCTATCTGGTTTATAATCGTGCTTTCTCTCCTTTCTCTGATCGAAAGTCGAAACTTTCACATTTCACAAAGATTAGGTATGCATCGAGGAATCAGAGTATCGATGATGGGTGTGTATTTGAGATATAGGTATAATCTTATCGAAACATTATTGCTGGAATTACGGCAAGTTTTTTGCAAGCTTTTACGCGAGACGCTAAGCCGCGTTCCTCAAAATAAAAAAGCTTTCAAGTCCTTCTGTCTTGAGAATGCAATAAAAATGTTCGCGCATCATTTCTCGATTACCCGTCCACTCCTACATAGTGAACGCCACTCCATTAAATGTTTCCGACGTTTCTGACGTTCGAAGCTCCTCTACATCATCACGTGATAAAGGTATCGATCTTGATTTCGGGCGAGGTGCTCTATGCCCATTACAGTTCTTCTTTACTGTCAGCTGATGTAGCTAAAATCAATAAAAATACAGATTGTAAATTCTTTAGAGGTCAAATGATAAGGAATCAAGACTAATTATTATCCAACGCCTTTACATTGTCTGTTACAACGCAACAGCCTTTTTTAAGTGCTTATGCCTATGAAATTTTTCCTACGCAGCTGTTTTGTTTCCGCCTCATTAGATTTTTGATCAGAATCTATGACACCAGTCGCCAACAGTTGTGTTAAAGAACGTTATGCAACTCTTAATATGCGCCTAGTTAATCATTCAATGTATGTTAAAAACTGTTTCTCACAGAAAACGGAATTCATAAATGGAACACACATTCAGAAATCGTTTAACAATGAATCACAAGCATAAAAGCACGTTCATTCATTATAACTCTCTCCTACCTCTGCGCTCGAAGTATACATACATGCATACTCATTATTATATATATAGTGTCGATACCGAGGACGGAAAACGTTCTAAAAACGCGGGTCAATACTGAGAAAATTCATGGGAAAATACTGCGTAAAAATTATTTTTCCCAGCAAACCTGCAGGAATCCCTATATTTACCTCCATTTTATTGTTCAATGAGAAACCACTGTGGCAAATGCTCACAATCAGTTATTTATTGTCAGTGGTGTTCTGTAAAAAATCTTTCTCCTTGAAAAAAAATTGAATTCCGTCTAAAATTGCTTGGTAAAATTCTTAATTATATGCAAACCGGACCATAGGTGTATATACAGGCCATGGGCATTTGCCGTTTGTGCATGCACCCGTGGTGACTATCACTTTCGCCCAAGGGGGGGGGGGGGGGGGGGGGGCTGGGACTTTTGCCTGAGGGTATAGTGGGGAAAGGGGCATTTTTTTTTTTTTTTTTTTTTCCAATACTCCCTTTTTGAAACGCATCAAAAGCTGTTGCAAAATAGAAATTCCACCATATGTTCCTTGCGAAGAGCAGTAGCGCTCACCTCGATTAATATGGAGAATATACCAATGTACTTTATCTTAAGTCTTATTCAGATATATTTATTGATAGTAATCAGCGGGGGGGGGGGGGGGGGGGCGGCGGCGGCAGATGACAGTGCTAAAGCCCTCCTCCGAAATTACAGAAAAAGGTGGATGGAGAGCGGAAGGAAATAAAGAAATGACGAAAAAGTGGAGTGAAAGGAGAAACGGGTGAAATAAAGGCCTGTAGCCTCCCCCGAAAAACATTTTAGATCTGCAGCCAGTGCAGCCCTCCCCGAAAAAATAAAAATCTCTAGTCTCGATACTGGCCATAGCTATTTTACCTCGTTAAAATTGAAGAGGCGAAAAAGAAATACACATAGGTACTATGCGTTTCCATGAGCGAGTATGTAATTATGTATTTATTGTATTTTTTTAGCTATGAATGTAAGATAATGTAAAACTAATTAAATGAAGATAATTAGTTTTCAATTGGGACGACTCCGCATCTGAAGCGAATATGCTGTACTTTAAGACTTCCTTTTCCTCTTTTTTCTCCTCTTTTCCTATTTTCTTCTACCTCTTAGTGCCCCTGAATCTTGTACATCCGGCCGCCCGCCCGTCTTTGAGGCCTAATATATGTATATCACTACTTCACTGGTCGCAGGGTGCAGTGTGTGCGGTGAAGGCTGAACACCCCTAATTCGGCCAATTAAACGGTATCTAAAATGAACAACATGCAAAGTTGCATGCCAATTGCACGCAACGCCAATGATTATACTATATGTATATTGCTTGGGACTTCTGCGAGCGGGTAGGTACCTTCTTCCGAAAGATGAGGATTTTGTGTTTTGCAGAATGCGTTTACTTTACATTCTGCTCAAAACTTGTCGTTTTATGCCGAATGGTGGGCGCGGCGGACCAAAACATGGTAACTTCCGGGCACAATACCATCAGCGACACGCAAATAGGCAACGTTTCCTTTTGTTCGTTTAAAATAACCCATCGGATAAGATCGAACTATTGCTAACAACTTCAAATTTGACCTTTTTCGCTGAATAGGGCAGTTTGCAAGGGTCTAAAATGTTGTGTTTTTTTTTTAAGGAAAATGATAGTACTTGATGATACCTAGGAACAATGGTGTCTTTGGTTTTTTCATAAGTGCCCTGGTTTTGGAGATACACTCGTGTGAAGGTGCAAAAAATCGTGGGTGTAGTGACGTCACTGGGGAATCCCCATTTAAAACAATGTATTTTGAGCCAAAATCTCACGGAACAATGGGACTTCATTAGAAACCAAAAGCATCTTTGTTCTCAGCTCATCAAGTACTTTCATTTACTTTATATAAAAAACGCAACATTTTAGACCCTTGCATATGCCCCATTGAATGAACATAGTGAAACTTTGCCGAAGCGGGGGGGGGGGTGTCAAGAGAATAAACAGTAAATAGCAAGAGAATTGCTGAAATGTGAGTTTAATTGTTATACTCGCAACTTCCAATGAATCAGATTGTATTTTCCAAGAGAATGTGAACACTAGTTTAAACCTCTAAAGCGGAGGGGAAAAAAGAATTTTTATGTCCGATAAAACCCATTTTTCGAGCAACTGTGCACCTTAAAGCCGCAGTTGTAGTCCTCGAAACCTTGACTATCGCTATTTCCCTCTTGAGCTTTAAGCAAATTAAAATATCGATTATTCAGAAGTTCGATCGGGCTAGATTATTATTGACATTAAACCCTCCAATGATTAAATGAAGGAGAAATAGCGATGACTTGGATCAATGCGATGGCAGAGGAGCTAGAACGGGTGTATCGTGTATCCAAACCCGACAACAAGCGAAAGGCGCGGCGCGACTTCGCCAGGCGCCAACCATTCATCATGGGCGCCATAACGAGGAAGAAGTGGGAAAAACGAGGAAATAAGGATAAAAATTAAGTTGAATAGGGGTTAAGGTTGGAGAGTGGGAAGAGACGGGTCATTCATAGGGGAGGATGTGTGTGTTGCGGATTGGGGGGGGGGGGGAGGTCGTTGTAAGGGAGCCTTTGTTCCGAGTGATGGCAATTTTTTGGTCGAAATAAGGGTGTACAAGAAAATACAAACGCAAGGTACAAAATGAAATGCCATTACTTTAAAAATTTCCCATGAAGAGGTGGCAAAATTGAAAAAAGTCTGAATATATAGGGAAAGTCAAATCGTAATGTTGCTTCGACCCAGATCCGGCACGGCGCACTATGGTCAAGAAGTCCGATGTAGGAAGACATTAGTTTGCATTAAAATTGCTCAATATCTTGAAAACGGCTCATCTGACATCAAAAATGGTTATTACAAAAAAGTTAAAACGATTTACGTTCTATCTTTCTTGTTATTACCAGTTTTGGTGTCAGACGAGCCGTTTTCAAGATATTGGGCGATTTTAATGCAAACTAATGTCTTCCTAAACCGGACTTCTGGACCATAGTGTGGCGGTCACTCGATATGTGAATGCCGCTCATTGAAATAGTAAGTGCTTTCAGTTGCAATTTTGCTCTGTTAATGCAAATGTCAAGTCTCTGGAGAAGAAATAATAACAAGCCCAGCCGCAGCCATTAACCGTATAGAAGAGTAGTCAACTCTATTCCTGTACCACCCAGTGGCGTAGCGTCTAGGGTGTTCGGGTGTTCGGTGAACACCCTACGACTTTCGGTGATATTTAAATTCAAATGCTGATTAATTGGTGAAATGTTTAACTAAAACACCAACTGTAAATAAATAATAGCACACCGAATAAGTAATCTCTGCACTTAATCAGACAGAATAAGTCTGAAAGTGAAAGAAAAAACGAGGCTGTAATATCACGCATGGCCCGCTCTGTCAAATACAGTGTGAGCTGCGAGGTGTCCGGTGAGAAACGGCGAACGCCCCACGAGAGGATGGAATAGGGATATCATTGCAGTGGAGGATGCGAGAGTCGAGACGCGCCGCACTATGGGGTATTTGACCCGAATTCATGCTCAAAAGTCCAAAAGTTAAATTTAACCTATGGTCAAAACCAAAGGTATTGGTGCATTCTGTATAGTTTTTTGCATCATCCTGTACAATTTGAGCTTTCCACGTTGAGTGGTTCGCCCACAATCCGCCAGAGCGCGCAGCACTTTTACCGATTTCCGATTTAAATCTGTGTTTCACACCAATGAAGATAAGTGGTTTTAAAGTTGTTTATATTTCTCCAACTTGGGAAACAAAACATGGAGGACGTTCCAGAAGGTAAGAATAACTACTTCAAGCCTCTATATATCATGATTCATAGTTTTTAATCCTAGCCTTACTCCATAAAATAAATTTTAATAAAAAAATAATGAGATTGATAGAAACAAAGGTCTTTTAGTTGAAATGTTCAACTTTGTTCAATATTCGTTTTTGCGTGAAAAGTTAGCCCAGAGCGTCTACTTTATGCTCCAAAAAAGATCCGACCCGCATCGACCCGCATTCGCCGCAAATTGGGAAATTTGTAATTCGATTTTCAGGAAAAATTAACCCTAATTTCACCCAAAATTGCCAAAATCTTCATTATAGTACCGTATTTTCTCTCAATGTTGTTGAAATGTACCATTTATACCTTGCTAGCTTGATGGAGAGGTGTAAATGGATAACACAGACATCAAATAATTGCACAGTGGGTCGAAACTTGACTTTTTTCGGACAAAAAGAAAAAGTCAATATTTCTGTTTGTAAAAGATTCGTTGGAGTTATTTATCAATTACAGTTACCCTTTTGAAGCTATAGAGTTAATATTTTAAAAAATTTCTCAATTTTTTCTCAATTTTTTCTCAATTTTTTCTCATATTTTTTTTTTTTTTTTTTTTTTTTTTTTTTTTTTTTTTTTTTTTTTTTTTTGTAAATTTGAAAAAGTCCGGTAAATTCTATGTTCAGACCCTCTGTAGATATGGTATTGAATTGGTATGATCCAAAAAGACAAATAAAAGGTTAGATATGGTGCGCGTTGCGTGGGTGGCCGCCTGAAATGAGGGCGGTCTCGGAGAAATTTTGAGAGCTGAGGGAAGGAGACATATCATTAGGGTAAGGGGTGATGGAGGGGCAAGGAGCGAAGGGAGGGAGGGGATTAAGCAGGGGTATCGGAAAATCTTCGGGCACGTCTTTACGGTGTGGTAAATGATGAATTCCAATAATGAAGGTGCCAAACACAGTATGTGTAATTCCAACACCCCCCCCCCCCCCATCACCAGAATTTCCTCAATAGTGCCAAAACGTCTTATTTAGTCACAAAACTTCATCATAAAGTCAAAGGACCACTTCGGGTAGCGTTTTATGTCCACAAATAATTTTGAGCATGAATTCGGGTCGAATACCCCATAGTGCGCCGCACCGAATGAACGAAACAGAACGGACGAACACGGCAGCGAGGCGTTCGGTTAGCTCTAGAGAACACCCCACTGCTCAGTGCTCACTCACTACCCTGCTTGGTGCGTTTGTCGCGGCATCGGCAGTTGTGCGGTGCGCGCTGAAGAACGCTTCGTATGCCCGACTGCTGCAATCATGATCTAACTACACAGGTCAGTCAATGCGCACACCCTCCACTGCCTCTCCGTCTGCCTGGCTCCATCACCGGGTAGAGTGAGGAAGGGGATGACGTATAGCTGGCGCAGCTGAAGCGCGGGCGTTCAAATCTACATGCTTTCATACGGGGAAAAGACCATTTTTCAAGTGCAAATTAGAAACAATTTACGACAGTAAAACTTGGTTTTTATTTATGATAGACCACGAGAAAGGTTTCAAGCTTTGAGAAAATCAGTCTGATCATACTTCAATTTCTTATTCCTGTACTTTCTGGCGGTTAGTAAAAATCCCTCTTATGGAGAAGGTAGGTTATGTAATATTCAATGCATTATACCCACTTTTCTAAAACTGTCCGAAAACAGAAAAAGCAAATTTGCGGACGATTGTATTGGTTTTCTCAAAGCTTGAAACCTTCCTCGTTACTTCTTATTGATAAAAACCAAGTTTTACTGTCGTAAATGGTTTATAATTCGCACTTGAAAAAGGGTCTTTTCCCCATAAGAAAGCATGTAGATTTGAACGCCCGCTCTTCAGGTGCGCCAGCTATACGTCACGAGCGGAGGTTGCGCAGATCGCACCGAAACTCGTTCACCGGATTGACTGACCTGTGTAGTTAGATCATGGCTGCAATAGGTCTGCGTTCGGTAAAGCCGGTTGAACACCTCGCACTAGCGCCAAAGTTTCTGCGGAGAGAGAAGAGTGGCATGGCAGAGGGTTCGCGGGTTCGCCTACTGCAACCGGACCACCCCACTACTTGATTTAATACAACCACACTGCGTGTTGCTATTTTGACAGTTTCAACCTGCATAAAAATTGAGCGGTTTTTTTGTGTGCTTATTTTCTAAATGCTTAGGCGATTCGGTGTAGAGGCCCAACCTAACCTAACGTAAGTTTGTGTGCGTGTGTGTGGGGGGGGGGGGGGGGGTGGAAGTAACTCCATTTCGCTCGCTTTTTCTTAGAGCTTGATAAGGGAGAATGAAATTCTACTAAAAACGAACACCCAACTCTTTGGACCACGCTACGCCACTGGTACCACCGTGTTGTTTTTGCCTACCACAAGAAATGAAGGCATGCGTTTTATAAAGTGAAATGCAACATCCGTTCATCAAACGGTAGGTGAACAGTAGTGAGCGGCGCTCGAGTTTCGGGAGGAGCATGCAAGTTAGGGATGTTGAAAAGTATAATTAACCTTTCTCACAAAATTGGGCTTTATTTTTGCCAATCCTGAGAAATAAAGAAAATTCCAAAAATAAGTAAGACGCTGCTCGATAACAAGAAGTGGAGAGACGCTTGGAAGGAATAAACAAGCAAAAGTTCTTGAGAAAACGACTCTGTAATGTAAACAATTCTTACAATTAGTGTATGTGATCTAGAGAGTGTATATCTCGGTTAAGAAGGGAAGACGGGAAACAGTGGCGTTGCGTGCAATTTGCCAACATTGCATCTGTCCATTAAAACCCATGTAAAATGTGGAATTTCGAAGGTGTTCACCGAACATCCAATCGTTCGATCTTTTTCGTGGGTTTCAATGGACAAACCGCAACGTTGTCAAATTGCACGCTACGCCTCTGACGGGAAAGGCTCGTGCACGTAAAAACAGAGATTGAAAATGTGACGGAAAGGAAATACTAATAGGAAGTAGGTAAATAAATAGATTCCTGTTTGCTCAAAGTCTGCATAGATAATTTTTGAGGAGTTTGTGTATTTAGTTTAATTCGGTGAGTCTATAATATTACAACGATAACTGTTTCAAATCGGACGGGTAACTTTTCTCTCGGGGTCAAGACTAAAATGCGCAAAACGTTGTACTATGGCTTTCAAAAGAAAGTATCCTGATAGAAAGTTTCATTATTATTCATTTCTCGGTCAATTTGAGACACCAGCGGATCCAAGATATTATCCTTCTCTCTCTTCTCCCATTAGAATGCATGTGTTAGCAAAGGATAGAAGAGGGGGCGAAAATCACGTGACTGTCCCTAATCTGTCCTTTTTTATCATACGCGTTCTAATGGGAGAAGGAGAGAGAGAAGGATAGATTTCTGGATCCGCCAGTGATTAGAGAAATTTTGTTCTTCAAGTATTTCAGAGTGTCATAGTATTGCCACTTGTGACATTATGCTTCAAAAAATTTAAAACGATGGTAAAATAAAAGAAAAATTAATCAAGAGCAATTTCGATGATAGAACTTTCTTTTGAAAGTCATTAGTACCAAGGCTGCCGTTTTGCGTATAATCAATGCTATTTTTCATTGGGTCTGTTGCAAACTTTTGCTACAGCGCTATAGAGTGTTCAATCTGATGTGACATCGCGTGAAAAGTCCGTTGGTGGCTTCAGAAAGTCATATAATGCAGTATGAAACTCACGAGAGACGTTTAATGAAATCCAAGATGGCGGTAAAATATCGAGCAACCTGTATGCATGCACCACGAACATCCAAGGATAGCCAACCTCACAATATCGATTACACCCAATCACAACGTAAATAAACACATAACCTCTGAAGCGGTGAGGTTGTCAACGTTGGCAATCTTGGATGTTGAAGGTGCATGCATACAGATTGCTCGATACTTTACCGCCATCTTGGATTTCATTAAACGTCTCTTGTGAGTTTATTATCGCATTTCATGACTTTCTGATGCCACCAGTGGACTTTTCGGGCGATTTCCACACGATGAAACACTCTTTATCGTTGTAGCAAAAGTTTGCAATAGACCCATTCACCGATGATTCCACCGGATGAGAAAAGATTACACAGTTCAGTTCAGTGCATGACTGTAATAAACTAAAATACTCGCATCTGTAATCTTTTTTCAACCGGTGGAGTCGTCGATGACTTTAAAAAACTTACGGATATTTTAATTAATCAACGGAGTTTCCACCGATTAAGGAAAGATTACAGATCAGAGTATTTTCGAGCATTACAGTCGTAAACTGAACTGAACTGAGTAATCTTTTCTCAACCGGTGGAATCATCGGTGAAAAGAAAAATAGCATTGATTATACGCAAAACGGCAGCCCTGATTAGTACCTTTAATGAGTTGCATGCTGAGCAACGATTTTGATGTCACAAGAAACCACTGATATCAGCTAGAAGCCATTGACCAATCAAAGCGCGTCAGAGCTCGTGTCGTCGTGTCCTTTGTCATCACTCAAACGTTAGGTTTGTGCGTATGTTGTTTACCCTTGTTACTTTGTTGTTAAGTCCCCGCAAATAAAAAAGCTGCGCGATCAATTTATAGAACGCAGTCTCTAGGATACATTTGTTTCTGTGCCCGGCGCAGTTACTCACAAAATACGACCGTCCATTTGCATCGATGGCGGCCGGGACAGCGCATCCATCGCTATTCGAATTAGGCTATCGCTGTTGACTGCAGCAATAATGTCTAGATGTCGTAGCTATTGGGTGAAAGAGTTTACGTAACAAGACGAAAGAACAAGCGGAGAAATATAGAATATGATATAACTGGACGGTGCTGAAATTGACCTGGGCGATCGTATAAATTAGTGCGACTCCGCAATTGAACCGCCAATCAATTACCATATCATATCTTCAACTCAACTTCAAACTCTCGGAATAGAATTTGATTCTACTCGAGCGCCACTGCATGCTGACGATGAGTGTTTCTCTTTTTTTGCACTTTTAAGTGCCAAGAGCTCCATTCAGAAGTGAAGGCGCACCTAGGCATGGGCGGATCCAGCGATTTGGCAACCATGAATTCATCCCATTTAAACGTATGAGAAACAATCGATTCTTGAGAGGCCATGCGGCCTTCTTACTAATCGATTGTTTCTCATGCATTCAAATGGGAATAATACACAGTTGCCACATTGCTGGATCCGCCTTTGCACCTAGGCCATAATCTTTGGCGATTTTAAACTTTTGATTTTAAAGCGTTACTCAATGAATAGCCAACGCTGAAATTCATTTTCGTCACTTTTATTTTGTAACATAAGAAATAGTGGCGACGAATTCCAAAGATTATCGGTCTAGCTAGGTGCGCTTGCACTTCTGAAATGACCTCTACTTTGCGTCATAGAATAAAGATTACTAACAATTAGAAATCAAAAGCGTCTCTGTCGCCGAACCTTTTGTCGGCTCACTCGTTGACCTTGAATGGTCTCAAAAAGATTATGTTTGGAAGGATTTTTCAAATTCTGTTACCTTTTCATTCAACAACAATATCATCGACCACCCATCAGCGATATATGATTGGCTTCTTTTGAATTTCGCGGTGGCAAGCTTAATTGATTATTGAGCAAGGTTCACCAAAAAGTTTTTAAATACCGAGCCTTATGGCAGTAATACTTCTTTTATTAAGTAATTGTTAATATTACAGTTTCTTACAGTACATCAAATGCATAGGCGGAAATAGGGGGGGGGGGGCTGGAGGGGGCTAAGCCTCCCCCCCAAAGGTCTGCCAAGCCCCCCCCCCAAGAAAATTTTGGAAACAAAAAAACGTTTACCCTCAACAACAACAAAAATATTACAGTATATGAGGGGAGAATTGAATCCGTCTACGAATTAAAAATTCTGGTTGCTACAATAACTTTTTATTCCCATGGTAGAGAGAGAGCTTGGCAGTCTGATTTTGAACCTATCTTAACTTAGGTGTGTATGATGTAGGTACTTACAGTCGGCAAAAGAATGTCAGATGCCGCCTTATATTTTGGTTCAAGTAGACTACCTGCGATACCTAGCACAGTAAAAAGCATCGCATGTGGCCTACTTAAGTCAAAATCTAGGACGTTATCTGACATTATTTAATTCGTAAACTGTAACTGTAAGTGCATCATACGCCTAAGTAAGTTTGGGGGGGGGGGGGGGGGTATACCCCTTCTTGGAGGGGGAGCGGTCTTGAGGTGTCTCTAAGATCCCTTGGAACTCAGCCCCCCCCCCCAGAAAAAATTCCCAGTTCCGCCTATGAATTCAAAATTCAAATGCATGATAAGTATGTACAAAGACCCGAGTACATCTGCTGGGATCGGATAGTGTTTTTACTCTTTGGGTGGCTGGCTTATTTGAGAAAGGTCAACGAAAGGAGAATCTAAAAGGTACATTCTTGTAAAAGCTGTAGGATCTAGCCCTGTACTTGTATACGCAAAACACGTCACTTTCGGATTGTCGTGCGCATTGTGCTGCCCCAAATTATCGCCTATTGTTTAATTATTTGCCAATTAACGAAGTTCACACTATAAGTGGACAAAATACGGATTAAAATGGAGACTAGGCCAACAATAAATAAGAACTTTCGAGACGTTTCGGTGCACTCACAGCACCATTATCAATCGGAAAAATAAAATACAAAAAAAAAAATACTCAGAACGAGGAGCACACTCCACAAAGATGGAAGAGGGACTGATTAACAAAATACCGCAATATCGGTTACATAAACAAAACAGACCAACAAAAACGTCTCGGAAGTTCTTATTTATTGTTGGCCTAGTTCCCATTTTAATCCGTATTTTGTCTAAGATGTTTTTTTGGCCATTTAATTTGTAATTTTTTTAATCCTATAAGTGGAGGGGAAATCGGCGGAATTTACTATCATCCCAACATCCAATTGTACGCAATAATCGATTAACACGTAAACTTAATGTAGGTAAATCGATTACTCGAAAAGAGGATAGCTTTAGGTAAACATATGTTTATAAATTATAAGTAATGGAAAGGAATCGATGGATCAATTATTCCCCTGAAGGAATGTATCTAGTGACCACTGTCCCTCTTATGAATTTTGAACGACGAGAAATGTAAACGGTCCGTAAATTATTAGCTCAGTTAGTTATCAAATTTAAAGACATCAACTGCCTGTTTTTGAGGGTCTACTCTTTCCGGCATAAAAAAATAATAGAACTGAGCACAATATCGTTCTCATGGGACCATCGGCCAACGCATATATATGAGTTAGTAAAATTCAAATTTTAACCGAGGCGACTCCCGAAATATACCCAAGTACTTAATGCTATCTGAGTATATGGCGATGGCCATGTCTACGATTACCTGAAAAGCTGGATCACCGATGCGATGGCGCGCGTGTTAGCGATCTACATAAAACGTTCCTTTCTGAAGTGAAAGGAAGTGACTCTGTTATATTTACATATTGAACTCTGAACGATTGTCGGCTCGAATTTTACCCCTCTGACTCTCTCTATACACCTATTATGTGTATACTTCAATGTTCAGTGTTTTTTTTTTTTTTTTTTTTTTTTTTTTTTTTTTTTTTTTGAGTTCTTGATCAAGTCCCTACACGAAAAAAAAAAGACTGGTAGAATCTAACATCTGCGCTAATTTTAGAGTCAGCTATCAAGTAGATGGTAAATGCAACGTACGTTATGGTAAATAAAGTTATTTTGTTGGTACATTTTACCATCATTTAGTGTTTGCCTTACTTGATAGCTGACTCCAAAATCAGCCATGCAGATAGTAAATTTTACCAGTTATATTTTTCCGTGTATTTGTATTGAGTACCTAATATCCTCATGTGAGATTACGCACCCTCCATATTTTCAGGCTGTGATAGCTGTAAACTATTTTATTTTGATCAATGATTCCATGATTTAAGCAACAGGGTGTGACTATTAACTCCGAGTCATTATACTTTTTCTTACAATATAGTATAATGACCATAATGGAGGTGTAGCAATTTATATTTGTTTGATATTACATTAAAAACACTATGTCCTGATGTTGAGTCCTTTAGCAAAAAAATGTTTGAACTTAAAGTTTTCATTTCCCGGTGACCCCCTCTTCTTAATTCTCCATGTCTTTCCCCCAATCCCCATCCTTTCTTATTTTTTGGCCGAACGGAGAGGGTGATTGTTCTCTCGACTCCCATCCTGTTTCATTGGCGGATACAGGAGGGGGGATGGGGGGGATGGGGGTGATTGCCCCCCCCCCGTTCGGCCCAAAAAGTGGGGAAAGAGAGGAGAGGAAGGGCGAAAGCGAGCGCGAAAACAAGAAAAGGGGGTCATTTAGGCGAAAAAATCCCAAATTCGCCCCCCCCCCGTTCGCGAGGGCTGGATCCGCCACTGTCCTGTTTCCGCCAATGTTCCCTTGTGACAGGTATATGAGCATGGAGCATCGTTGTCAGAATTTTTTATAGACTATAAAGGATCCCCCCTTTCCGCTTCGTTTCCTTCTCATTTTTTACTTCTTAAATTTCAAGGGCGTTAAAAAAAGCTGAGCAGTCTCATACAATCTCTTCACCTGGCAACAGCAAAATGAATCATCAGAGTCTTTGGGTATGCTTGATCAGCATTCACCTGCTGATTAAAGGTAATTTAATTATTTTGTCGCTGTTTCATTAAAATTTAGATATTTCTTCCATTGCAACCTCATCCAATAATTTTTGAAAATTTCCGACCCCCAGCATGACCAGAGCCCAGAAGCAAAAAAGGACCAGAGCAAAAAAGGAAGGAAAAAACGCTGGGTAATTTGTCATCCTTAGATGATGCCATTCTAGGCGGACATCCCTCTTCCTCCGTCCCCATACTATACGACTTTGCTTGGAAGCAGTAGGTATGGTAAAATGTTATATCCATACCCCCCACCACCTCCCCCATATCACGGAGCACAGCTGATCGCCAGCCCAGCGCAGGCATCATCGTGCTATTGTTTGGATTCTGTGTATTAGGATGGATATATGTTGGTTCATTACCAGTTAAATATGCCTCTTTGGTTAATTTTTTGTAGCCTTTGTTCCGCTCCCATCCACGTTTCGAAGCCTCCGAACGGACAAGTCGCGCCTTTTGCGTGGTAGTTAATTTGCAATTTTTTTCTTTTTAGCTTCCAGATGCTTTTGAATGTTTGGTCGGGGATTTCTAACCATCGTTATTAATTTTGAGTTTTTGGTTGTAATTAAAGTTTCCAATAAAGTTCTTAAATGAACCTCCTTTCAACCATTCATTTTAATTATCTCGCATGAAAATGACACCCTTCTTGAAAAAACGAAAAATGAAAAAAAAAAGGAAGGAAAAAACGCTGGGTAATTTGTCATCCTTAGATGATGCCATTCTAGGCGGACATCCCTCTTCCTCCGTCCCCATACTATACGACTTTGCTTGGAAGCAGTAGGTATGGTAAAATGTTATATCCATACCCCCCACCACCTCCCCCATATCACGGAAAGTAGAGCTAGGTATATCGTTTGTGTACAGGTTAATACCTTAAAAGCGTCATTGTAGACTTGTGAACCTGTGACGATGATTATGAAAGAGGTTCCAGATGCAGATGACGTGTGGATGACGTTCAAATGTCGTTTTTAGGTCATCTTCACAATTACCTCGCCCGACCCGCCCGCCCTGACCGCCTAGCGTCGTCGCCTGTGAACGCACATCGGGCTAAAGAGACAAAATAGACCGACAAAAATAAAGTATAAAAATTTCCTTTTACGTACCCCCTCATTGACACTTTAACGGGGCTTTTGCAAACTTTAGCTATAAGAAAAGAAACAGTAGAATCTGATGTAAAGACCAGCGGAAATCACGAAAATCACTCTAAAAAAGTCTAAAATTCAGTAATAAACTCACATAACTGCTATGATGGCGCTTCAATGCAGGTATCATGGGAAATTCCTGTCTGCTGTGTCACTTTCTCTGTGGAAACACATAGAGATAAGTCTCAATGTAGATAGGAATCTCCCATGATACCTGCGTCTCTCCGCCATTAAGCCCGATTCTGAGTGTGAATTTATTGATTTTTTTAGTGTACTCATCGTCATTTTTACAGGTTTTTATGCTAGAATCAACTCTTCAATCCCCGATAGCAAAATTTTGGAAGATCCTTATTGACATCGTGGCGTACACCAAACGTACAGCACAATATAAATTTTGCTTTTTTTAAAAGACGTTTTGATTTTTTACGTTTTGGTGATACTTTCGGAGATGAACTTTTTACGCATAAATGGAATCGTTCCATAAAAATACACGCCTATAAACGTTATAAACTGTATCTTAAAAGCGTTTCTTACTCCCTTCCTTAGGTCAATAATAAAATGAGGAACGAAGGAATTGTAAATTTTTAGACACAAGAAACAAAAGCAAAATTAAAATTCATAACCACTCCCCTCTTTAAACAAACGAGGGAAAATTACATAAGACCTATGTTACTATGGAAAATTCATTGTAAAAGCTCATAATGACATTTTGTAAACTTGTTCTTATGAAACTGGAACATGGAAAACTTGGTCTTAAAAAAGTTCATTGACCGTTTCAAAAACTTGTTTATTGTTTTTCAAAAAAATGGTAACTCTTTGAAAGCTTTAAAAGATTGGACCTCACAAAAGCTTTGACATTTATAAGAAAATTTGCCTATTTTGTGAAAATTTGGAGGTATTTTTCCTAGATTTGTCGGACTTTTTAGGACCCCCTCCGCCCCTCCCCTCCTTAAGCTCTGGGAAGGTGAATGCCCCCGGAAAATGTTTAAATCACGCCCCTGCTAAAAGATGTCTAAATAACAGTAAATAAATTAATGGCTGCTTTTACGTTTGGTATTTTTTCTCGTTTTCAGAAATACACTTCAAAATTCAAACATCTTGGTTGTTCGCACAGATGTTTGGTAAATACGTTTGCGAAGCCAAAGTTTGATGTTATATTTTTGTACAGCTTGATGTTCTGAGCATAACAATGTAGAAGTTGCATGCTAAAATTAGCACCAAAAAAATTAGAAAAGATAAAGGGGTGTGATAAAAGGTTGACACCTGAGAAGGTGTTGTGAACCTTTCTAAGTAGTCTAGATTGATGGACACATCCGAGGAATTTGAAGCCGCCGGTGCACAAGTTCCATTCTGCTTTCCATTAAAATCTCCAGAATTTCGCCTACTTCTAGGGCTTGTTAAGTAGCCATCGGACTGGAGAAAAGGCTCGAGACGGGAGGGGAGGCACAGGCACCCTTTGGGCCTCTGTATGGATTCCTCTACATGAACATTGAACAGGCCCGGCGCGGCACCCTTTGGCGCCTTCCGGCTCCAGTTCAATTCAAAGGTATCTGACGCGAGTATGCCATGCCGCGGCCACCGCGCCGCGCCGCGCCGGCCCGGGTGAGAGGCGCTCTTTTTCTGATTTCCTCTCTGATGAGTGTTGACTTCAGGCACAGTTGGCACCGATGAGAAGGACTTTCGTCCAAAGTCGCCTGGAACCATTGCAGTCCCTCTCTCAAAGACGGATCTAAAGGGGTGTCTCCACCTGCGAATGTAAAAGCGCGAATAAACTGATTGAGCCAATGGAGCTGCCTTGAAGTCGATAGATTGAGTTCGATGTATCAACGAAGAAGCCTGTTGGCCCAAGCGGTCAATTCGCGCTTTTAAATTCGCAGGTGGAGACACCCCTTAACATAAGTATTATTGTCCTCCTCTCTCTCTCATGGGCGGATACAAGAAATTGTCTTTCTCTCTCTCCTTCCATTTGAAAACGTGCATTAGGTAAGGACAGAAGAGGGGGCCAAAGTCACGTGATGGCCCCCTCTGCTATCCTTTTCTAACACATAAGTTCAAATGGAAGGAGAGAGAGAAAGACAACTGCCTGTATCCGCCCATGCTCTCCCCAGTCTCCACCCCTTTGAACATACAATAAAATATGCACTGCAGTGCACAGTTCACATATCTTGTCTGCTCTTTCCTGACGAATGCGTTCCTGTAAGAGGAAAGAGAGAAAGTGTCATCTGACAAGTGTCAGATGCCCTGGGGCCGGAAAATGTCGGTCCGAAGTGATCGAACTACATTGGTGGATGGTGAGGATTCGAGCATGCTAGTACTGCTAGCTGCTAGTAGATAGTTTACGGCCTCACGGCTCACCATGCATCTTTATCATGTACTTTTTCGGACCGTCATTTTTCGGCCCCAGGAGACAACAAACTGAGACCACGCACTACCTATCTCGCTCATAGTAACTATTTTTTTTTTTTTCTGGGGCGAGGAGGCGAAGCTCCCTTGTAATTCAGAAAGTCCAATGGCAGTCAGTGCCTGCCAATGAGCTATAACTTTAGAGTGGCACATCAAGGAACGTTCCGCTGGTTCATTGTTGTCACCTAGAGCGCCGCCATCTTGCCGTAAAATTCGATTTTGAGGTTAAGTTTTGTAGGTTGTTTCCGGTCGTTTTGTAAACAAAGTCGGACATCGCCGGAAACGGCCTTCAAAATTTAACCTCAAACCTTGGAACCTGCCGTCCAAATTCCCGCCAAATTCCGAACGACCTACAAAATTTAACCTCAAACCTTGGAATCTGCCGTCCAAATTCCGCTTTTTCCCGGGATTCCTTCTACCCTGTGTGGCACAAGGTGGACCAGCCCGCTGCCACTCTAAAGTTATAGCTCATTTGTGCCTGCCTTGCTTGCTGGTATCACACGCCACTGCATTCAAAGGTTTGACGATTACCGACTACTCAGAGTAATCGTGTAATCGATTAAGTGCACCCCAATATGCCCAGCAGCTGTGGACTACATAACCTTTTCGGCTCCCAGCCGTGCCAGAGAATTAGGTAAACCTCTAATTTCTTCCTTCTCTAACCGCTTGGTTTGAAGACAGTCGCGTAGCGTGCAAGTTGGCACCGTTGCAGTTCGTCCACATCATCTCATGGAAAAGATCGAACTATTATGGGTGTTCGGTGAACACCTTCGCATTCGACTTTTCATGCACGTGGGTTTAAATGGACAAAATACAACGTTGCCAAATTGCAGGCTAAGCGTCTATTTGAAGAAGGAGAACGTGCCACAGCGCAACTCTCGTAGTATATACAGGGGCTTTGATCTACATCAACGTCAGTTTCACTCATTGTGCGATGCACGCGCGCGCGCGCTTGCTCGTCGCGCAAGCAGACAGAGGACGCGCGCTCGTTCTCGATGATCTTGAGCTCGTGTTTACAAACAAACCGTTTAAGAGAACAAAAGGTGCATCTTGACATGACTAGTCCGCTAGTGCGGTGTAGGTGTGAGACTGTGTGAGAGAGCTCCACAACTCAACATCCAACATCCAACAGTACCGCAGTCCGGATGCTGTGCGTGGTACTTTCTCACCCCGCTCCCGCCCGCTCGAGCCTCGAACTCGCGCGGCGCGGCGCTCACAATCTTGTCGTGCGTCAAAAGGGAAACGTAAACAATACACCCAAGATAAGCATTCATTTGCACCCATTACCATTAATACCCATTCATGCCAATTTAGACCATTTATATACATTACACTTCAACGAGAGAATTTTTCATATTCCGGGAAAAACAGGCGCGGTCTAGTTTATTTAATCAAATCTGCCACATGGTCCTCCGCCCACAACCGCTCGGCGCTCATACATAGGGTGTCCTAAAAGTACCGGGACTCCATCTTTATAACTTTCAAATTAAATAACGAGCAAGCGATGTAATCTTGGTTACGTTTGAAGGATCCTGATTTCGATTGAGCCTAAGATGAGCGTACATTTGGTCAAAAATTGACGATATGACTCGTTGAAAAGAAAAAAGGGAAATAATTTGACGCCCTGCGGGTTTTCTTAACGAAGATTTTCTCGTGTATTTTCGGTAATGTGATCAGCTAATGAGCCTTATCAGTCTCATTTAGACGGCGAAATTAATGTTTATATAAGGTATGTTGTTGGTGACTGGTGAGACGGAGTGCATTGGACAATTTAGTGCTTCGCGTTTTTTTAGACTAGTGGCAAGATGGGTCCCCCAAATCTAGGAGACCCACATCCTCTATGCTAAGTGTAGAGAGAAACAAAGTATAAAAAAAAGAGAGGAAACAACGAAAAGGAATGAGGTGAACTGTAAAGCCGAAAAGGATAGCGTAAAAAAATTAGGACAGAGGTCAGAAACGAGTTAAATTGAAGCGAACAGCAACTCATTTTCTGCGGGGGGGGGGGGGGGGGGGCTCATCTGGAGCGAATTCAAAAGCATGATCTTTCAAACGTAACCAAGATCAGATCGCTAGCTTGTTTAACTTGAAAGTAACAGAATGAGTCCCAGTAATGTTGGGATACCATTTGTATACTCGATGCGGGACTGCGGGCGCTGGCGCTATCTGCCTGGGCGCTCTGAGCTAGCTCCTTTCCTCCATTCCGTGCTTTAAAAAAAAAAAAAAAAAAAAAAAAAAAAAAAAAAAAAAAGATGTTTTTTTATTTTCTTTGTTTTTACACCTGTATTTACATTGCATTTTCACTCTCCTAGTTTCCCTGTTTCCTTATATGCTAGGGCGCTCGGCGACGCGACGCGACTCATGTATTGTGTTTGCTATGGGTTTTGAAATCGCTTCCCCCGGGAACGGTGTTTACCTATGCAAATGGGACACATATGTAATGAGTGCAAGGAAACAAAACTTTCCCTGAGCAATAGTGAGCACTGCCATGAGGAGAGAGATATACATGTGACGCATACATGCCACTTTAAAATTGCCATTTGTTCGAGGTTCGGCACTCTTCTTTATTCCGTATGCGTATATTCACTGCATACGCGGTTTAAATGTGCATAGGCCTGTGCGATGTTCGATGCATCGATCGAAGTTTCGATGTTCGATGCATCGATCGAAGTTTCGATGTTCGATGCATCGATCGAAGTTTCGATGTTTTCCTGTCATCGAATGGATTCGATGCTATTATGTTGCATCAAAACCCGATTTTTATCGATATTTTGTCTAGAAACAGATCAAAGAGTCATTTTTTCCTCTTAAACTATCTCAAAAGCATAGGATCGTATCATGATTTCCGGTGATTTCTCATTTTTGACCTGTTAAAATTTGTTTCGATGCATCGATAAAATGTCGATGTTTTTTGGACGTAGAACTTCGATGCACAAAACTTGACATCGCAAAGGCCTCAGCCTCAATGTATAACATATTCAACATTTACTTCCGTTTTATGCCTCTGGACATGCGTCTGTTCAAATGTAAGTTGAATCACCGTTGAACAGCGTGAATTATTTTGAGGAAATGAAACCAACCTCAGATACTTATTAGCGTGCTCATGCATTTTGGCATCGTTGCATTTTGTCCACTTGAACCCATGAAAAAGATCGAACTTTAGGGTGATTCATTTAGACGGTCAAAAAATATCGTTGCCGAATTGCACGCTACGCCAGAACCGCGCATGCTCGATTGCTCGGTGCTAGTTCATTCTTTCAGTGGAGTTATCTGTATAAAATGTTGAATATGTGTCACAGGACAATGGGTTTTATATTTAAATTATTTCGTCCAAGAACATAATTTGCCTATCATTTAAAATTTTTCAGAAAATGTTTTTTATTAGTAGGTGAAGATATAATAATCTTTTATTTTACATTGAATCCTGTAACATTCATGGAAAGAAAAAACGAAACAAAAAAATAGGTTCCTTCTATCATGGTTATATTTGGATGTCCTACAAAGGGTCAAAAAATATATTTTGGCCGTATGGTATGGCCTTAAGTTTTGATTTTGACAAGGGTGTGACTCATATGTTATGGTCCGTAGTGGTGGATCCGTGAATTGCGATGTATCGATGTCTCCACTATGTAAAACTATGGAAAAGTGTTGATCTTTTTAGCAGCCAAGTAATATAGATACTTTTTAAAGAAACGATGCATATTGTTGTATAGCTGGATCTAGGATGGCTTAATATAATAATTAATAATTAATGACTTTTAAATAATGAGACGTTAAGACAATGATGATACGATTGAGATCTAATAATTATGACATTCGGACCGGTGTCACTCTAAGTGCAATGTAGATGGATGTTGATCATCCGTATGGGGAACAGTGGCAACAACACACTGTTGCCAGCATATACAACACATATGTTTAACCGATCGATATGATCCACTGCGATGGTGAGTCCACGAACTAGGCATAGTATAGTATAAATATACATTTGTTGCCACTCTGGCGAATTGTATTTCTCGAGTCAAATTAATGCGGTTTTGATAAGAAAGTGTCGTGAAACAAGGCCCTATTACTGATTTCGAAACTAGAAAGAGATGGATATGCATGAGGGTCATGATAGAGAGAATGAGAGGAGAGAGGTAGTTTGAAACGCTACGCGAGTTTTGCCACCGCTGATTGCGACCAATGAGTGCAGCGTTGGCTAACCGTTGACTTTTCGCTTTGAGATCGTCTATTGACGCAAACACATAAGAAATGCAGTTTCCCGGCCACACCTGTGACCTTCTCACTCTAGTTTCCTCTCTGTTTTCCCGGTGCACATTGGAACTTTGTAATATGGTTATATTTCATGTTTTTGGCAGGAAACTGTACCATTTTTATTATGTGTCTGTAGTTTCTGGAATAGCAAGAGCGCACTTGCTCGATGACGCGATGGTGGCGCCTATGTTTTTTTAATGAGTCCATGGTCGGCGAATTGTTTGTTTGTTTTTTTTTTTTTTTTTTTTTTATAGATTACAGGTGCGCGAAACAAATCCACTGACAATGACGCTCAGTGCATTGAACGCATTTCACGGTAATATATTCTGATCTTTACCAACCTACCCCATTATTTAATTCTTAGATATCTCGAGTCGATGGGCATCACATGCGCGTTAAAGACCGGTTTCGGACTTCGGTGTGACGTCACGATCAACACAAAATCCAAACAAAATCATGCTCAATCTCGCTCTCTCTGGAAGTTTTTCCCGTAAGAAATTGGATCCAAGTGTGCTAATGCTAATACATGCAACTACGTAAAGAAACGTGCAGCCGGCCCAGAGGGGGGGAGGGGGGGGGGGGGTGGACTAGGCGACCGTCTGAGGGTGCAACGTTCTGAGGGCCTCAAACTCAAAGGAAGCGAAGTGTGTTCTTACTTCTTACGCAAGAATTGTCAATATTTTTGTTTTTTTTTTTTTTTTGTTTTTGTTTTGTTTTTTTTTTTTTTTTTAAGGAAAACTGGGGAAAATTGATACTGTTTCGTCCTAGCACTGCCAATTAAGGGGTGTCAGGTGGTTATAAAAGGTTGAATAAATAGTATTCAGGTGATAGATAACTGTATATTGTGAAAAAAAAAAAGATAAATGATGAATCGAAGTGAAAATCGATAATAATTAAACAGAATATGAGCAAGAGGCGAGTCTGCTCCGTCGCGTTAACCGAGGTCGGGATTCGGTTGCTGGTGGTTTGCGACTGGCTTTGCCCTAGTTTAAGACCAGTGGCGTTGGGCCCGTTGAAAGGGTTGAAACAACGGTACCCTTTAACGGGACTCAAGAAGAAAGGGAGGGGGAGAACCGACGCAACTCTCTCTTTGCAGTGAAAGAGGGAGTTTCGTTAGCCTTGAAGAAGGGACGATTTTAACGTTTACAAAAACCAAAGGAAAAAAGAAATAAATCACTGAAAAAGTCGATGTGCGACGAAACAGATGCACTCTTACGATCAAATTTTTTGGAAGACACCTCTTAAATTAGATTAAAATTCGATCAAGGCAAATCAAAATTCTCTAAATCCGTAGATTTAAACCGCCAATGGGGCTATTGCACACTTTTGCTATAAGCAATTTAATAGTCGATTATGGCGTAAAAACCTCAAAAAATAACGATGGCGGCACTAAAAACTTCCAAAATCCACTCCTAAACTCAATAAACGCAGTTATTTGCGCGAGGGTAATGGTGGCCGAAGGCACTAACAATGGGAGATTCCTATCTTAATTTCGTCACTCTTTCTATGCTGACAAGGGTGATTCACAGAGTAATTAGTCATCAGAGTGATGATCCACATCCGATGAATGGTACCGCAACACCAAGTGACACCGGTGTCAAATGAAAGTAGTCTCTAATTGGTCACTTCTTGATGGAGTTTCAGAATTGTTAGATGGGAATCTCCCATTGTTAGTGCCTTCGGCCACCATTACGCTCCCGCAAATAACTGCGTTTATTGAGTTTAGGAGTGGATTTTGGAAGTTTTTAGTACCGCCATCGTTATTTTTTGAGGTTTTTACGCCATAATCGACTATTAAATCGCTTGTAGCAAAAGTGCGCAATAGCCCCATTGCTTCTGTACCCATCTTAAAATTCAAAATCTCTCTAACAAAATATTTGAAACTTCATGTATTTTAAGCACGAGTATATCAAAGGGAGTCTAACGATTTATCCGTGTTTTATTGAAACTATTTCCAGCCCATAGCACCAGATTCCCTTTATAAAAGTTCTTCATCGGTAGTAACGACAAGAGCTCAATGGGTTCTGATTGATCGGTGGTTTTAGGCTTTCAAGCAGAGCCTGTCTTCCGCTGATCCACCATTGCACTTAACCTTCGAACTCGTTCAGGTGGTCGATTCTTTAGAATGCATAAATCGTCGTGTCGGTATTCCCTTTAAAGAACTTATACATCGAGGGACTCCAGCGGTCTAGCCAGCCTGCCGGCATCAAATAAATATTTCGTTTATTACCATATGTGTCAAAAGCAGTAGATATGTAACTATTCCTACTTGACGATATTGTTATTGCATATACAATTAATTGAAGGCGATTCTGGTAAGACACCCATCTCTCCTATAAAGTCTATGTGTTCCTTTTTTTTTTTTTTTTTGCTTCGGCCGCCAGATATATGCAACGAATCTACTCAGTGCTTGGTCATTATATTGCGCTCTGTCGTTGTTCTACATTATGTAACTGTGTTTACATGGACAAAAGGCAGCATTGCCGAATGAGACGCTTTACCGAATTAAAATCTAAAGGAAGTTGCAGTATAAATGAGATATTTGCAGATTTCTAAACGTTCGTGACCTCATACTAGAAAATGATCTTGGAAGTATACTATTGAACTGATTGACGACTGATTCATTTGTCCGGTTCAGTCGTTGAAAAAGTTGTTAAATTCACCGAAGCATTGCAGCGCCGCACAGTGGGACGAGTCCAGTGGCGTCGCGTGCAATTTGGCAACAATGTATTCTATCCATTTAATTTCATGTAAAATATCGAATTCAGGGGGTGCACAGTGCACAAGGAAAATACGATATATTTAATGAGTTTAAATGGAGAAGTTGCATTGTTGCCAGATGGCACGCGACGCCACAGGACGAGTCAATGGGAAAGGTCGGACATAGACTAAAAATGCAAATTTGAATGTTTTTACAATCCAAAAACAAACTATAAAAGGTGATTCTTGTTGACAGATTTATAAAAAAATCAATGAAATCACTTTCAAACTTTTACGTTGGGTATTAACAATGATTTATGTATTTAAAGTTGGTTGCTGCGCCAGTCTCGCCTCTGCCATTTATTCACTTCACTGTGCGCCGCGCCAGCTTGTTGAAAAGATTACGTATCCTTATATATTTACATTGTTTATGGATCTACTACAGTGCGCAGATCTCCGTAATCTTTGTTGCACCGGAAATTCTAGAAAGATGTCCTACACAGTTAACCGAGTGGTTAACTGTGTCAGTTTTTTTAATCAGTTTTTTTTTTGGAGCTGATTCGGATTGATCTCTCCACATTTTTACAAAGCACCATAAAAACTGGCTGAATGTTCATCCAGTTATTTCGAAGCTTAAGACAAAAGATATCGCTATCCTTTTAGATCAAAGAAAATTAACGAAACAAAATTACGCATTTCCAACAAAAGTACTTTAGTGATATGAGTCAAACTGTAGATTACAGCATCAAAACAAAGTGCTGCAAAGTTTGACAGACCGGAAAACTTTGTCACAAAGCGGGTCACGTGATGCGCAGGGTCCACCGCGCACCTATAGTCCCAACAATAACAAACCGTTTTTCATGTTCGTCTGACACGGGTTATTTGCTCCGAAGAAAAAAGTATTGAATTTGACCAAAGATTACTGGTCGACTTTACCCTTCACATCTGAAACGAACTCTTCCTAAATGTAAATGAGTTCATGGTGACGATGGTTGGGCCCGGGCGGCCTGGGAGCCGTAGGTGATGGGTTGCAAGATTGTGAGGAATTCTGTGAGTTCACAGTTGAAATACATTGAGTAATTAAGGGATTTTCCAGACGATTTGACAGCCCTGCGCGAGTGTCAGTCACTAAATCAACGGGGGCAGACAAAACATACTATATCTGAATTACCGGCACGGCAACGTGCTTGCCAACTCTCGCTGAATACTCTGTTGCCATATGGAACACGTGATATGTTCAGCAGGCTCGTATCTAGGAGTGTCGGTCGATCCGAGAGTTCCTTGATCGTTCCCGGAGAGGGGGGCTAACAATTCATGAAGACTGGGAGGTCTAGGGGGACACCTGATATATCCCAGCTTGAGGAGGAGTTGGGGGGGGGGGGTCCTCCCCCCACCCAAAACATGGGGCTCAAAAAGTAAGGAAATGGGGGAGTTGGGTGGATCAGTCTCTTCTCTGCAGATGAATCTCCCTTCGCGTGGCATACGTTTCCTAACCGACGACCCCTTCAACAGCCCCCTCTATATTGCAGAGATTAATCACTGGTGTAATTATTTTTTTTTATATAAATCGCAGGTTACTTGAGTACTAGCTAAATTCTTCCCATAAAGTTTTATTAATTTTTTAATAGGAATATATTATTTAATAGACTTCAAATAAAATAAACTTAATCAGTGCATATTAAAATTATTAGATTATCTACATTCCCCATCCTTTGATCCTCTAGCTCAACTCTATATAAGCGCGTGGTAGTTTCATTCCGATTATTTCGTGCTTGGCTCTATACATATGTGCAATGATTATTATTAAAACCTGGCAACACTGTAACCATGTGTCGAAATAGCAAAGTTACCGGATTTTACCATTTCAGAACTAGCGTTTAACGGTCTTTGTGGGAGTTGGTTTCATTCTAAAATTACATCCTGTCCCCTCTTGAACTTTATTTAAAATGGCAACTCTGCAACCTAGAGTTAAAGTTATGAAGTTGCTAGATTTGTCAGCTGCTCTAAACTTTCCAGTTTGAGCTCTTATTCCTGAGACAAAGGGAGATCCAGCACATGATATGCTTCCTGTGTTATGAAAGTGAGGCAAGTCTATAATGGGTTCATTATTTTTTTTGGGGGGAGGCTCAACCGCTGAACCAAACAACAACCGGAAGTCCCCTTCTACTGGGTGGTGAGCTCGAGTGCTCCAATCGAAATCCACCTAGAATTTCGCTTTTGAGTCAAACTTTCATTTTATTACAGCGTATAATTTTCAAATAATTAATCAAAAACCGTTATTCTGTTAAAAAAAAAAACAGAAACAAGAAAAAAAACGTTGATGTAAATTATGAAGGAAACCTTACCTACAACCCTAACAGGCGGCTGTTGACCGTTCTTTTGATGCGTCCCTGACCAAAGAGTTTTCAACAGGGATACCCTGTTACAGTGGCGGATCCAAAACATTTTTCATCCGGGGGGGGAGCCTGTGAAATTTTGAAATTTGAAGCGTCGGTGGAAGCAATTTCGGGCTATTTTCTATTGAAAAACGGCCAAATTTGAGGCTTCTGGGGGGGGCACGTGCCCCGTGCCTTCCTTACCAGTGGATCCGCCACTTTCCACGAGCTTTGCGCTGCTGGGTCTCTATCTGTCTCTATGTGATTCTGAATCTCCTGAGACCAAATAATGTTCGGTCCCGAGCGTAACTTACGCGCGACCATGTGACCGTGCGTAAGCTCTCTGATTGGTCAAAACCGCACGCTAGATGCACGCAATTCATTGCTCGGGACCTAATATAATTTGGTCCCTGTGCCAGACCCTTGAGACGTTTACCTAAACATGCCAACCGTGCATTCTGACGTCCAAGTTGTCCGATTGCCGGATCTAACCGTCTCAAAACTGATTACCGTTTGATACATGAGCCATGTAAACTTTTTCACCTGGCAACATAGCAACATAACGTCGCGTCGCGACGCCCCGCTCGCGACCGTGTTAAATAAAGCGAGCGAGCGCGCGCGGGCTCGTCGCGCCAGTCAAAGTGCAGCCATAGCCACGCTTCGCGTATGCTTGTGTGACTGTGTGAGTGTGTATTAGTAATCCAGTGTTTTCGGGCGAATGACATCCGTTTGTAACATCACACCCGCCGAGACTCGTCCCGCTCCTGAGTCCCGAGACCCCGCATCCCGCCACCACCAGCCAGCCAGCCAGCCGCGCTCCACCGCGACCGCGACGCGCCATCCAGCCCAGCCCTAGCACAGCAGCGCCAGCGCCACTTCCCAGAATTAATCGGCTCAAACTCGCAGTCACACACTGCCGAAGTCGCACAACCTCCGTCCTCTGTCACTAATACTCACACATAGTCGATTCCTCATTCCAACGTTCTCCCCAGCGAAGAAGCTACTTGTTTATTTTTGTTGTCTTTCCGAAGAGTGTGAATGTGTGTCTCTGTGTTTTAATGAGCTTACGTGATAATGTTTGGCTTTGTAGACGGTAGACCTCGGCTCGAGCACAGTCGAGCTTTTCGAGCTTTCGGTGTCATTTGAGGGAGGGTTGAAAAATCGCACTTTAGTGGTGGCGTGCCATTTGGCAATAATGTTTCCCCTCCATTTGATTCTATGTGAAACAATCGGTCCGGTAGTGAAACAGCGCTGCACCAGCATTCAATAGTTTTGCATTCAGTCAAATGGAGGAAAGACACTGTTGACAAATTGCTGAAGCCGCCTCTGGAGTGTTCTTAAGTGGCCAAAAATCAAAACGCAAATTTCTAAAACATTTACATTGTGTCAACTTTCAATACCAACTTAACTATGACACAGAAAATGATTAAAAAGTAATTTAAATCTGGGAATGTCATTGGAAAGTTTTAAATTAAGCCCAAAAGATTGAAATCGATGATTTTTGATGACTTTTTTCACTGAATTTTGGCAACTTTATTTCTTTTTTGCGGTGTCTGTCGACTGTTTTACCGACGAGCGGGAAATTTAAAGTCCAGGAATCTGATGGGTTTAGATGATTTTTTTTCAACGTGTCACTGACATCTGATCGGTCAATTTTAAATTTCTCACTTCTCACTAAAACAATTTATGGGAATAGCATCAGAGGGCAAAGAACGTGGCTCGCAACGGACGAATTTTGAAGATAAAATTAAATGGGCCTGCTGTTGAACCTGTGAGTTTATTTGCGCGATCAGATTGCGAAAACGAAAAAAAGAGGGGGGGGGGGTTCCTCTACCTGCACCTTCAGACCGCTACATCCAATGAGCTACTTTAGTTTCGATGTGTCCCACTGCAGCACTGCAGCAGCCTATATTATTAGCTCGAACCAGGGATTAGATATCAAATTTCGAGTTTACTTCAGGAGAATGCCTAATAAATGCTTTTAGACCAGTAATTTATCGCTCCAAACCAGATTTCAAGTGATTTTGTACAGACAGAAAATAAATTCAATAATTACTATTCGGATCATTACAATGAGAGATCTTTACGGAGCTCCTTCTGAGAGCTCCAATTGCAATGATTCAAACCGTAACTTCTGACTGTAAGAAAACTTTTTAAATCTGTTTTAGGGCGTTAAATTACTGGTCTCACGGCATATTCCTTGGTTTTCTGCCTCGAAAAACGCAAAAATTGATTTGATCTGTGGCTCCCCGACTCCGAGCCCCTGGCTTGAGCTGCTTGGAAGGGCTTTTAAAGAACCAGCCTACAGGAGAACTGATGAAACTGTAAGATACATCCAATACAACGTAGTTGACGATTAGGTTGTCGACAGAATCATTAACTGCGTATATTTGCTCTAGCAATTTACTCACAAGTGGAATAATCTCATATAAAGAATTGACTATTTTAATATTTTTCAATAGATACTTGATACTTCCATTCAGTGGCGTACGCAGGATTTTTCTTGGGAGGGGCTCGCACTGATGAGCATTTGACTGAAAATTGTTCCCCCCTTCCCCTCCACCCCCAAAAATCGGAGGTCTGGGGGGGGCTTTAGCCCCCTTAGCCCCCCCCTGCGTACGCCACTGCTTCCATTAAGCTCTCTATCGCATGATTGGTTTGATTAATATTATTTATACACATTCGTGCAGTAAGGTGTTCTCGAGGGGGTTCGAGAATATGCCGTGGTAGACTGCATCTGACCCAGTTTGTTTTCTTTTTTAAAAAGGGTGTCATTTTTGCTAGAGATGGAAAGGATTAGAGGAAGGGTCATGTCTTTCCAGGTTGAAGGGTGACACCGAATCCCTCTGCCCCAGGCTCCGCATTCCGCAACAGGTGTCAACTGTCCGGTCCTTGCTATGTTTCATGTTGATGGCTATACATATATGTATATGCGTTTATTCGGGTTACTTATGTAAATGACAACGCAGGGTCACGCATACTACCCTTCCTTGGCTCCCGTCGAGACATCATAGCACAGAATAACACAATCAGAATGGAACCTCCCATAAGGAGCCAATGGAAACTTTGTTTGGTCTATCTTGGGGGGGGGGGGGGACGACATTTTTTCACGCCTTTATTCCAATTCACAAGCTGTCACTATACGACCTAGTCACCACGTCAATATCCTCTATAATATTTCAGGGCAATCCATTTGGCAATGCTGGTCACCACATCCGCTCAGCCTCAGCTATGAAAGTCCTCCATCGTACATTCAACTGAGCTCGTGTGCGGAAAATACGGGCGTAGGTATTGGCATTTGTCGGATAGAACGACGGAAAATGCGGGAAAATCCGCGAACATAGCTCCAACGTGAATTTGTGATCATCACCTCCGCCAACTTCATCATCATTATATCATCATCATTATTATCAGGGCATGTCATGTCAATGGCGCCAGCCGGGTGTCGCCAGCGTCGGGACGCTAAGACTTTACAACAGTTTTTTCTTGTTAATTTGACTGTAGGTATGTGTATGGCTTTCATGAAAACAACAGCTAAAAAGTTCATACTGAGTACCGATATACCGCCAAATGGCCTAGTTCCACTGTCAACAGATTCTACCATCGGGGCTGAAGGAAATTTGCCTATCTATGCTACAACTAACACTATAATTCCGTTTATTATTACCTTTCTGACTTTAATTCGGGCAAATTCATCCGCAGTTCCAGCTATCGGTGTTAACCGGACTTTTCGTAAAGTATACATATGTATGTACCTATAAAAAAAAAAAAAAAAAAAAAAAAAAAAAATATAACCGGAAATTTTTCTCCGAGCCTTTTGTATTTTTTTCGATATGATGTCCGCAACTTACCGTTTTGTTATAACTGTTACACATGATCCTCGAACTTTGCCATCAACTCGCGACGAACGGATTCACAAAGATATCCCATGGTGAAGCTGGGGATTCGCCAAAGTGTATTCTAAGCATTTATTCAGTTAAGTTTATTCAGGTAAGCATTTATTCAGTTGAACATATTGCTCAACTTTGAACAGAGAGTTCACGGTTGTGTAATAAGACCTCCATACATGCTCAAACAGGCAGCTAATAATAAGGTATAATATAATGATACTTTCAGAATTCAAAAGTAACAATAAATACGATGAAAGTCATTCTTTTCCCTTGCGTTGATGGTGGTTCATTTTTTTTCTTTTTTTTTTTTTCTTTTTTTCTTTTTTTTTCCGAACTGTCCAAATACAGCAACAGATGTGCTAAACACTGGTGAATTTCAGCTCAATGCGATTGTTCTGTTCATCAAACCGTTTGGGCGTGAACGGAGGCCTATTGTAGGAATCGAATTTTTAAGCTTATGTTAGATCTGGACAGTGCTGGACATCCATCTGGAGCGCCAAAGCTCACCGATGCCCCACACATGTTCGGGACGGACGGTCCACGACCCCAAATTCGCCCCAAGTACTTACCTCAACAAGCATCTGCCACCACTCAACGGACAGAGGCGTCGGACCATTTAAAAATGAAAAACAACACAAACTAACCTCAAAAGAAATATCACGAGAATTTAGACCAAAGAGTAAACAAGAGTCGCAATTGAATGGAAAGCCTGCGTGGTCAACGTAGATAAGGGATCCGAACGCGGGCTGGTCTGGGCTGGCCTCTGATTGGCTGCAACGGGTGGAGCAAAAATGACTCGGGGTATAGGGAAAATAACACGGGATTTTCGTTCCGGGGCGTTTATCTCGAAACCTAAGCAAAATAGTATCTAAACAAATTATACGAGTCGATTTAGCAGATTTTTCCGAACAATTTGATAGGTCATAAGTGCCACTTTATTGCAAATTCGAAAATACTGTTTCAGTTTAAAAGTACGCACAATATAGTGTGATTACATGCTTAGCGTGTGAATGAGCAGTGTTTGAGTAACTCACTATTGTGCGTACTTTTAAACTGAAACAGTCTTTTCGAATTTGCAATAAAGTGGCACTTATGACCTATCAAAGTATTCGGAAAAATCTGCTAAATCGACTCGTATAAATTGTTTAGATACTATTTTGCTTAGGTTTCGAGATAAACGCCCCGGAACGAAAATCCCGTGTTATTTTCCCTATACCCCGAGTCATTTTTGCTCCACCCGTTGCAGCCAATCAGAGGCCAGCCCAGGCCAGCCCGCGTTCGGATCCCTTATCTACGTTGACCACGCAGGCCTTCCATTCAATTGCGACTCTTGTTTACTCTTTGATTTAGACCAACAAATCGAAGAACTTACGGGAGGTTGGGTCGACTTGAGGCCGGCCCTATGTAACGCAGCGTTGGGAGCGCTCCCAACATTCCGATGTTCCGTCAAAGAAATGTGAGGTTAGATCCCCCATCATCATCGCAGGTACAGCCCAAAGCTCATCGCCCCGAACATTTTATGGGCCCTGCACAAGGTTTTAGATAAAACAGGTATGCTCATCTGACTTCGCGCCACAAATTCAGCGGCGCGCAGTTCAAAATCACTACAGCCAAGATGGCCGACAAAAGCAGAAAACATTGGACTACTCTCGGAGTCGCGCAAGTGAGTTGGCGTGTTTCCTGATTTTGTCGGCCATCTTGGTCGCAGTGATTTTGAACTGCGCGCCCCTGAATTTGTGGTGCGAAGTCAGATGAGCATACCTGTTTAATTTATAACCTTGGGGCTTGGGCCCTGCAGAGCACCAAGTCCCCTGTACAATATGTACAGTCGGCGAATTGAATGTCAACCGAATCTTTAGATTGCGACTCAGGTAGGCCACCTGCAATGCTCAAATTCGTTGTGATGACGCAGTATTGCGGGTGGCCTATCTGAACCAAAATCTAAAGAGTCGACAGTCGACGGACATTATTTATTTCGTTGACTGTACGCTTCCCAACTTTTTGTTAATTGGTAGTTTTTGACTGATGCCCAAAGCCAAGCAGAAAAATTCGCCTTGAACATCCGACCATTGATTGGTTTGGATGAAAACCTTCACCTGAACTTGACAATAAAATCGGTTTTATTCATTGGTGATTCGCGAACAATTGATCATAACTTTTCTCCTATTTTAACATGTCCAAAAGTATATTGATTGTTTAGAAGTTCAATCGAACCGCCTTAGGGTCGCGATTATTCTCCATAAGGTCTTTATTGAGAGGATATACAAAGATACATCTAAATTGACGGATTGCCACTTGCGGGAGTCGCGCGACGCGACGCGACGCTGCGGCTATATCATGTCGGCGAGGCGGCGCGGTGGCCGCGTCGGTGAGACCGGCGGCGGCGCCTACTCGCGTGTGTATAAGAGCGAGAAGCGACTTCGAGAGGCCTTCGACCTTCCAATCACGTGAAACGACTGTCAAGGTCGGGCAATTCTCGAACCCCGACTCGTTGAATGAGAAAAACATATACTCTCAAAATGGGCTTATGGCTTATGCCGCTTATCCGTCAGGAGACGCTTGGCTCCCTATGCCGATTTTGGTTGCGCCTTGCCTCGCCTCGCCATCGAAGCGCCGCACAGTTGGATCAAATCTTGACATTTTTCGAACATAATTTTATGAAAATAAATAAATAATAAAATTAATTAATATGATGCGAACAAAATATGAAGTTTGAAAATTAATTGTATAGCTTAGAATGAGTCGGATTACACAGTGTTTTTGAAGAGAAATATCGACATTGAAATGTTTCTGAGGCGAAAAACCAATTTCCCAAAAAAAAAAAAAAACCAAAATAGTCATGTTTATTCTTCCACTGTGTGCCAACACACCACGAGCAGCAATAATAACAGCAGCATGCGGCAAACTAATCTCATCCAGCACTATTCACTGGCATGTATAGGTACACAGAAGTGCTGCTTCAGGTGAACCACCTGACGCCCAGCCTGGGGCCCAAAAAATGTTGGCCCTCGTTCATAGGCAATAAAAGCTCACACTCAACAATTCAGCATTCATCATCACCAACCAACGGATCGTTTTGCGACCAGTACAAAATGGCACGGTAGATAGAGATACTTGAGGCGAATTTTTGTAATGCCCCAATCCCGCATACCGCTTACCTATATTCATGCCAACCTTTTCGCAAAAATCTGGACTTGGTTTTTGATGTTTTCGAGCTATAAATAGCATCTATTTTAAGGAGACTTATCAAACCCTCTTCGACATTGGGGGGGCTTATGGCGAAATCTGATACCATTTATGCCTCCAAAACACCAAACATTGTCCAATTTGCGTGCAAAGTTTGGTACTCACGACCAGACCCAGAAGCCAAATAATACTGTTGTAGATGTTTGTTTTAGATATGTCTTTTGGCGTGATCGGTGCTGGCCAGGCTGATGACTAACGATATCATAGAATTCTTTGGCCTAAGCCATATGAGAGTCATCGATGATGTCAGAACAACTTTACCAATTTCCACTTCGTGAGTTCCCTTTTTGTTTGTCGACAGACGACTTTAGTCGTTGTTTTCTCTTTTCTGACAGCACGTAGATTATTGTTGTTGCAATGTTGCACACTGTTGAGGTCTCTGATTGGCCGAGACCAAATGTCGACCACCTGTAGATTACTGACATGCATTGTTGAGCACTTATAGGGGAGCCTATACCTCTCGTAAACTTACCGGCGCAGCGCCCGCCCGTATCATGATATAGATAGCATAAAACTTGCAAATACGCACCACTTAAGACAGGGCGATTCCTTATACATATATATGTATATACAGCATGTATATCAAACACTTATTTTCAAGTAAATTTTAATTTGAACCCTTTCAGTGCCGAGTGATGAAAAGGTAGTTTCACAATACTTAAACCTTTACTAATTAATCGAACTAATTTTTCTCTTATAATTTCATGTGTACGTAATTTTTTTTTTTTTTTTTTTTTTTAATTTGCATAAGAAGCCATGTTAATAAACGTCTTCTATAAGGGACTACGTAGCGAAAGGGTTAAGTTGAAAATATATTTTATTTGACAATGAAATAGGATATAACACGAATTTTGTGCTACTGATCGTAAATGAAGAGTTATTTATCGCATAAGGGCGATTAGAACAAATGATACTGATCAAAAATACTTTTTTTTTTTTTTTTTTTTTTTTTTTTTTTTTTTTTTTTAATGATATACAGACCTATTATGAGGAAGCAGCAAATTGGGATTTTTCATTCAGCTTATAGAAATAGTCTGTGTTCTGATTAACAAATCAATAAAAAAAAAATTAAGTTCAACTCATCGTAACATAGAATCTCACGCAGAACCATCAATTTTGAAGGGGATTTTTGATTACCTCGTGTAACGTGCGTACCTCCTGTTTCATACGCCCTTGTGCCAAAGAAACTCTTCAACATTAACCTTAATTTCCTCCTTAGTTGTGAAAATTTGGCGTTTATTCTAATTTTTCGGAGACGTGGACAAAAAATCGGACGTAAGAAAATTGCGAGGTTTGGGCCAAAAGTGAGTCCATATATGTAGACATGAATTCAGAGTGACAACAATCAAAATATCTTGAGATTGCAAACGTGTGCCAAACATACTTTAAAAAAGTGGTCAGTTCACTTATGGTAAACCCGATTATTGTTCATTATTTTGATTAATATCTACTTTTTTCTGTGGGAATCACTATGACGCAAACCGTAAAAATCAAACCATCCGAGTGCACGTCACAAAAAATTGCGTTAAATTTGCAAACATTAAAATTATAGGTCAAGTTGCCCTATATATGTTTAGTTGCCCGGACGTCTTGTTATTTTTGTCGCTTAGTTTTAATTTTGTATATTTTTTTTTTCCTACACCGGATGCAGTATGCCATTTACGTTCGCAAAAAGAGCTTGCAAGAGCTCCATCAATCACCTTTCTCGTACAGAAAAATATCAACAATCGATCCGGCGGAATAAAGAACTGCGAACGCGAAGATTCAGATGAAACTTATTTGTTCAGGATTCGATTTTTTAATTTATGCATGCACAAAATCGTGGGAAAAATGAAAAATGTTTGATTTGGTACCTGCAGTCATCAACAGCCTGCAGCATTTCCCATATACGTATATACCAGCTCTCACAACTTGAGATTTGAGAATGCTGATCACCAATGGCGTACACAGGAATTAGTCTCTCTCGCTCTTTTCCCGTTTGAGTGTATGTTCTAGAAAAGGAAAGAGATAGGGGCTGAAGACACGTTCTAGCCCCTGTTTCTGTCGTTTCCCTACTCACGTGTTCAAATGGGGAAAGAGAGAGAAAGACAAATTCCTGTGTACGCTACTGCTGATCACCATGCCTCGTAAGTATATGTATATATATTATAAGTATATGTATATCAACATGTGATTCGAGTCGTCGAAAACAAGCAGACTTATACTCGTAGGTATTATGGCTCGCAATTAGTCATGCAAATTTCCAAAAAAGATTATGTATGATGAGATTTCTCGTTTCCTGTCTGACTCTGTCTCTCTTGTTTCAGGTCCAAAGAATTCCCTCCAAAAAGGGAAATTCCTCCGCAGAGACAACCATCATTAAGAATATACAGGACAGACCGTGTATTTGCGCATGCGCAATGCGCGCTCACGCCCGATGCAAGACAACCGGCGGCGCGGCTTACGCACGACGCGACACGACGTGTGAGAGCCGCGCGCTACCAGTTTTGGAATGATCATCCGATCCGATCAGAGTTTCACTGATTATCTCATAGGTTCTGATTCCGATGTTGCCTGATCTTAAAGTTTCGAGAGCTTTTTGGATCCTATACAGTAGTAAAGTCAAATGAAAACAAACCGGGGGGGCGGAGATAAATAGGTACTCGGCACACAGCTTTTACGATAGGTGCCTTATTTCCAAATCAAATTCGAATCAAAACAATTAATAGCCAAACTGACACTTACTGTTGAGTGATGAACAAAGGTAAGGTTTTTTATCATAGTTTAAAATGGCGTTTTTTGGACAGAATAACGGTTTTTTTATTAAAAATATCAATACCATCGGCCTTAAATAAGAGTCATTTCAAATTTGACTTCAAAGCAAAATTTCAGGTGTAGCAAAAACAAACGCAATACGTTCGACTTCCACAACTTTAATCAACTTTTGACCCAAACAGAAAACGCCGGAGATAAAAAGTAACGAAAGGAAAGCTCCTCAAGATCACAAAGAAAAAAGTCTGCCATTAACTCATCATGACTCATATAGAACATACACCTACTTACATTGAAACTTTAGCTGGAGTATATTCGAAAGATTAAACACAGTCCTATAAATGCACCATGAGTCATACATTCATACACTGATAACTCCGATAGCTCTGGAGGATATGCATACAGCTCTTAATGGAGCTGCATGAAAAAAATCGAACACTACCTATCTCAATATTTCAAGTCATGCATAGTCGGAACGATCTACTTCGTAAAGATTGAAGAATCGATGGATGACGTCGCTACGGAGATCAATGGATCGAATACCTAGACCGGGTTAGTGTCTTGTCAAAATCATCGGTGACGGATCCTGGGGAACACGCGTGCACACCCTCCTTAAAGCCTCAAAAATTGTCTTTCTTCAATAAGAAAGGGGCTTCAATATGATCCTTGAGGCGCTATGCTGTTTTCAATTTCCATCGGCACCCCCCTCCCAAAAAATGAAAAAACTTCCTAAACCCCCCACTTTCTGTAACAACACCGCTTTTATTGGAAATTTACTAGCAAACGCAAAAGTTTTGACGGTTAAGAATGCACGCGCTGCGCGCTAATGGTTGCTTTGATTAAACGAGGATTGGCCACGTAAGTACTCGACCTCGAATTCTTGACTGCCAAAAACTTTTGCGTTTGCTAGTACTTCTCTCGGAATTTTACGAGTATAAATCAACCATCAAAACTCAAATCAGTTGCAACTGCCCCATTCCACATGCACCAAATTTAGGCTGCCAGTGCTGCCCCACGTCCTCTTTTCCCCGGACAATGGACATGTCCTCTTTATTTACCAAAAATTTGGTGTCCGAGATTTTCCAAAAATGTCCAAAGTGTCCATAGGTTTAAGGTTGTTATGTGCTACATCTCTTGCTGCTTTTGGTTACTTTTTAAGTATTTTCGTATCTCAATAAATTATTTTCAATTTTTTTTTTTCGTAGATACTGATTTTCTGATAGTAATCTAAAACATAAATAACATGCTCAACAAATTAAAATGCAAATCTTCTAGTATGTTAAACATGACAATTTTCCGTTTTATTTTGTCGAAAATTAACATTTTCCAGCTTTATCTTTGCATTTTACGTAAAAACTTGTCCAATCTAAAGGTCTATATTAGAGTTTGACTGAAGAAAATAAAAAACAATATTTAAACCAATTCACAGCCAAAGCTCATACTCGATTTCCAAGAATTTTGCGGTTCGGAAGTTCGTAAATCGCAGAAAATGTGTCCTCTTTTTTGTTTGAGGGAATGCGGTAGCCCTACATCACAAAAAATAACCTTTTTGAGTTATTCGTTATTCGTAAGAATGAAAGTGAGACTTCACTTATCGAATGAATTGCGGCAACTGTGGAGAGATGGGGGTGGGACATGGGTGGGTGGAGGGGAGAGAGGGGAGACAAGGACTGGCGGAGAGGAGAGGAGAGGAAACGCGGGTTATGATTCCTGCTGGAGAGGGAGGGGAGGGGGAGGGCGGAGGTGTGGGCAACGACTCGTGAATCATATCGGGCAAATTAACACAATGAATTGCTGAAGGTGAGCGACGCACAACTTTGACATCCAGTTCGATTGATGGTGGTGGTGGTGATGTAGTGGAGGGAGAGGGGGGGGGGGGTTGGTTTGTTTGTTAGCTGGAAGTAAGTAAGTACGCGCGATATTGAGGGAAATGGTAGCAGCAGAAGTGCGAGGTGTAACAAAAACCAGTCAACACAACAACAGAACAGTCAGCACTCAGCCAGTGAGTAAGCCGCAACTCGCCTGTGAATACTTAATGCCAGTTGATGCCTTAAATTGTAAGCTTTCACGGTTATACACATACCGTTCGCACAATCAGTCAGAAAAAATCAGAAATCATGATACTGGAAGTGCCACTGTTTGCGTGCGACACTTGACGAATCGAAGGTGAACTTTCGCACGCAACTCGACCTGCGTTGCCGGATGTATGGCTTCAAGCCGTATATTTCCATTAAGAATCAATTTAAAATATTTTAAATTAAACCTCAAATCCTGGCAACACTGGACACGACGAAACCTCACGACAAACTCAATGACGGTGACTTTCGAAATGAAAAAGAAAATTGGTCATTACCTACTCCTCTTTCCACTTGAGGTTGGGGCGAATCCAGGGATTTTTCCTTCTCTCTCTTTGCACCCGTTAGAACAGAAATGTTGGAAAATGATAGAGCATCAATGTGGGTGAGGGGTACAGCCCCCTCGTTCCTGTTAATAGCTCTTGTTTTTCCAAGAGATTTTGTATTTTTATCAGTCGATGATATGACTTTTTTTTTTTTTTTTTTTTTTTTTTTTTTTTTTTTAATATACATACTCGAGTGAAGATTAGCAATTTACTTAATTATGTTTGTGAGGTTGGCAACCATAGCCAAAATCAGGTTCGCATAAGCAGGTCAACACTCGGCGCTGAGCGCTTTTCTTAGCGTCGCTTATAATTTCGCGCATATATCACGACTTTGTCATGTCAGCATTGTGCCACGTTGCCATGGTGTGAACGAGGAAGCCCTTTTCGGCACAATGTAACACAGATACCTTGGAATATGTGGTAATCATTCGATTAGATGATTAGAGGATTTTCACGATTTGAGGAAGTGTCTTAGACATAGACGCAAGCCATACTCAGGTTTTTGACCAAAAAACAACGCCACCTCCTCTAGGTAATAAATAGACCAAAGGCGTCATGGGTGGGGGGGGGGGGGTCAGAGGGCAGAGGAAATCACCCTCTTAGCTTTTAACTTTAGTGTCTAGAGGCCTCCCCAAAAAGAAAGGTTAATTTTAGGGAATGTACCTAGGTTAAGGTAGGTGTTCCATTTCACAGAAAAAGAAATACAAAATGAGTTTTTACCAAAATTCACCTAGCTTGTAAGGGAAAAGAGGACAGTGGGATCAGGGACTTCAATGGTCCGAGTAGTTTTTATACAGATTAAACGCCCTTGGGGGGGGGGGGGGGGAGGAGCTCAGCTCGTCCTGGACAAGCCCCCAGACAAACCCTGAAACGACGCTCAGTAGGCTGATTCTGCTCATTTGGATGAGACGAGACGAGATAGCAAGAAACGATGAATCCCATTGGTTTAAATGGCGTCACGTGACAGATTTGAAGTCATTGAAGATGCGCGACGACGAGTCCGAGTCATTCATTTCATTTTCATGACTTAAAGCTCGTCGTCGCGGCTCGTGAATGACTTCAAATCTGTCACGTGACGCCATTTAAACCAATGGGATTCATCGTTTCTTGCTATCTCGTCTCGTCTCGTCCAAATGAGCAGAATCAACCTGCAGGGGTGTGTCGGGGGGGGATTAGGGAGAAAAAGCGGGGGGGGGAAGAAAAAGGCTATGAAATTTCAAAATTATTCACCAAAGGCAATCAATTTGTAAGTACAAGCAACAAAAAAATCATCAAATCCATAAAGAGGGGCAGCAAAGTTGCAATCTTGCCCCCCCCTCTCCGGAAATCTCGACGTCCTTATAAAATAATCGAAGTTCTTTATAAATTAAAGTTATTGGAGAGCAATATGAAATAGTTTGCAACTTTTTAACCCCCTCCCCCCCCCCCAATAGAAAAAATTACACCTAAATCTTAATCTAAGAAAGTAAGAACCTTCCAAGTTTACGCAGGTTTATACTTACCCATCATTAGGCAGTCGCTTTAAATATAAATACATATAATGTACTAATGTAGGTACCTATCTATGAAAACAGGGTTGTTCCAAAAGTTCACCAACTGTTCTTGACTATTGACTGCATCTTCTACGTATTTATAAGTTTTAATTTGTATCGCGTATTTTGATCCGTTGGGCCGATTCTGAAACATTGGAATCCGACAAATTTCACAACCCTGCAGCAGGTTAAGCTTCAACTTCGCAACCGGTTACGAGCATCCATCCATCTATCATCAACATTTCCTTCGACTGCCCGCATCACTCTCGCATCACCACCCTCTGCAGTTAGAATGGGTTTTCCGCGCTCCGGCCTATGACTCGGTCGGGCGTAAAGGCAAAGTCACACAATTCCACCTGAAAGGCCCCCTCTGCAATTGTGCATGGCTTCCCTTATCTCTTTCCTTCTTCTTGTAGTGAAGTCTTGTAGTACCGGTTAGCACGAGCAGTGGTTTCAGAAGTTTCTACGATACAGCATTTGAGCACTGCACTGCGGTGGCTATAGAGACTGTGGTAACCTCGGTCTGGGGGAAAAACTACCAAATGACTGACGTGCCGTATAGGAAGGTGCAGTGCTGGTGTACGATTTGTTAGAACTTTCCATGATGTCCATATTCTGTAAATGCGTGTATAGATGTTGATCAGCAAAGACAATGAAAGATTAAAGCATTTGAAATTCTACTGCACTGCACTGTGTAATCTTTAGATTAAACCTTCATAATCTTTATATACATATAGAGATATAATCTTTATACATCTCCATACCTATATAATTTTGAGAAAGATTAAACCATTAGAAATTCTACGGCACTGCGTATAATCTTTGCCTTGGACCAACGCAACGGCTCTCAGCAAGTAAACGCGAATATGTGCAAAATGGCATCCAATGTGGCGGCGCGGCGCGGCGCCCGCATAATTTCACTTGTCTCAACTCTTTACATCTATAGGGACTCTAATGTGACACGGTGGAAAAATAGGTGGCATAAAATATGAGCCCTCGCAAATTGTAGATTGAGGCTTTTGGGTGCAAAGTGGTTTGGCGTCTATAATTAATTACCCATACAATTTTACTTTTAATTGTTATTATTTTTTTTTTTAATTTTTTTTTTTATTTTTTTTTTTAATGCAAATTCCTTGTATGCATTAGGCACGTTGTGGGTTTGAGTCATAGCTCTGCAAGTACCTATAAATATTGAAGGAGATGAGATACATGGAAATCTACAGAGCCTTGTTCAAAGAACTCTTGATGATAAAAGAGAAGAAAAACTAACACATTGATTGTCTCAACAAAGATTACTGAGGCTTAGAAATCTCTGTATCTCAAACGTGCCGTGTCTAATAACTGTTTCAGTGAGAAGCGAGCAATTCAAAACTGACTAATCAAATGTCGATTTCACTTAAAAAAAAAAAAAAAAAAAAAAAAAAAAAAAAAAAAAAAAAAAAAAAAAAAAAAGCAACTAAACGGTAAACCATCAACCATAGATTCCTGCATTTAATTTCCCAGACAGTAACTTGTCAGTTACACGCACGACGCGACGCGCTTTGTTCGTGGCGTAGCGAGCAAACTGACAACGTCGCATTTAATTCTTTAAAACCCAATCTAAAGGTCGCGCGGGAGGAGGAGACTGCGGCAGCCACTATTTTGATATCTTAAGCGATAAAAACAAAAACAAAAACAAAAACAAGAACAAGAAGAAAGCATGAGAAGGAGAAGCAGGAAAAAGTAAGTTGAGAGAAATTAAGATTACATTATGCACCAGTAGTTAAAAGGAATAACAATTAAAGAAATGGGGAAGAAAAAAATTTCATCAATTTTTGCTGACTCTCGGAAGCATTTTCATTTTTCTGGCAGCGCGCGGCGTGATTATTCAACTATTCATTGAATAGTTCTGTAGCTGTATACAACATATTGAACACATTGCGTTGGAAAGATATGGAGGAAATGAAGAATATATCGTAGATTGGGGTGACTTTGGACAGCGGGGTGACTTTGAACTGTAGGATATCTCTTTACTGAGCTACCACACGCTTTAAAGAGAGAGAAAAAAAACGATACTGTCCAAAGTATAACCCCGCTGTCCAAAGTTTTTTTTTTTTTTTTTTTTTTTTAAAGCGTGTGGTAGCAATGACCCCCAAAAAATTGGCGGATCCAGCAATCTGACAACAGTGTACTTTCTTACCATTTGATTTCATGAGAAACGATCGATTATAGGCACTTGCCTTTGGCTCCTTTAGGAATCGATCATGAATCATACATTCAAATGGGAGGAACGCGCAGTTGCCAGATTACTGGATCCACCTATATGCTTGTGCGATTTGGCAACGCTGCATTCCGTCCATTTAGACCAACAGAAAATAGAGACATCCTACTGTCCAAAGTCGCCCCACTGTCCAAAATCATCCCAATCTATGGTACCTACTTTTTACGTGCCAAAAGGATGGGGAAAAAAGCAACAAATGGTTTTTTCTTCCGCGAATTTAATTCGGGTCTGAAAGCATTAATAAGTTCAAGTTTTTTTTACCTTGTTCCGTCAACCTATGAAAGAATTCGATCCTAATTTATTTGCAACGGTTTTATCTCCATTCTTGAAAGAGTCACGTTTGGCAACATCGCTCGGGTCTAAAAACTTGCGGCAGTCGTTGGCCTCGAACGGGACTCCTCAATTCCTCAAATGAAAATACCTGCTAATCGCACATTTCCTCTCTCACTCTCTCTCTCTCTTTCTCTCTCTCTCTCTCTCTCTCTCTCTCTCTCTCTCTCTCTCTCTCTCTCTCTCTCTCTCTCTCTCTCTCTCTCTCGCTCCCATGGCTCTTGTACCCGCGCCCGCTAACGATAACGCTTGTAGCGTTAACCTGACGCGACACTCTTCCTTGCGCGGTGCAAATCTGTGTGCAATTATAATAAAAGAGCTCTTTGCACGGCATTAATTAGTGACCACTGTTTCATGACCTATTAAAATTAATTGATAACTCATCATTTGCTGAAATCCATTGTGCCAAGACGTTCGGTCCGGGTCAAGGCTCTGTGCCATTGTAATCCAGCATAAGCTGCCCGGTAGAGTTCAATAAGGGGGGGGGGATGTTGTAAAAAATGTCCATTTATATGCTGCACTAATTTTGCATAATCGACTTCGCATGAAAAGAAACCAGCAGATATCGATGTAGTATAGGATATAGAGGAGTCATCATGTTTCGGTTTTGGCAAAAAAAAAAAAAGTTTTTTTTTGCCGCGCCGCGTCCCCCCCCCCCCCACCCCCCGGAGAGGAAGTACTTATTGTCATCATAAATTATTTGGAAGTTGGGGTTTTTTCCATTTATTGACTTTTAACTTAATATTGTTCTTATGAATTTTATTTATAACTTTACGAAAGGTTGCAAAAAGCCATTGACATTGACGCTATGGAACCTAATAAAATATTCTACTTCTAATACAACTTCTTTGCATGCTCTGAAGTCCAAAATATCTTGAAGAGCCATGTACTTAAAGAAGGGTAATTCTCTAAAGGCAAATACAAAAAATAAAAGGTGGTATTCGAGGAAAAGAAGAAATTGTGTCTGAAATTCACTGTTATATGCTGTGAGACGGGTGGTGTAACACAAAAACAACTTTGTCAACGCAACGGCAACGGCAAACGAGTTGTCTCAAAGCTGGCCAAGGTTAAGTATAAACAGTCGAGCAATGATCCCGAATGTCAACAGAAATATATCGATGATACATAACATCAGAGACACTCCCAGTTACCTGTTATAGAAGGTGCAGACATGAAGCTTTTCAAATCTTTATTCAGCCAGTGGCAGCTCGTGCGAATGGGGCTCTTGCAAACTTTTGCTATAGGGGATTGAAGAGTTGATTCTTGCATAAAAACCTGTAAAAATGACGATGAGTACGCCAAAAGCTCACGAAATTCACTCTCAGAATCGGGCTTAATGGCGGAGAGACGCATGTATCCTGGGATATTCCTATCTAAATTGGGACGTATCTCAGTGTTTTCGTTGAGAAAGTGACAACTTAGACAGGAATCCCCCATGATACCTGCGTCTCTCCGTCATTACGATCTTGCCGTTATAGCAGTTATTTGAGTTTATTACTTACAGAATTTTAGACTTTCTTTGTGTGAATTGCGTGATTTCCGCTGGGCTTTACATCAGATCGGGGTTATTTATTTGCTTATAGCAAAAGTTTGCAAGAGCCCCATTGAATGGTCCAATCTGATGTAAAGACCAGCGGAAATCACGAAATGCCCTCAAAGAAAGTCTAAAATTCAGTAAAAATTAACTTTGGTGAAACTATCAATTTCTGGAGAGACTAGCAGCCTCATCGATTGTTTTGTATTATTATGAATAGACGAAGAAACATTGTCACCGAATTTCCGAACCACCACTGCATTCGGCCGGTTAAGCACTCTCAAAAAAATTGAAATCGTTATTTACAAGAAAAGAAAAAAAAAAGAAAAAAAAAAGGATTAGGACGAGACCTCCGATAAAATAGAGAGTTGCATCTATCACTTTTGGGTTAAAACAAAGAAAAAAAGTATACTGAAAAAGTATTGGACTTTTTTTTTTTTATTTTATTAAGAGAAGAGCAGTGGCGCGGCCGCGGCGGCTCGTGAAATTTGGCAACAGTGTCCTCCTCCCATTTCAACCATTGTAAAACTATCGATTCTCCAGGAGGATGTCAGCCTCCCCATTAATCGATTAATTTTCGAAGTTTAGATGGAAAAATTGCATGGTTGCCAAATTGCCCGAGCGCGCAACTGAAGGAGGGGAGGGGGGTCTTCCAATCGATAACTCGGTGCTATTCAACCCTTTTACAACCAGCAGATTTACTACAAGTAATCAACGATAGCACGCTATTTAGTTGATAGTTAAATATTCCTACTCCGCAGTGTCAATTTTTGCCTATTCGTCTAATTGAAGGTGCTTGTCGAAACACTGATTAGCATGTCAATCGTCTGGGGTCGCTTTTTCAAAAAAGAAATTGGAATTGTGTGCGGCGGATGAATTACAAAACAAATAAACTCGAGCTTGGTATCGAAAGGGTTAAAACGGAAAATCTTCGAGGGACATCTTCAAGTATCCCTATTACATTTAATCCTCTAAAGACCGGGTTAGTTCTCGTGAGCGTCACTTTTCCGGTCATATGGGGAAGGTAGTTAACTGTTCGTACTTGGGGGAGTTGGAATTGCCTATATGACGGGTTTAAGGCGCCCGAACGAAATCTCATCTTGTTATACTGCATCCAAAATCGTGTTTATTCGGAATTTGTGTTCATGATACTGGAACAATGTGAAGTAGAGAAAAACGAGTATACTGGTCCATAAGGGGTTAATACGCCATCGGCTGCTTGAAACCGGCAGATAGCTTATCGAATGTAGGGTAGGGATGTATGGTTATAGAGCTCTACTTCCCCGTAAACCTTTTAGAGGGACCAATAGCAGCCATTCATTTACCCCGTCTAGCAGGTTTATCGAACGATTTCAAAGATCGAATCGCTCAGATGTCAAGCGGATGACCATCAATTCCTTGCGAACTATCGAAATGGGTCAGATGGCTGTTGCCGCAAAGAATAAAGGTCAAACTGACACCCAAATTTTAAACGGGCTCCATCAACAATTGGTCTAAAAGGGAATAGGAAGTGGGTCAGTGGGTAAGAACCGGTGTCGAAATTTAACGCATTGACATCTACGAGAGAAGACCGACGGCATTTTCGAGTCAACCATTAACGTAAGAGTACATACTCCTTTTTAGACAGACACGCATAAAATTCGTGACTTGCAATGATAATCGAAAAATAGATAAAGTAAAAAAAGCTGTGGAATTTGCTGACTGATAACTAATGATTAGCAGATGTTAGATTGTGATTAAAAAAAAAAAAAAAAAAAAAAAAAAAAATCAAACATCCGGTGAATAAAACGCATATTACACTGATAAACTGAAAGGGTGGGGGAGGGGAGGGGACACTTTGAAACTTATTGCCAATGAACGCGCAAAACCACAAAAATCGATTTCCCCCTCCTTCTTCCATCTCGATAGGTTATCTGAAATCAATTGTTTGAAAGCTGGCATCTTATCTTTGAATAATTAAGGAGTATATTGCGAAATGAGGAGCTATATACGTGTAAAATGTAAGCACCCACTTGAGTGGTTTCCTGTAAAAAGGGCTTAAAGTACGTTTCAACGAGAGCTCTATGATAAATTAAAGAGCATTCATTGCACAGCTCACGTTAAAATGCGGACTTACGCCTTTTCAACACCAAACGAGCCACTTGACTTTACGACGTGCATGATGACATAACCAACGCGATGTTTAGAAGTGCAACGCATGCAACTCGTCGGAAAATTGCGCGTGGGGTATACAACTGCGCAAAAAAGCTTTTGAATGAACTTTTTCCCCCCGTCTACTCTTCTCCATCCCCTCCTCTCGATCACCCTCTCTACATCGCCGCGAAGGGAGTATAAGCTGAGTATGGCTTCGCCGGGGGAAGAGTTGGAGAAAGTTCAAAGTTCAGAGGCGCGGAAAGCGGGTCCGATGCCGCTTGCCGGTGCGGTGTTGATATAATTCGTCGCGAAGAGTTGCGGGTTGCAGACAGGACGGATTGCACGGCGCGGTGTGGAAAATCAATACACCTCAATTAGAGGATAGTAATATCGTAATATGTGACTCCGCATGCTGAAGCAGCCCACTCCGTATAGTAACTAGTAATGACGTCCTAGAATTCTAGAGTGTACGCTTTTACTTGAAAGAGGACACGAGGATTAACCCTGTTCCACTCAACTTCGATCTCCCATGAGTTGGTCGTCGGGAGGGGTAGAGAAGAGAGGGGAGGGGAGAAGGATCCTTTAGCTTGAGTGTATTTCAGCGGATCGCGTTTATGCCAAACAGTAATGTGGATCACAAGTGGGAGGATTGAACCCTACACAGCACCCTCCACCTTTCACTTCCTACTGCTTCTTTATTATGTAGGACAGTTGAAAAATCCAAGGAAACCCTCGTTGAAATTCGAGGAAAGCGTATTGCGACTAAAAAATTTAGGACACATTAATTAATTGCTTGAAAAGTATCGTCTATAGAATATGCGTGAATATCATCTGAATTTTTAAATTTTTCTGGGGGAACACCCCCGAACTCCCCCCCCCAGACCTCCCGTTGTAAATTCATCCAGAGGCTGTCTCGCACCCTCCTCCTTAAAAAGAATCTGAAGTTTACGCCATTGCACTGAGCGGAATATTACATTGACTGCAGAAATTTTGAGTTAAAGTGCCCTTTTAATAATTCCGAGTGCCCTCCAAGTTGCGAGGTACAGTTTCCCCAAAATTAATTACCCTTTACCCTTTAATTTACCCTTCATCTTGTTGAAAGTAAAAATTAAAAAATTCCCTTCATATCTAGGAAATAAAGAAAATATAGCCAGGAAAAATGCATTAGTAACTTTTGAAAAATTGGTGCATTTTGTATGCGATGAAATTGCTTAAAATAGCGTTGATAACCTGAGTTTTCAAATTGGGGGGGGGGGGGACCCCCGGACTCACCTCTCATTGGGGAGGGGGGTGTGTCCCCCAGACCAAAGTGCATCAACTCAAAGGTTGCTTTGCCCCCCCCAAAAAAAACCCAAGTTTACGCTACTGAATGTATGGAGTTTTGACCCTTTCTAGTTTCGAGAACCAATTATTGTCATATTTATCGAGAAAATTGTGTCATCTCCAGAAGTTCCTGGGCCCCCGCCGCGGTGTGACTCCAGATTTTGAGTGCCAACTAGCAGTCCCCCCTCCATTGCCGGATGCAGGGGGAGGGGGAGGGGGGGTCGCTGCCCCCGTTCGGCCGAAAAAGGGGGAAAAGAGGGGGGAAGAGGGGAAAAATAGGGGGAGGAAAGGGGAAAGGAGGAGAGAAAGAACAAAAAGGGGGTCTCCAGGAGGCAAAAATCCCAAGTTCGCCCCCACCCCGTTCGCGAGGGCTGGATCCGTCAATGCCCCCCCCCCTCCTCCTCCTCAAACGGCGAAAATATAGTCTCTTCAAGACCAAAAAGACCATAATGGCTATTTTTTGTCTCATATAGGTTTCTTACCCTCTTCAAACAACTCTCGTATAGTGCAACTTGCAAGGGCTTCACAATTTCACATCGTCATTCGTCCCATCCAGACTGCTTTTCCGCCCGCACTCCCGCGGCCCCTCGTTCAAACCATAGAGACGATCTCCGGTAGAATGGCCTGTACAGACACGAGGTATGTGCCTCCGGTAGATATCCTTATTGAACGGTAATGCTGAATTCTTGGAAAGATCACACTTGATGTTTTTTAATGGGCATGGTCTCCGGCGAGGCGGCTGGCCGGCCGGCCGGCAGATGTGTGCTTCTCCGTAATATGCATTGTATCATCAGCCAGCGCGACGCGAAGCAGTCTCATACCTGCGTTGCCGGATTTCGAAAAAAATTGCCTTTGTATTCAATGTAAATCTACTTTAATTGCGGTATGATCTGGCAACGCTGTCCCAGACTCTGCTTTGGCGCGTTTATTATTAAGATGACTCGGCGGCGGCCACGACGAAGAGTCTACTTTTTGTCGAGGACTTCGCGGCTCGGTGCACGGTGCGGTCGCTGCTCGTGGCTGCTGCGGCGCTGCGCGGCAACACGCTTGGCGCGGTCGTTATAGAGCGCGATCTCCGTGTCAGGGACTGACTGTCGGCGGCCTCCTATATCTTCACCTGTAAAAAAAAGAAGAAAAAAAAAAGAAAAAGAAGTTGGTTATACCAGTCTACCAGTAGGTATACCAGTATACCAGTACCGGTCGACAGTCATTCATGCCACGCTTCGAAGAAGAAGCCTCAAGTTGTTACTAGCAAGCGCGCGCTCTGTAACGAGGGTTAACTCAATGTTGTCAGATTAAACGCTCTTAAATTAATTGAGCCGCGATGCAGCAGTGATCTGCAGTCCGACTACTCCGATGATGGGTATTTTGCCACAGGTGGATCCAAGGAATGTGCCCCTCTCCTTCTCTCAGTTTAACAGTTTGAGCGCGTGTGTTAGAAAAGAACAGATTAGGGGTAGACACGTGACTTTCGTCCCTTCTTCTGTCTTTTTCTAACATAAGCATTCAAATGAGCGAAGAGAGAGATGGACTCAGTAGATAGTCCCTAAATGTATGTTTGAACTCAACAATTTGACCTCACTTTTGTACATGTGATGTCTTAAGGGAGAAGCCGTATACACATGGGGGACTTTACAATCTCTTAATTCTTATACACGCGTCTTATGGGAGAACGAATTTTACAAGCCGTATACACATGGGGGATTTTACAAGTGAGGACGCCATCGCTAAGGATTGATTCATTTTTCGAATCGAACATCAAAATCATATGATATATCGAACATCGAAAGCATATGATATATCGAACATCGAAATCATATGATATATCGAACATCGAATTCATATGTTATATCTAATACGGATTTCATACGTTTTTTCAAAGCGAAACTAGACCATGTCCCTTTATCTCTCTATCCTACAGATTTAAGCTTGAATGGCCCTCCCAGATAAGAGGGAATATTTAGCCAATATTGTGCCAATATTTTCAACCTTTTCGGGAAAAATATTTAATTAAAAAATATTTTTTCAATAACGCCTGAATATTTTTACAATAAATATTTGCAAACAAAATATTTCAATAATTTTTTACAAAAATCTTTTGTCAATAATAAAAATAAAAATATTCAAAAAATACTCAACGAATATCATTATAAAATTTTATCAATATTTTTGTTTTTAAACTTGTGTGAGTATTATTTGAATATTTTTGATTTTGATATTATTCTAATGCTTACTTAATTAATAATGGAAAAATATTTGATCAGTATTGAAATTTAAAATCTTATTTGTTCAATATTTTGTAATATTTAAGAAATACTTTAAAAAATAATATTGTTTTGTTTAGTACTGATTAAATTTTTTTGTATAATATTTATTTAATGCTCACATTGCAAATACTACTGCATTATTCATTCAATACTTTTCCAATTATTATTTGAAAAATACTTAATATTATTTTATTTTTAAATATTTTTTATGAATATTCTCTGAGTCTTAATTGTAAAATAAAAAATGAATATTAAACAAATACTTTAAAAAAATACTATTTCTTTTAAAATTTATACAATAATAAAAAAATACTTTCAATGGAAAAATAATTTTGTTACAATTTAGTACCTCCGGCGGGTTAAGTAGGAATTATTCGCGGAGCTCCTACGCGAGCGGTCGTAGCTCAACGGGTAAGACACTTGTCTGCCACCGAAGTGGCCCAGGTTCAATCCTCACCATCTCCAGGTAATATTTGTAAATGATCTCTGTCTATGAATTTCCGTGCATGTGTTCAATGTCTATGTCGAATGTTAAATAATTAATTGTGCAATTGTGCAATTGTGAAAATACTACAAAAATATTTTGAAAAGACTATGAAAATACTAAGTGATGATTGGTTAAATATTGATTAAATATTGGATACAGAAAATTTTGAAAATATTCAAAAGAAAATATTTCAAAAATATTCAAACAGCATTAAAAAAGTATTCAATGAATATTCCATCAATCTTTTCAAAACATTTCGATATTGGCATTTTAATACTAATAAAATATTGACTCAATATTGAGTAAATATTTTCAAAAAGTTTTTAACAATATTGAATTTATATTTCAAAAAAGTTTTAAAAATATTCAAACAATATTCAAAATATATTCTTTGAATATTTTTGAAATCTTTTCAAAAACATTTTATTGTTGGCATTTTAAGATTGACCCAATATTGACGAAAAATTGACTCAATATTTGCAAAAAGTTTTCAATAACATTGAGTTAATATTGACTCAATGTTGCTCTCTTATCTGGGCTTTATCTCTTTCATTTGCCTACACATCGAAGGGGCGTGCCAGCCATTAGCTCGCGCGATCAACGAAGCGTTTAGATCGAAAAACCTCCAAAATTCTACTTACATCGAAGGGGCGTTCCCGACAGCAATATTTTTGACTTATATTACATTTTCCAAATTTCAACAGTTAGCATGTATCTAATTATTATGACGCACTATTCCGATTAACAGTAAAGTAATGCAGACTACTTTATGTATACTAATTCTTTCGTTTCTCACGTCCCGTCCGAGGTTTTTCATATTAGCTCATATGGGTATTTATCGACATAGGAAGTTTTGAACAGAAGGGATAACGAAAACTAGCGAAAGTTTTTCGAAAATATAAGTACCTATTTAATATACCGGTCTTTTTCACTTTCGGAACCAGTTGTGTTTTGGATACTTTCTTGTCCAGTTGTGTTTTGGATATTTTCTTTACCAGTACACATATACCAGTCAGACTGTAAAAGCTATCTATAGAAATGGATCAGAACAATCAGACCATAGTCAAGGACAGTAAGTGTTAACCAACCAAATATTACTCTTTTTCAATTAAAAGTGTTTATGCATTTTATACAATGAGCATAGTAATTGGATTCAAAATGTATGTACTTACTGTTGATTGAAAATAGCAGTCTCCGAAACTCGGGAGTTGCTACACAAGTAACACATGCACAGCCTGTCCATTCAACAGCGAGTTGCGACGCACATTTGGTTTCCCTTTTGATGGATTTCCGATTTGCACGATTGGAAAGATCTTTAATTTATAAAGAGCATTTATAGCATTTATAGAGAGCACCATTTGACTCTCGCGGACGATCAATGATGGGTGTGATATTCTCAAAATCAGTTTTTTTTTTCAGAGGACTTATTCTGCACCCAACGGCACCATTGAGGACAAGGCCTGTTTTAATAAATTGATATATGTGTGTCAGTACTGCGTATAACTAGCACTTGGTTCATTCCAATTCAATTAACCATCGCAAAACTAGTATCAGATAGGCCAATACCAACTTATACGCGCTCTTTCGTAAAAGTAGTATTCTGCCGGATAAAGCGCTTGTAAAACGTGACGTATACCTCTTTCTTAGGAATTTGCATTTCATTGATAATTCCTATGGACGAATACATGCTATAAGTTAGATAAGAGCCAGCGTGCAATTTGTCAACGTTCCATTTTTTTCTTCAAACTCATTAGCCCTAGTAAGCCCAGAGGACGAAGACGGTCGTCTTCGGCGTTTGTTATTGCATTTTATGACTTTCTGCTGCCACCAATGGACTTTACACGCGATTTTACATGATATTGATCACTCTATAGCGCTGTAGCAAAAGTTTGCAACAGACCCATTGTTGAGAGTTCGGCGAACACACTTCCATTCAACCATTCTAATGGGTTTTAAATAGACTAAACGCCACGTTCGCAAATTGCACGCTACGTTACTAATAGTATATCATGTTTTCATCCAGAAAGAGCGCGCGTGATCCCTGGCACGTCTGTGACAACGCTGGAACTTGTGTCCTACTCCTGGGCGGCACTTATAATCTAGAGGATCAGAAGGACGGGGCAAGGTTCGGCTAAATTAATGTAAATAAGCGCTAAAAAGGGGAAGTCAACAATTTTTAGTTCGTTTTATAGGGGGTTGTAAAATTATACCCCCCCGCCCCCCCTACGTTACTGCTTGAAAATCTTTGATCTAGCCAGACCCTTGCCGCTTGCGGAAGAAGAAGAAATATACGAAGAATAGCAGGCGTTAAAAGAAGAAAGGAGGTGTGAGGAGAGGGGAGGAGAGGGGAGCAGAAAAGATCACTGAAGCCGAATAGCGGTTGATCTAACGTTGAATAGAATTTAAAATGCAGGCCGATAAAAATCTGGGGCCCAAATCGGGAAAAAATATGATTTATGAATGAATATGACTGAATGAATGTCTCTATTTTCTACAAACAGCCGACGCACAGTGGATCGAAAGATGAATTTCCCGAACTAAGGAATTTAAATTAAAACTATGAACAGTAAATATCGCAAAACAACTTAAAAAAATGTGAGTAATCATTTATTGAAGAGGTTCGAATGGGTCGTCTAATACAGTTTTTGTAAGAAAATTGCAACACAATAAAATTTTAACAATTAAAAAACAACTTTTTATACGTCCGGAAAAATGTATGTTTCGATTTAGTGTGCGCCGGACTGCGACCTGTGGCGAGGAAAATCGAAAGGTCGAAATTTTGAATGAAAAGACTGCGAAAACAGAGAAAAATGGGGAAATGCAACCGCCGAATGCCTTCCCTGTTTGAGCCCCTTTTACAACCATAAGGAGGGCATCGATCTGCAACCGTTTTTCTTATTATTGTTGTCACACACTCTGTAGATGCGAAAAGATTTCTTGTCTACTCATGTTTTCACGATGTTTACCAAATGAAAAGAAAAAGGAAGAAGAAGAAAGGAGGAAAAAACAACATAATAACATTTATATGTATATAGCTGCATGCATTGTGAGGTCTATATAGACCAGACGTCAGAAAACCGAAGGTCAGGTCAAGTCAACTGGTTCTGCTGAAAAAGTAAAAGTGAGCCAAAAGGCGCAAAGGTAGGTACCATTACCATACATCTTCGAACCAAACAGCAACAATAGCAATCGGTTAGGTACGGCATCAGACAGGAGAAAGCAAAGACTTCTAATCCTATAGTATAGGAGAAAGTGCACTGGAGAGCCGAAAGGCTCCTTTTTTTTAATTTGCAGCCCTCGGTTCCTCCCGAGTAAACAAAACGGACAATGTAGGGTGGCATAGCCTTAACCAAGAATTCTTTTTTCTCTCTTTTCGCTCATTTGATCAGAAGTGCTGAAAAAGGACAACAGAGATGGGGGCTGAGGTCTCTTGGTAAACCCTCCTTCCGTCCCTTTCTACCGCATATTTTTGAATGGGCAAAGAGAGAGAGAGAGAAATAAATTCCTGGCTACGGCTCTCTTGCCCGTTGGTACTGGTAGATATACGGCAAAAACATCCTTCAGAAATCCTGATTTCCCTCGCCATTGTTCTCAGAATTTAGAAGTTGTTATGAAAAGAACAACAATCGATCCATCTCTCTCTCGCCTCACCATTAAACAGTGGGCGGATAGGACCGATTTTGGTGACCGAAAATCAGCGTCTTAAAATAGCTTGCGAGCTTTCGAATCTTATATCAGATACACTTATACCTAAATAACATTTCCAAGTTCACACTTTCTTTGATTCCTTGACGACTCCATCTTTCTCCTGAGATGTAAAATATTCAGGGGAAGTGGTACCCACAGCTATCTATTACAGTAAAAGAGCCACGATGAACGCTGATGTTTGGTGATTTTGATCATTTGATGTTCAGCCATAACATTGGTCCATAAGCCCACTGTGCGCACCTCCCCCAAGCTACCATACCTTTTCATGATTGCAGTTATACTTTGTCCGTATATGATGTGAAAAAAGTATGCCTGTTCTTTGAGAGGAGAGTAGCAAGGAAGAACATATCCTAATTTTTGCAGACTTTGAAGGGAGAAAAAAATATCGAAACTTCGAAAGCATGCATTATTTAAAAGCATTATTTGCAACGAAAAAATTACTAATAAATATATGACACGACTGAAAGAACGCAATTGCTCACTCAATGTTTACATTCCTGATAGGTATGCTGATCACCACCATCTTCGGTTAACCTCGGCTCTCTCATAAGTACCATTGATCGGGAATACTCGGGTCTTAAAGTATACTCTAATGCTGATTGCTGAAGTCATCACCGAGTTTGATTGCCTAAGGACGATCAAATTGCATGGATCCTAAAAAAAAGGAGCTTCTAGTGAACAATGAACATCTTGTGATTAGTGCGCACCACCCATCAGTTCGGCGGTCCGCAAACCTCTGGAAATCATCGATGCTATCTGAGATCATCATTAGCCATCGCATAGATTCATTTCCCCGATTTCCCGTCGAAAAAAATTACATTTTAAAAGTTTTGACGTCAAGCATCTACCCGTTAATTAGCGAAGAATTGGAAATAATGAATTGGCGTGACCAAAAAAATTGGAGTAGTGAGGTGAGTCCGAAAATTGTCAAGGGGGAAGGAGGAGGAGGAGGAGAGGGAGGGTCATTGGGTCAACATTTGGTAGCATTCCTTAGAAAACGCAATTATTGACATTTTTATAGGGCATAGTTTGGTGTCGGGGAGACAGGAACGATCCCCTGGGACCCCCCCCCCACCCCGCCACGGCTAAACCACTGCGCATCGACCTTCAAATATGCCCTCTTATTTGAGCGCTATAGCGAAAACCAATCAAAATTGAATTTTAAATTAGAGCACAATTTATTATCTGTGGCTTGTGATGCTGTAAAATGGTGGAGTGCAAGAATATACATTTGTATAATTTTAAAGGCGTGTATTATTTCTTTAGTATTAATTCCCTGCTAAAAATTGATCATGTAATGTTCGAGCTTTTGTTCATGTACCGTACATGTGTAATTGGAACGAACATTACATGAACGTTCATGAACATTGCATGAGCATACATGAACTTCACATGAACGTTCATGTCCAGTTCTTGAACGTTCATGCCCAGTTCATGAACGCTCATGTCCTGTTCATGAACGGTCATGTCCTGTTCATGAACGTTCATGTGAAGTTCATGAGCAATTGGACATTTTCATGAACATTGCATGAACGTTCATGCAATGTTCATGAACATTACATGATCAATTTTTAGCAGGGTTGTATTATTTTGCAGAGAATCAATAAAATTATGCTCGCGAATTGTACGCAATTCAATCGAATTTGAACCAAGATCGGTCTCTGTAGGCTACAGCATTTCTATTTCACCGTAATGTTAGCACTACCAGAATACTTGCAGCGCGTTGGTGCAGGATTGAACGCGGCTGAAAACGGGCGGTATGAGACAATTAAAAATAAACTTCACACGCATCTCTAAGTGGGTTCGTTTGACGTCGAACTTGGCACGGAAACAAACAAAGACAGTTGTACCGAGAAATTCGGATCGGGTTTTCGACAGCTCGAAATTGGTCTGCGGCTTAAATTTGCCTCCTGCCAAGTTTGCAAATTTTTCCACCCGGCCGCAGACAAAACAATTGTAAACGTGAATGGCACAACTGAGGATCTTACATCCAGAATTGGTAGAGGTAGTTTCAGAGGTGTAGGCGCACCTAGACCGATAATCTTTGGAATTTGCCAACATTATTTCTGATATTGCTTGATGGAAATGAATAAAAATGAAATCGAGTGTTCACTTTTCAATAAGGAGCATTTTAAAAGCAAAAGAAGTCAGAGGCAAGTTCGGTTTTGATTTGAAGGAACTGAAGTTGAAAATTCGACAAAGGTTATGGTTTAGGTGCGCCTACACCGCTGAAACGAGCTCTAAGTATACTTTGACTGGCAAAGTGGCAACACAAAGGTCTTTCATATCGCAATAATATTCTTTAACCCTCTAAGGGCCAGATTATTTCAAAGAGTTGGGCAAATGGGGGTGGTAATCGATTACACGATTACCAAGTAATCGTAATCGTCGTTTTTTCGGAGGGTGATTTGATGGTAATCAGAGCTGATTTTTTACAAGCCACCAGTCATATTAGTTGCAGAAGAATCAAATCTAATCGAAAAGACCCTTTAGTTCACTATTTATCAGCGAAAAATGCATTTCATTACCATCCATAGGTTTGACGATTACCGATTACTCAGTAATCGTGTAATCGATATTACACTCCTATTTGCCCAACTCTGGTTCAAAAGAACGCCACTCTTCCGTTTATGTACGGAAGGTAGTTAACTGTTCGTACTCGGGGGAGCTGGAATTGCCTATACGACACATTGAAGGCGCCCGAATAAACCTTATCTTGTAAGTGTTCTCATCAAGAATCGCCTTTATCCGGAGTGAAGACCGAAACAATGTGAAATAGACAAAGGAGTAAAAACGAGTATACTCGGGCTTGGCCCATAAAGGGTTAAACCAGATTTTCTCCCCCCAACTTTTTACTCAAAAAGTAATCCTAATCCTGCTTAACTATTGTATAGGACGATGTGATTTCTGCTTTAAACGATGCTGGTATCGTCAAATAAAGAAGAAATAAAATATATATTTTCAGAAGTCTCAATAAAGTAGGTATAGTTAACTTGCTCTTCGGGATAGAATCCTCAATGTTTCTTGAGGTGGGAAAATGGACTTACAAAACATAAATACAAATAATAAACGGAACATAGCGTTTATGTGCATTGCGGTCATTCACTGCTGGACTGAACTTCGTAATCTTTTTGTTTAGATATTTCATATAATAATGTGAGTATGAAATTTTTTTAATAATCAAACTTTTTATGATTAAAAAAAGATTTTTTTTGATGCGTTATAGAGGTAGTTTCAGAAGTGTAGGCGGACCTAGACCGATAATCTTTGGAATTTGTAAACATTATTTCTGATATTACTCGATGAAAATGAATAAAATTGAAATTGAGTGTTCACTTTTCAACGAGGAAAACTTTAAACACAAAAGAATAAAGTCAGGGGCAAATTCGGTATTGATTTGAAGGAATAAAAGTTGAAAATTCGCCAAAGATTATGGTTTTGGTCCGCCTACACTTCTGAAACTACCTCTACTATGGTAACCCATTTACACTTTTGGTCAATCGGTGGAATCATCGGTGAATTGAAAAATGTCATTAAATTTACACAAAACGGCAGCTCTGGGTGGAAAGCCTTCAAAATGTCACTATAGCGCTCTGCTAGTTTACTCTACCGGGGCACTGCGCGAATGTTATTATAATTTTAATCCTTAACCCTTGTGAGCCTAAGGGGGGGGGGGTACATTTGTACCCCAGGCCAGTTTTTTGACGCCATTTTGTCAAAACTGCTCAAATTTTTTTGGGACTTCATGACATTTTAAGTTAGGATACTTAGAACACGTCCACCAAATTTCATTAATTTTTATGAATTTTTGTCGATATTATAGAAATTTAAAGCGTTGGGGTACAAATATACCCCCCCCCCTTCGTCCTGCCAGTTTTAAGTTTGGAACCATCTATTACAGTGAATTTTACGGAAATTTTATGTAGATTAAGAATATTAAGTCAGATCATTGAAAAAAAAAATGGAAATTTATCAAAAATGGAAAAATAAGATGGTACCTCATTTCATTTTTTCCATTTTTTTTATTTTGACATTTTTTTAAAAGTAGGTGTAAATTTGGCAACATAGCAAAAATTTACTCAAATTTCACATAAATTACTCTCTTAGGGTACTAAGTATATAATCCATCCATTAAAGTTTCAAAATTATTGATACTGACTGTGCTGCATGAAAATATCCTTGGGGTACAAAAATACCCCCCCCCCCCTTAGTCCTTTGTGTTACCGAAATACCTTAGGCTCACAAGGGTTAAGGAATAAAGCTCAATTTCAATTTAATTCCATAGACAGGGAAGTCGCGGCCGCGAATTATGTCACCATCTGTCTGTCTTCACAATAATTACTTCTCTCCGAAGCCTTTGAATGACTTCCATTATCAAATCGATACCTACTAGAAAGAATCTTGTAGATAGAAGGGGTTCCTGAACTCCGCACCCTGATGAGAGGAGGAAAGTCTTAATTTAATAAACATGACGGGAATATTTTTATTAATATATATATACGTGTATAATATATAGTATACTTGGATCCAGTCTCGCGGGCCAGCTCGTGGCTCCCCTAATATTAATGTCATTTTTAGGAGATCTCGCTGATGGGTTACATGTAGGACTAGGAGAGCACGGGCGTCGCGTCGGGTGACGCGACGATCGCAACAGCGAGTAAGATGACTCCAGAACAGTTTTTCATAAAATAATCGTCTCGCTTTGTCACTTCCAGGTTGGAGAACATCCAAAAACTACTGATAATAGGAAATTTAAATATAGTTTTATCGAATCAAACAAAGAATTGGGGCGTAGCCAAGTTTTATTTTTTCAACTTTCTAGTTTAATTTCTCAGCGGGTCAAAATCCTAGACAAAATCCTTATTCTATCTCATGCGCGCGCAATACGTTGTTCTCAGCCATAAGGAAAAGTGGACCTCTCATAAAGCCAGTCTCAACGGACAAAATTGCTTTGAACCATTCCATTCCACTGGCGGCTCGTTTTTGATGCATCTCTCAAAAGGGTAGAGGGAGGGGGCTCGTGAAATTGTGTAATCTGACAACGGCACTCTTCAGCCATTTGTCAATTGAACACGTGCAAAAATATCGACATTCCGATCGGCTAAATCGATCATTTTGCATAGGTTTCAATGGAGGGAATTCATGGTTGCCACATTGCACGAATGCACGAGTGGCCACTGTAAAGGACCGTCTCCAACTGGTTTTTATTTTTTTTTTATTTGTAAAAGTTCTCTTTTGTGGCTTGGACCAATGATCCGTTTCAGCGTCGATAGATCAAATTCTCTATTCATTCTCAAGCCGCTTTAAACAAATCATTTTTTCATCCTAAACCAACTTCAGTACCTTTACTTTTAGAAGGTTTTAAAGGACATTACCCAAAATGGGCCTTTTTACCCCTGAGAGCGAAATGTATAAAACTTTCAGGGATGATAGAGGAGTAAATCAGCGTTCCGAATCTGGCCTATTTTTTGATTTTGGACGAAGGGAAAGGGAGGTAGGGGGGTCCAAACTTAGACACTTCAAACGCCCATAACTTTTGAACGAATTAAGATAAGATGATGTACTTTGTGCGAAAAGATAGATCTTTTAAAGGCCTTTCGATTGATGTGTATGATATTGGCCTCATTGTAATTTTTAATCGATTTATCGAAGTTTTTTCGATTTTTTTGTAATCGGGTTTTCAGTTTTTTTAATCGTGGAAGTTTGGCAACGCACGAATCACCACAAATTGTTTCCAGGATAAAAGTAGACGCAATTTGCTAAAATATGGTTTAAACCGCATGCTGGGGAAATGCTTTGAAGCGGAGTTATGAGAGTTCAAAGTTGGCGCTTTCGCGAAAAAGGCCGCCCCGAGGGGCGTACTACAGGTGGTAGAAGTTGGCATAAACTGTTCTTCCCGTCCAAATGACTTGAAATTTGGTATTCAGGGGTATTTTTTAACGCTGAATCCAAATTTTGCATCATTTTTTCAAAATTAAAAAATCCAAGATGGCTGCCGAGTAATTTTTTCTGAAATTTGGTCAAACCCCTCACCTCACGGGGGGTGACCCCCCCAGACTCCTATAGGGCTTACACTCAGAGCAGTGGCGTACACAGGATTTTTCTTAGGAGGGGCTCACACTGATGAGCGTTTGACTGAAAATTGTTCCCCCCTTCCCCTCCACCCCCAGAAATCGGAGGTCGGGGGGGGGGGGCTTTAACCCTCTTCCCCCAACCCCCTGCCACTGACTCAGAGACTCCTCCCCCCTCCCCCCCCCCCAATAAAAATCTCAAGTTTACGCCGCTGATAAAGATAAAGGAATTCGTAGTGATATAATAAGTCATCATAGTGCGAAAAACGTTCAATTTACACTTCTCTTTCTGAACTAAGTACCCACTTCCCTTGACACTATGCAGATGTTGCGTAAATGATCGAATTTGTGAGCAATCGTGTGCTAATATTGTTTTAGATCTTCAAATTGGCGAGAAGCTCAGAAAGAGCTGGGGTGAAACGAACTCATCATATCAGTCAGTGGCGAGGCGTGAAATTTGGCACCAGTGTATGTTCTCCATTTGAATTCACCAAAAAAGTTGAACGCTTCAGTCATCGGCGATGACCAGGCATTTCGACCTTTCTAATGTGTTTAAATGGGGAAAAGGAAAGTTGCCAAATCGCACGCTTCGCCACTGATATCAGTGACGCAACGGCAGCGTTGCATTCTGTTCATTTGAATCCACACAAAAGAGCGTATTCAAGGGTGTTCTAGGAACAGCAAAAGTTTTGAAAGTCTAGAATGCGTATACACAGAGCGAATAAGGCTGCTTTTGTTACACCGGGGTTGCTTGTTTACCTCCAATTTTGGACTGCCAAAACATCTCATACTTCGATCTTTTTTATCGGTATAAATGGAAAAATTACAATGTTGCCTGATTGTAGGCTACGAATGTGAATGAACTAACGACGGTTACATAGCGTTAGGTTCGAAATTTCGCCACCGGTTCGATTTATGACTTGAATTTTTTTTTTTTTTTTTAATTGGCCCATTAAAAGCTTGGTGTGAAGCTTTGTTCAGATGAATCAAAAGAGAATGAAGTTTTGATTGGAGAAACATGCATCACGGATCGAATGATCCTATCGATATCAGCGATGCATCTTTAATCAACCACAACTTCATTATTTTTGAAAAATTCTGCATGAAATTTCACACGAAGTTTCCTCGAATCCTGTTTAAGCTTCCAACAGGCCAATTTTTCGAAACTAATTGAAGTTTTTACAAAGTAAGTACCTAAGTCTTAAATCGAACCGGTGGCGACAATTGGAATTTCACTCTATGCAACCACCTTAACCTAATTCGTGGTGATTTGTTGAAATTCTAACCAGATTTTGACGTCATCATGGTACGAAACCTGGCCTTTTCACATAAACATCAAGACGCTGATTAAAATTTAACAATTTGGGAGGGAAAGCGACTAATATGGTCTCTTAAAACTACTTGCGGGTGGAACCATTAAAAGAAAAGAATATCTGATATACAAAAGGAAATCAAATTTTATTCTGCTTCATATTCAAAGCAATACAATTTGAGAGATGTACAACAATTAAAGAAGTATGCACTAAAACATGCACAAGAATAATACAGCGATTAAATTAGTTCATTACAGTAAAACTTTTTAATTTAACAGTTTCAATTTCAAGACGAAAGAGAATAATTGGACACTCCTAAGTTTAAAAGTCAGATTTACAAAATAAGTTGCAAAAATTTACGTTTTTGGTTAAACTTGGGAGAAGAAGAAAAATTAATTTAAAATACTTCACTACCTAACAATATCACTAAACTCTTTTCTCTGTATCAATTTTTGTGCTAAAATGAGAGCGAAAAAAGTTAAGAAAAAGCTCCCATTTTGGTGAAGAAAACAAACCAAGACAAAATAATAGCAGGAGAAAAACTTTCTCAAAACAAGACAATACAAAAAAATACATTACTTTTCATTATTTTTTTTTTTATTTTTTATTTTTTTTTTTGTTCTCCATCATGCAACAATCACAATTTAGCCCTCTAGTTCCAAAACCGGCCTCAACCCATAGAGATGTTTCAAAATTTCTTTTCACATCTTGGTTTTATAACTAATTGTTAGAATCAATGTATAAAATTTCGTACAAGTTTTAGTTTTGATTTTTTCTTCACAGTGCAAAGAAGTACTGCTGAAAACTTCATAAAAGTCCATTTGTCGGTTACTTCTAAAAAAGACAAAATGCAAAGAAAAGTTTTAAAAGGCCCGATGGAGTGAGCTCGCTTGAAACTAGAGGGCTCAATTTTTCAGAAAAATTTCAAACAAGTTTTACAAGAATAGAAACTGGATACTTTTTACTTTGAAAATTAAGATAGAAGAAGCAAAGAAAGGAAAAATAAATATTTAAGCCATGATTAAAGTTCTTCTATTCTAGAAATAAAGACGGTGATCATGAAAATTACAGAAAAATTTGAGCTGGAGATAAAAAATAAAAAATGTGTTTCCCTGTTACTGATTTTGTAGATATCTTGGTTTTGTTCAGAATCTACACATCTCATGCCATTAGAAATGTGGTCAATTTCTTTACCGCGTCAAACTCTAGGTTTTAGCAATCCTGAGAGGGTGCAGACTGCAGAATTTGGTGAAGAAAATGGCTACATTCACAAAACAGTTTCTAGCTGAATGACACAAGGACCGTTCAGATTATCAAGTACTTTTTAGATGATACACTACTGTCTGAAGCATCACAAGCATTCTTATAAAACGAAAAACAAAAGAAGTCAAGATGATATTAGTCAACACACTAGGGTAAGCAACTTTCGGAACAGTAAATAAGAACTTGAAGAGCTCAGATTAATACAATTTTTCACAAACTTGAAGCAAAATATGAAAACATTTTCTTAAATGTTACTTTAAAGAAAATTCTCCTTCAACAGAAATTCATGACTAAAAAAAAAAAAAAAACAAACCAATAAATAAACAAAGTTTACAAAGCAAAAATAATTTCAGAGACATGAAGAGAAGAAAAACCGAAAATTTAAGATATTTTGAAACACAAATCAAGTTATATCACTTCAAACAAATTACCTAATCAATACAAATTGAAAGTTGAGAGAATAACATGGGGAGGTGAGGGTAGGGCGAGTTGAACTTAAAGCATCTAATGCTTAGTTACAGGGTAAATCGGAGATTCCCTATCTCTCTCTGTTTAAGACAAACATAATACACTGGCGCAACCAGGATATCTTCCATCTCTCTCATTTCCCATTTGAATGTATGAGCAGGAAAAGGACAGAAGGAAGGGGTTTTATCCCCTTGTCCATCCTTGTTTAACATACGTTTCTTAATGGAGAAAAGAGAGAGATGAAGAAACTCTCGGTGCGCTACTGTAATACATCATACTTTCTAAAGGAGCAGTCCAGTGCAGCGGTGGTGTAAGTCCATAATCCTAAAAATGAGTAAATCGTTCCAAAGTTACAGAGTGTCACCTCAATTTGTTGAAAGAACGCCTGACAGTTGGTCCAGCAAGCTACTGGAGCGATCCACTGGGGTTATTTAACAAAAACTTAAGCAGCAGGATTTATGGTGAGTGGGGGCTACCTACTTCATGGGTAGAGGAACGTCAAATACTCATTTCATTCCTTCTGACAAAGTGACAACCAAAGCGTATAGTTATGAACAAAAATTTCAGCCAAAAAAAACTACTGACACCCAAAGCGAACAGTTCTGAAACTTTTTTCAGCCAAAGAACTAAATGATTAAATCGCTTAGAAATTCATCGTACGAAAATAGTTTTGTCAAACATAGACATGCACTACCTCTGCAACCAGCTGCACAATTGATTTATAGGGAAGAGTACTTTTTCGAATATTACTTCCAATGATGCAGCATGCAATTTGGCAATGTAGCATTTGGTCCATCCATACCCATAAAAAATATTGAAATGATGAGTGAGGAACAAACACCTTTGGATTCAACCTTTTGCATGGATTTAAACAGACCAAACACACTTTGCCAAATTATTAGCTTCGCTACTGTTTCTTCCAACTTTCTACCTTGTTTCATGATCCCACATAAAATGTTGACTACACAACTCTGAAAATTTGGAGAACATTCCTATTTTTTTAAAGATACAAAAGCAGTTCTACACAATAACCTTTAGAAGGAAATCAAAACAATTCACTAAATTAGTCATCAACAATCAAAAAAAAAAAAAAAAGGTAGAAAAATAAACAAATTTTTTCTAAGAAGCACAAGTCAAACAAAAATCCTGCCAAAGTGGCTATTGATCTGATAGTCAAATTTTTCCCCCTTTTTGAAAAATTAGAAAAAAAAATAGAAAAAAAAATACAGGCAAGGGCTGAAAAATATTTAAAGTTCCTTATTAATTCCGTACATAATGAACTGAGCTACTAAGGATTGCGCTCTTTGCAATCTCTTGTTAAAGATGGAAAAACAGAGCAAATGCTCTTAAATTCAGAAACATAAGTGAGTGCCATTTCAACAAAATTTCTGAGAAGGCTATCCAATACTTAAAGAAAAATATGTGCACAGTTTGACTGAAATTTGACACCAAGTAATTCAAATTACCAAAGGAACAAGTAAAAAAAAACAACAATTAGTAACAACAGATTAACGCATAGTTTAGATATGTTTAGAGCTCTACAAGACAAATACTGACAGTGTGAAAGAAAACTTGCGATTCTGATGAAAAACAATTAACTGTAAGTAAAACTTGTCATTTAGACTGTGCTCATGTTGATTAACTTTATACCTATTGTCTACATTTGACATTTAGATTAGGAAAAACTCTAATTACAGAACAATGAGAAAAAATACAAGATGTTAGATTGATTGTTTAGAATTATACAGAAAAATTCTACAGGGAGGAGGGTCGTTTAATGGACGTAGAGAAAGTAAAAATACTTCAATTTCTTCAGTAAGAATGAGGTGTTTCAGAAAATATTTGCTTACAGTCTCAAAGGCAAATTGTGGGGTTAATTGTAGAAAACATTGAAGACTGAGGACTAGGGTAAGAAAAATCAATATCCAGGACCCTGAAACTGAATTTAAGTATTTGTGTTTTAGAGGGGGAGAAGGGGGGGAGGGGGTTAGTAACTATACCAATCTATCACGAAGAAAGTGCAAATAAATAAACAGATGAGTACAGAAAAATAAAATGAACGAAAAACGAATCAAGAAAGAAAATGAGGATGATAAAAAATTGGTGAGTAAAAAGGGACTGGCGATTAAACCTTAAATTTAAAATATTAGATGGAGGATGGGGACACAGAAAAGAAAGGAAAATTATCCAAAGGTATGTTGATTAGAGAAGAGGCAACTGACAATTTGCAAGGTTTACAAAATGGCAGGCAGGTTTGCAGATCTAAATTCTTAGTTTATGTGCAAATACCTACTACGGTTGCAACTACAATTACTATAAGTAAATGCTGCAATATATCAGATGTCAGAACAACTTGAAGTGTTCGTTTTAATTACTTACTTAAAGAACAAACACAATTTTTATTTTTTAATATTCTATAAACTTTTTTTTTTTTTTTTTTTTTTTTATTAATTCACAAAGTTAAAATAGTTATACAGTAATGCTAATAAATTCTAAACTTGCGTGTCACTAGGAATTGACAACCTCAAACTGCAAACACAATAATCCCTTTGTTTACAATTAAGAACTATGGATGAATGCAGAGGTGTGTGAGCAGTATATCACAAAATGTTGTTAAATACAACAATATTAGGACTAAAAAGGGAAACCAAAAAAAAAGAAACAAAAAAAAAAAAAAAAAAAAAAAAAACATTTGCTAATAAAATGAGAAAACAGAAAAGATGACAGCGTATTTGAGCTAATCAAAAACACCACTGGAGAGTTAACTTTACAATTGGTCAATATTCAATGCTGATTAGGTAGAGTGCGTAGTGGAGACCTGATTCTTTACTAACTGAACTTTCAATTCAGATATTCAGATAGAAACTGGCTGAGGACTGCACTAGGGCATGCAAAGTAACAGGCGTTAAACGTAAAATGATAAAGGTGTTGATGAACATTGAAAGAGTGTACTATAGAACTGCTATAGACTGCTGAATTTAGAGGTCACAATAGAACCTAGTTGCACTTTAAAATTACCTCATTACCTCGATGATGCTTCATACAAAGTTTTAACTCAAAATTATGATACCCTAAGCTTGTCTGAAGGGTGCCCACCAGAATTTCACAGCCCTGAAAAACAGTCTTGCTGGTGCTTTGTGGACCTCAAAATTCAGCAGTCCCTTAACTAAAGAATGCAATATTTCATGGAAATCATTCTCAGAAATTTTGCTTTCTTTGGCAATAATTAAGTATATTGTGACTCAAAAATGCAACAATTCAAGTTCTATATCTTCAGCATGATGAGCAAATGGAATAATTACTTTGTAAGTAGATACATTTCAACCGATGAAAACAGGTACTTTCGAAACCACAAAGTTTCATTTAAAAAGAGAGGGACAAAAAACAAGATCTAGGCATTCTATGGGTGCCTGACCTCACTTGGTTTCGTGCATTAGTAATTAGGATTGCGAAAATAAAGAATAGAACAAAGTCTTATTAACTCTGTTCAGTCAGCGATAATATGCAGAATCAGATCTCCGACAACAAAACAAAAACTGCAAACCTACTTACACAGTGAAGATGAAAGAATACGAAGTTAACCAGGCAGGATAATAGTTTGAGAAACTCGATAACTTCATAGAATAATTATCCATTAGAAATACAGTATGGTTGGATAATGAACTAAATAAAAACTAAAAATCACAATCATAGGAACGAATACATTTGCCACTAGTTGGTACACAGGTTTTTAAACACGACTATTGGATATAAGATACCTATGAGTAGGGAGGGGATATTTTGACTTCCACTTAGATACTGTAAAACTTCGACTGAAGATTAATATTCGATGCACATGAGTTGAAGTTGTAAATTAAAGGCTATTCACAGAAACTGAAAGATGAGAATAGGATTCATCGTGAAAGAGGAAGTGGTTTGCTCTGACGCTGAGCAGTTACGGAGCTCACAGAATATGAGAAAAACGGCTATGGGTTTTAATACATCAATAAACGTCAGGAAAATAGGCTCTGGTGCAGTTGCTGTACAACTGGGAAAAACGTCGGGCAAATCTGGATGAAGAATATTTTATCGATACGTACACTAGATGGGCTAGTAAGTAAGTAGGTCATGTAAGGATAACTTGATTACACAGTGGATAACGGTAGTGGCTGAAATGAATTTGAAAATAAGCGTAGACAATACTTGAGACACGAAAGCAAGAAGCATCCGCGATTTGACGTAGTCCGCTGACCTGCAGTAACATTTTTGACACGAGTTTGACTACGAGTAGAGAGAAATTAAATAATATCCTAGAAATGCAGAATATATTCACAAAAATAACTAATTACCGACTTTGTACAAGAATAACCAAATTAGAATCACCACAAGATTCAAAAAACAGAAACTAAAAATTCTCGAAGACCGCGACCGCAATGATGAACGCCATTATTTTGTCACATCACTAAACTTCGGAGGAACTTTAAAAATCAAAAAAAGCATTAACAAGAACTAATTACACTTCAAATTGATGGCAAAATTTGATAGGAGTTTTAGAGGCTTCCTCATCGGAGTCATAAAAATACCTCTGCTTAGGCGTTAAGCCTTTCTGTAATCTTCGCACAGCCTCCTTAATTAAACTGCCATCTCTAAGCAAAGTTTGAAGCATTTCGAAAGGGTCATCACTTGTACTGCTTGAATTTGAAGATTTGTTGCTAATTTGGGAACGATTGTGCACGGGACACGGTTTGGTGATGGATTTGGTTGTCTGATCACAACAACAGTTATTCCAGTCACGGGTCGGAACTGTGTACGGCGAATGCCTGCACTTCGAAGTCCTTGATGAATGCTTTGGTTTAAAACCAGATAATCGCAAATTTTCTTTAATTTCCGACACTAACTCTTCCATATCGCGCGCTAAAAAGTCTTGAGTCGTTTTCGCTTTTTCCGATAAGATGCTTATTTCCTCGACACTTGGCATCTTGTTGGGTACTCCACTTTCACTAATAAATGTCGAACTTGAAGCCACAGCAAGGTGAACGGAATCAACGCACTTTAGATTTTGGATGTTGGACAATCACCGAACAAAATTAATTAGTAACGATCAGAAATACGCGCACTTTGTTGCAGGATGGTCACTTGAATTGACTAAATGAAACTGATTTTGAAGGAAAACTAAATCGAAGATTCACACTTTATTCCTTCGCACTGTCACAAAAACAACTCAGAACTGATGACTGTCTGTGAATGAACGGCGAGAACGCTCGAAGTCTGTTGTTATTTTGGAAACAGTCAAAACAACAATCCGCCGACGAAAGTAGTGCTTGTAAACATTGCCGCTTTTCGCGGAATAAACAGATAATATTTCGAAGCGATCATGCATGGATTTACTCGTACACTCTTTATCGAAAACTAGATGTATTTATCTCCTCGCTAAATAACGAGATAATAAAAGGTAAACAAGTAATGTTTTGAAAATGAAGTCACGGCGGATGAATATTTTCATCAAGGTTACTCCACCCCGTAAAATATACATACAACAACTTGACGCAACGTGGCTCGGCTCTGCCAGACTATTGGTTTTCAATAAAGTACGGAAGGTTTCTTCGCGTCGCGTCGCGAAGCGGTGGGGATAGAGGGGCGGTAATGATGATACTAATGTTAAATGTTTTTTAGCGCTTTTGAGTCGCGGCCATTTCTAACGTCAGTCAGATTAATGCATTAACTGACGTTTGCTCCCTGCATAATTTCTTATTACTTTCCGAGTCGCCTGTTTATTTTCTCTTAGAAAAACATATGGTCTTTCCTCCTTCCGATTGATTACTTGAAACGTTGTCTCCCTTCTTCTTTTAACGTCTCTGTAACTCTCCCATTGATGAAGATAGAACTTCGGCGAGCAATGACAAAAATGACAACACTCGTCGCGTTTATTGCATCAGGCGAATATCCAACTAGTTTAGCTGACACAATTCATTCCGTAATAAGCTGGGGTCAGTTGTGAAACAGTTTCATTCTACATAATACAAGTCAATCTACGTTGCGGGCAAATTTTCTCTTTTCATTCATGCTTTTTGTTTGTTTGTTTGTCTATTTTTATTTATTTGTTTATTTTTAATTTTTTAGAACCACGCTACCAGTTTACCACCTCTTGGTATCGATGGCGTTTCTGATCCAGCCGTCTCTATTGGGGGGGGGGGGGGGGGGGGGGGGTTGAACTTGGGATTTTCAACCCCCGGTGACCCATTTTTTCTCTTTTCTCTCTAGCCATCTCCCTTCCTTCCCCTCTTTTTCCCCTTTTTGGCCAAATTTAGAGGGGGCGATGCCCCACCCCTTTTTTCGCCAATGTTCATTGTGTTTTGTTAAAATCTTTTCGGAATAAAATTATCTATCTATCTATCTATCTATCATATAGCGAAGATACTCGCGGCGTTTGGGAACATCGTTGCCATTATTAAGGATAATTAGCTAGCGTTTCCGGCCTCTTAAAGCCGGGCTCCTCCGAGGGTGTGTCCTGAAAAAGTCTTAAAAATCGTGCAAGGAGCATAAAGTCAATGTTTGCTTATCAGAAGACACTTTCAGATAGTTTACCGCCGTTTTTGCCTCTTATTCAGACATTTGTCTGGGATATATAGGGGCGTGTACACGCTTGGGCTCTTGTGGTTATTCCAGACCCCCTCAGTGACATCAGTATGAAGCTGGAACATATGACAAGACAAGCCTTTGAATTTATATCGGGAAAATTATAACGTCCCTTTGAAAAAAGATTCATTCAAAAACTCGAGGGGCCAAAGTCAATACCCGACACAAATGGTCAAAATGAGTATTGCCGAACGATATATCGCAGTCATATCGAAAGACTTGACGGTGGGGCTCAGTGGCGTAGACAAGGATTCCGGGGCCCTCCCGCCAATTATTTTTAGGGGCCCCTCTACTGTCACTCCAAGATAGGGGGTTCAGCCCCCCCCCCCCCCCCCCGCGTAGGACCTGAGATCTGGGGTGTTTCCCCGACAAATTTTGGAGATTAGATCTTCTCAACCGTAACTTCAGGCAATATTCATCTAAGAATGCTCACACAATTCATGCTTATAGTTATCGGTTTTATTTCCTTCCTTCTTCTTGTTTTCGTATCGAAGAACTTAAAACTCGCGACTTTTTTCTGGAAAAGTATTTCCGTAAGAAAACGCTTAAACAGTGTTGGAAGATGGAAGATACTTACAAACAAAGAACGAAGGAGGAATGCTATTTCAATAATGAAAAAACTTTCCTTTCTTTACTTTGACAAGTTTTTCCTTTCATCAGGCCCGGGGTAGGGTGATTCTTATTTTTCAAAAATGAGTATTTTTTGTGCGAATGGTGGATTTTTTGTTCTTTGTGGTCTAAAAAATTTACCCATAACAAGCATTTTGAAAAAAATTGACTCTAAGTGGCCCCTCATAGGCAAAAAGGGCGTAAGTACCAAATATAAATTTTTGGGTGTTTTAATAGTCAATTATGGTGTAAAATAGCCACTTTTTGGTCTTACAGGGCTACAATTTTCATTATTTTTGGCTTATCTGCAGTCCTCAAAAGTGCCTCAAAAGCCTCAAAAGTCCATTTTAAGATATGCGTAAAATGCTCTCGCCGCGCTTTAGTCCAGGCAATGGGTGATTATTGGAAGAACAAATTCCCATCAAAGGTTTTTTGGGCTTAATCGCTTCGTCTTGATGGTGTCAGTAATGACCACCTAAAAGTCACAAAATACAGCTTTTTAGATAAAAGCTCAAAAAGCTTGTCTGAATCACGTTTTAAGGAAATTTGGACTCAAAAAATGAAATTAGAAACCTAAAAAACCCCCGGATACCTAATTTTATAAAAATCGGAGCACTCTAAATGCTACGGTAAGGCGATCGAAATCATTAAAAATAACATTGTGTTAAATGAGCGTTGCCACGGGGTAGTATCAATTTTCCTGAAAATCGCCGAAAACTTAAATCGTGTTTTTGAGAGCTTACACGTCGTCAGAGCGTAAAAACACAGAAGATCTATCTTGTTGGAAATTACCTCAGAAACAAAAAACACGTATCAATTTTTTTGATACCTTGCATCGTTTTCGATATATATCGAAATAATCGATTTTGGGCCCCCCCTCCCCTGAATTTAGCACAGCACCTAGGCATGGGGAGTTTTAGGTGGTCATTACTGACACCAAGACGAAGCGATTAAGCCCAAAAAACCTTTGATGGGAATTTGTTCTTCCAATAATCACCCATTGCCTGGACTAAAGCGCGGCGAGAGCATTTTACGCATATCTTAAAATGGACTTTTGAGGCATTAGGACTGCAGATAAGCCAAAAATAATGAAAATTTCAGACCTGTAGGAACAAAAAGTGGCTATTTGACACCATAATTGACTATTAAAACACCCAAAAATTCATATTTGGTACTTACGCCCTTTTTGCCTATGAGGGGCCACTTAGAGTCAATTTTTTTCAAAATGCTTGTTATTGGGTCAATTTTTTAGACCACAAAGAATAAAAAATCCACCGTTCGCACAAAAAATACTCATTTTTGAAAAATAAGAATCACCCTAGCCCGGGGCCCCAACATCGTCGGTCTTCAGGGGCCCTCACAGCCTTGGGGCCCACCCGCCTGGCGGGGTCCGCGGGGGCCTTATCTACGCCACTGGTGGGGCTATCACCCCTTATAATCTGCAGACTGCCACACAGTAGAGCGAGTCAATGGGAAAAGTCGGACATGAAATATATGACTAAAAATGGAAATTTGAAAGTTTTTGAAGTCAAAAAACAAACTGGTAAACAGTGATTCTTGTAGGAAATTCTACAACGAAACCATTGCAGCTACTTTCAAACTTCTACGTTGCGTACATTAACAAAGATATATGCATTTAAAGTCGCCACGCCATGTTCGACCTCCTCTATACTCACTCGCTCCCCAGTCCCCTGTGCGCGCCACATTAAGGCCGCATGCAGTTTTACCGTTTATTGTAGAGTTAGAGTTTAGCCCCCACAATTTTTCGCAGGAACGCACCTTGAGCGTATGTCTTTGAAGTTACGTTTCAATTCCAAGCTTCAAACGCCCATTTTTCGATTCTAGTCGGGTAAAAAAATGTCAAATAGGTAAGTACCTAACAAGGTATAGATTCATTCGTTTTCGGACCTGAGAAATCGATTTTCGAGTGGTCACAAATCGATCAGAAGCTTCGTATAGTCTTGTAATCGGCGATTGAACGGGAATTCCTGGGATTTACAAATGCAGGAACAGGTTTTAGAAAAATCGCTGATTTTTCATTCCACCGCAGGCAAAATGACCTCACCTTTCAGATACTTATTACTAAGGGGCTTTCTTGCAAAAAAGTTACGGCTGAAATTGCGCCAAAGAAGTTTCACATTATCGAAATAATTTCGAGGGCCCCCGATCTCTCTCCACCTGGGGTGGAAACTCCTCAAGACTTTCCACGGGGACAGAGTTGGGCAAATCGTATTTTCTGATTATAGGATCGATTAATGTATTATTCTGTGCTTTTAGAAAGTAATCAAGTCAGATTTATCCAGTGATCAGGTATGCCATTTTCAATGAGTCTAATGTTATTTGATTTATGTGAAACAATTTATTTTATCCTCACGTGTTAGCTCGTTGAAATCGGTACGCCTGGTTATCGCTTAAATGCGTCAGGGGAGGGGGCAAATTTGATTTCGCTCACCGGCGGCCCTGATTTGGAATCGGCGCGGCAATTAGTAAATAAATTACGTGAATGTTGAGGATTTGTCGAAAATTCTCAGCATTTAATATCAAGATTCAATTTTAGAAGAAGTTAAAAGAGATGATAAATTAATAGAGAGCGAAGAAAGCTTTGATTCAGATAAAACGCCTGAAAATTCGTGTTTATGCAAATAGCACATAATTCCCTCCAACAGCCGCCGATTTCCGCGAATTTGAATGGCTAGCCCTATCTGTTGAGTACAAATTGAACTAAAATTACCAACGCATCTATCGCGCTATACGCTCTCTGTGGACAATTTGACGAAGTTAATATTGCAAAAGGTAAATAAACACGAAGCCACGCAGAAGACCAAAACAACCAGCCATAACCTAGGAATTTTCTCAATATTCTCAGCTGTTGGTTTATGATTTGTTTTATAGCTTTATTTTAAATTTTACACATTCATTCGCTCCCAAGTCTCAGGTTTCAAGTTATGTCTGTCTGCTATTAGAACCTCGTGAAATTATCTCGCTCATTCGGTTGTCTTAACATGAGTTTCGCTAATCGGTGCCTTCTCCGGAGTGTCACAAACTCTCACTCCTTTATCGAATTGCCGCATAATGAGAAAGTTGTGCTTGGAAGAAATCCTTTGACGCAGGTCGTCGATAAAAGATGCTCAAGAACTCAAGGTAAGTTTTTCGGAGAACTGTTGTTTTCTCCAATCACGCTTCACTTCTCGTAATTAACTGAATGACCAAGCTTAAAATTGTTTGTCAGTCATCAATGTCATCACGATTGCTCCTTTATCTCAGGGTATTATGTAATGTTAACATCTTATTAATTTTGTAACATTGTGTCCCATTCATTGATTCCTACAAAAAATACAACTGATCATTAGATAAGGTAAGTACTCATAACTAAAATCTAGGAATGTTTTGACAAGGTGGTTGAGGTTAACCAAATTCCGAAAGCAAAGTTGGATGTATCAGAACTGGTTAATTCAGATGAAAACATTTGTCTTCAGCAACATCTCTTGTCTTGACTGGTATTCAAGTTTTGTGTCATTATCATGAAATGCATTCTGTCGCTAATCATCCCCTATTCAGCTTTTTCATCAGGTGACAAATTTTTGTTAAAGTTGCTACCTCAAATAAGTCTGTCACGAACTTTGCAATCTGTACTTCTTATATAAAATTATACAAGATTAATAATGCGTGTAATAATTCTTAAAATTTACACCTTGACCCAAGAACAGCAAAGATATGGAGTCACACTCTCTGATGCCTCCAGTGCATACTGATCAGTCTTGAATCTTTGGAATGGATACTCTTAGCACGGCAAATTCAAGCTGACAATCTTAGCTGATCATGGAAACAAACAAGATATCTATGAATCATAGATTTTGACTTGAACCATTGATCGCTTTTATAATTTCACATTCGGGGGAGGGGGGGACAGGGCCCTTTACCCCTGACTACTAGGATTCACAGGGCCACAACAGGTGACCTCAAAACATGGGCAAACCATAAACTCGCCCCGGTTCCCTAAAATTCTCTTGATGCCTCTGTGACACATGAAAAGAGTGATTAGCATTGATAGATCAGCAAATTACGCAGTAATCAAACAGTTGCTGTGTTTGCTCTTGTGATGAACTGAAACTGTCACCTTGAACCTGCGAGGGGCGCCATTTCAGATTTTCCTTGGGAGGGGCAAGGCCCTCCAAAAATTTGGATGACCTTTTTTTTTTTTTTTTTTTTGCGGTGCATCTTCAAAAAATCTCTCCGACTTGATTTTTCGGGCACATTGAAAATCCTTGGAGGGGGAGGCAATTGCCCCCCCCCCCTGCCCTCCCCCAAATGGCGCCACTGGAACCTGCCTCTCAAATGTGTACAAAGTAGAAAGATACAGGGTTGGCATCCGGAAGTAAATTTTCATTCGAAATTGCCGAGTCGAGTGTAATTTCAGTAATTTGTATCATTTTTCTCTTGGATGAATGTTCAAATTCTCTGTTATCAAAGTTCACAACAGACTTATTCTTGCTTTTCAATTCTCTCCTATATCGTAAATATAAAGCATTGACTGTGGGTCTCTTTTGAATTTAAGTTTTTTCTTTTTCTTAGGGTCTTCTTACTTATTTCATCACCATAATTGTAACCTTCACATTACAATTAGAATTTAAATATGCCTGATTCAAGGGTCCAGAACCATTACACCAACATCTCAAGAACTCTGAATCGGTAAAGTGGGTGGCTTTGTTGACAACAGCGCTGTATCTTCAATAATCACTTGAGTCTTTTCTATACGCTACATCCTTATATACCAAATCCGATGGAATACTTTTATTATATCCCGACCAGCTTGAAAATGAAACTCATGTTCTATTATAGTTACTCCATTAATTATTATTACACTTGTTTTTTTTCCCCCTTGGTGTTTCAGTGACTGCCATCGCCGATTACGGTAAAAATGTCATTAGTATCAAGCAGATTGGAAGTAATGATTCAGGAGCCAATGGGAAAGCTATCACAAAGAACAAGGAGGTCATATTGCAGCATGGCGATAGGATGGAGCTTTTACTGGGGTACCACATTTATCGAGTTGAATTTGATCCACCCCCTCGGAGCATCGTCAAAGAAGCTCAGCTGCGACAGAGTTCTGAGGAGCCTCCAGCCAAGCGGCCTCACACAGAGCCTAGTTTAAATGGATCTTATTCAAATAGTCCCAAGGTTGAAGAAAAAGTATTCCAGAAAGGACAGTGGCACTCAATTAAAAACTCCTCTCTTTTAATTTACGATTCGCCAAGTGTGGAAAGCCGAGCCAAGGTAAGGGGTCCTCTAGTTATGTGATAATTAATTAAACCAAAATCCTTTAATCTCTAAACCTCCCAGAAAAATCAAGTTTTGACAAAGGCGGATCCAGTAATCTAGCAATTGAGGCGGTGGCTGCAAAAATAGCACATACGGAAAAACCTGATTTCCAGAAAACGCATTTAAAGTTTCCATTTGCTAATAACGCGTTTATATGATTCGGAAATGAGTACAATTTTTTGTGGTTTTATGCTTTGAACCCTCTTTGAAGAGAGTCCAAGGACAAAGTTAAAAAAAAAAAAATGGTTTGAGTTCATTTGCGGCCAATTTAAAAAAGTGAGTTATGTGCGGTTTTTGCACCCAACAATTAAATGAATGCAAATTTAATAGGATTTGACAGTTAAATGAAAGAATAATAACTTTTTTGTCATAATTTATTGAAACATAAAAATTTAAAGTAAAGTAACAACACAAACTGAAACAAAAAAGGAAAAACTAAACAATAAATCAGCTATATTTGACTCGCAATGGGTCTGTTGCAAACTTTTGCTACAGCGCTATAGAGGGTACAATCTGATGTAAAATTGCCTGAAAAGTCCAATGGTGGCATCAGAAAGCCATGAAATGCAATAATAAACTCACAAGAGGCGTTTAATGAAATCCAAGATGGCGGCAAAATATTGAGCAATCTGTATGCATGCACCACGAACATTCAAGGATAGCCAACCTCACAATATCCATCACAACCAATCACAACGTAAACAAACACATTACCTCTACCTCCAGTGAGGTTGTCAAAGTTGGCAATCCTTGGATGATCACGGTGCATACATTCAGATTCCTCGATATTTTGCCGCCATCTTGGATTTCAATAAACGCCTCTTGTGAGTTTAATATTGTATTTCATGACTTTATGATGCCACCAATGGACTTTTCAGGCGATTTCACATTGGAATTAACACTTTTTATTGCTGTAGCAAAAGTTTGCAACAGACCCATTAAATGTAAAGGAAAATGACCCCTCAAAATGCATGGACATAGCCAGCAATTTGGCAACCATGAATTTTACACATTCAGATTCCTCGATATTTTGCCGCCATCTTGGATTTCAATAAACGCCTCTTGTGAGTTTAATATTGTATTTCATGACTTTATGATGCCACCAATGGACTTTTCAGGCGATTTCACATTGGAATTAACACTTTTTATTGCTGTAGCAATTAGCTGCTGTAGCAAGTTAATGCAGGGGCCGCCTCAATTGCGCATTCTCCCCACTTAAATGTGTGATTATCGATTAATTCACAAAGCGGCTGTAGCACCATGACTTATTGATTATTTCTCATGCAATCAAATGGGAAGAATGCACTCTTACCAGATTCCTGTATCCGCCAATGAGTTTTAAGGAGATATGCTTGTTCTGTTATGAATAATCTGCTCAGTTCTGCTCTCTTCCAAATAGTGAGATGAACATTATGTATTTTCAATGCAAAATAGTGCCACCTTTTAACATTATTTTTTCTCAATTTCGATCCGCTTTTGCAATAGCCTAGTTTACGCGATAGATCTTAACCTGGGTTGGGCCAACCCGAGTTGAGTTTCAACCCAGGTCCAACTTGGGTTAGCGCAACACCAATATATTTGAACTTAAGTTGAAAGAATTTCTTTCTTCTCCTTCTCTGTGGTTGTTCAAATTTTTGAGGAAAATGGTGGTGATGCTCAGTGTGGTACGGACAAGTGTGGCCGCATTAGGCGTGTGTTTAACCTCGCTCGTTTTGGTGACATCAATGCCGCGTCAACCCGGGTTCAGGACTCCAAGATGTTTATGCGCAAAATCTCAACCCAAATTTGCCGACTCGACTCGGGTTTGAATCGGGGCCGAGTCAAACCCGAGTTCAGCGAAAACCGAAGTGTTTACGCAGGCATCTCAACGCAGGTTTGTGAACCCGGATTCAGATCTCTTGCCTAAACTAGGCTAATGTATATAGATTGTCGGCTGTCTTGACCCAATAAACCAGATTTTGGTATCTGATGGTACAAGAGAGGGTTATCCTCACTCTCTAGACACAGTTTAAAAGGTTAAAGCTCGAGGGTTCTCAAGTCTGGGCCAACTTCAGAAGGTTTTTTGTTCTGAGTGTACCCTAAGTCATCTTGGAAGAGGAGAAAAAAAGCTATATTTTCCAGTTTCTCTGATAGTCTGATGTAGGCTTGCTCCTGTCTGGTTGTTTTCTGTTTGTTTTTTTTTTTTTTTTGGTAAAAGGTTATCATTTGCTATAAAACACCAGCTTAACAAAAAAAAATATTTTTGGCTGAACATCGCCACTTTATTTTGCAAAAAGGTCATTTTTTTGTCATAATGAAGAGTGCCTCTTAATTTCTCCTTCCAACCATTTAAATCTAACTGTTCTCACTAAGCCACAAACAATGCCCTCTTAAGGGGAGCTGCAGTTTTTTGTTGCAAACCATGGTTTAAAAAAAAAAAAATGATTGTTAAGCCGCATTCTCAATTGAGCATTTTGTCGAGCAAAACGACAAATTCGCCTGAATGCTTTGACAGCGCAGGCTGTTCCGAGAGTTTTTATATTTTGACAAATAGGCTGGACCGAATACCTAGCTGAACGCTGTGTGTCTGTGATCAAGTAGTGTTAAATTCAAACGGAACCGTCCACAACTGCGTGCAAGTTGAGCCGAGCGCGGAACCAAATCCTTTTGATTTGGGTTAAAAAACCAACATCTGGTCTGAGCTTGAACAAACAGCCTGCACCGCACATGCTTATTCAATGCACCACAAGGTCCACACTGATGCACATTCGGGTAAATGCTCGTGCGGTGCACTGTTTGGCTCTGCCAAATGCTCAAGTGAGTATGCGGCTTTAATCGATTCTCAGAATCGAAGACTTCATTTTTCTCCATCCTACCGTTTTCAAGTTTTTTGTTTTTAAATTTTTCTGCAGATTGCCGCCTTCGATTTAGATGGAACTCTAATCTTGACAAAGTCTGGTAAAGTTTTCCCTGTTGATAAAAATGATTGGAAACTATTCCACTCTGATATACCCCACAAGTTGAGGAATCTTTGGAGTCAAGAGAATTATAAGATAGTAATTTTTACCAACCAAAACGGCCTCGGCAAAAGTCAACAGACATCTGCCAAAACAAAAGACTTTCAAGCAAAAGTGGAGAGAATAGTCGAAGAACTCAGAATACCCATTCAAATTTTTGTAGCAACTCAACAAGATATTCACCGAAAACCGGCTCCAGGAATGTGGAATGTTTTAGTCAAAGAAGTAAGTCAATGGAACCATTACTTTTTCATTTCAGTTTGAGTCAATACTTTAATATTTTCTTGCTAATTCTCCAAGGCTTTTTCAGTAGTTAACATTCTCGTTTGTCAGTTTGTCTCATTTAAAAGAATAAAAATGCCTCCCGGCAGGCCGGTAAGACGAAGTAGATTCCATGCTTGGTTAAATCATTTTTTCACAGATTTAAATATAGGTTATAATTTTTGTTGAATTTTTCTCTGAATTTTTCTTTTTTACTTAATCAGCTGCTCAAAATCCAAATATTATTGTGAAAAAGATTATATTACCAATAGAGAAATGTGTAATCTTTACAATGCAAGTGAGAAATAAAAGCTAGGTTATATAAGTTTTTCACAAATTTCAATAAATAGGTTATGTTATGATTTTATTTGAATTATTCAATTCTTTTTTTTTTATCAGCTGTTCAACATTTAAATAAAAATGCCCATGGAAAAAATATTATAGTACCAAGATAGAAAAATGTCTAATCTTTGTAACGCTAATGAGGAATAAATCTGATAAGAGCAGCTGATAAAACAAGAAAATAAATAAATAACGTACCTAAGCAACAGTGTACGTGTAAAACAAAGAAAGAGCAATTATACCAGTACACCATCCTTGTCTTTCACTTGTAAAATCCCATAAGAAACTAAATAGCTCGTAAAACACGTAAAACACAAGGAAAATTCAAGGAAAAGAGCATATGAACTAAAAACATCCTCCACGATATATACTAAAATTTACGATACAAAAAAACAATTTCTTCATATAAAAACACCGCCAAAAAACCCGAAAAACACATCACTATAACTCGCTTACAACGCAAAACACGAAAAAATGACTCGAGTAAAAAAGTTGCGTAACAAAACGGCTAACATAAATTTTCCCAAAAAAAATCTTCAAAACAAACACTCCTAAAAATAAACCTCAAAAACACATTTTACGACTGAAACACGGCCCATAACGCGAAAACTAACTGTCGGATTTACACCATCTTCGAACTCATCCAAGAATTAAACCCAACGAATAGTTGAGAAAAATTTCAAAAATAAAAACCAAAAATTACGAACAGGATCGTGGGACATAAAAACGGTAAAACTGGCTGAAACATACATATAAACATATACATATGTGTATATATATATATAATTTTCAATGAGTGGTATTTTCTCACTCAGGGGAGCATGAAACGTGCTCATTTGATAAAATTTCCCGAAAAATCCAACATCGCACCCTCTGCAATAAGTAGATTCCTGGAATCTACTTAAAATGGGAGAGGGATACAAGTAAATTGAGATCAGTGACTAACTTTTTCATAACATAAAAATTTGTTATTGCTTTATTCTTCATTATTATTCGGCACAACAGAAAATTGATTGAAGACTTGTTCTTTATAATGGACCTGTAATGCCACAACATAATTTCAGTGGGATGTGAAAAAAATTGGACTATTGAGAAAAACCTGGCAAAAAATAAATAGGCCCACACTAATTTGAAAACAGTTCTAACAGTTCAAGGTTACAATCTCTTCCAACTCTCCTAGCAATTTCCTGGTGCTCTTTGATTTTGTTGAGGAAATTATTAATTTCTTATTTTTTGTTTGATGCATAAAGTTTTATGAATGAGATAGAATGATATTTTTCTTGTGTATTAACTATCATAGTAGAACTCGCTATGGGAGTGGCGGGTACTTATTACACTGTCAGTCCAAATGTCCAATGCGCTAACACTGTTCATATCCTCGAAAATAAAAAAATGATCCTCGTCAAGCAAAGCTTTGTCAAAAAATGAAAGTTCAAAACAGCCCCTAAGGGCCTATTTAGGGTTCCCCAAGGGGCCTAGCTGATTTTTACATTTGGTTGAAATTAAAACCCTAGGGACCGGCGTGGCACTAAGTGGCAAAAGCTTGAACCACATTGATGTAATTTTGACGAAGCTTTGCTTGGCAAGAATTGTTTTTTTAATTCCGAGGATATGAACGGTTTCAGCGCATTCAATGCTTTGTCTGACAAAACTATAGGTACCCTACCCACCAAGGGGTAATGTGTTTTGTCAATGAGGTAGTTGCACAAATTATTTAAGAAATCATTAACTTTACCTGCCATGAAATATTTTTCAAATTCAATGGGTTGTTAGTTGAAAAAGTCTACCGCTGAAGTTTGAAATTTAATTTTCTACCCGTAGGTTTGAATTACCAACTTTTTACATCTGTTACTTTCTTTTTTTCCAGATGAATTCAAATATTGAAATTGATATGAATAATTCCTTTTATGTCGGTGATGCAGCTGGCAGAAATATCAATTGGGCTCCTATGAAATCAAAAGATTTCTCCGCTGCCGATCGGTGTTTTGCTTTAAACCTGGGACTAACATTTTTCACACCTGAAGAGTATTTTCTCAAACAGTTCAAAGCTCCGTTCACGTTACCTGGATTCAATCCTCGAGATGTTTCGACAAATGCACCGATCTTTGAAAACGCGGATGACAAAAAACTGTTTCCATCTGGTCAAGAGGTCATTATCATGGTTGGCTCTCCCGGTTCTGGAAAGTCTTTCTTTGTGAAACATTACTTGGTGCCGAATGGCTATGTTCATATCAGCCGAGATAACCTGGGGACATGGCAGAAATGCATCTCTCAGATGAACGATGCTCTGCAGGCGGGTCAGAGTGTGGTTATTGATAACACCAATCCTAACAAAGAATCTAGAGCTCGCTATATCAGTGCTGTGAAGAAACACCGAGTACCTTGTCGAGTTTTCGAAATGAATGTATCCAAAGAACAAGCAAAACATAACAACAAAGTAAGTTATCAATTTTATTTATTTATTTTTCATTGATAATGCCTGCAAATAGGGATGGTACTAAGGCCAGCAAAAGAATCTTCCACATCACAGCGAGAAAGAAATATGTTGACCCTCCTTAATGCAAGAAAGACGGCGAAGGTGATGTACGAATCGGCCCTTGGCTCGTGTCAAGATAACAACACTAGTACTCGCTACACACACACAACTAACATTGACTCAATGTCTCAGCCTCCTGCCCAATCATTCAGTAGTAATGGGGAAGATTCTTATGCCGGCCTTAGTACAGGTCACTGATAGTACAAATACATGAGGGTTACATGAAATACATGGAATCTCACAATGATAACTTCGACAAACAACCTTACCATTACTTACTATTTGTCACTTTAAAATTCATCAAGTGAGTAATAAGCCTTTTCAACCATAAGCATCTTTACATTCCTCACAAACGAGCCCAACTTACCTCCCTTAAATTGCCTCTCTTAAATTTATCTCTTTTGAAAAGTATTTCTTTTTGTATTTACTTTTCCTCTGAAAGCAAACAATTTCAGAGAGAAAGAAAAACACTCTAAAATATGACAGAGATAAATGAAAACAATACGCAGCAGTATTCGGAGACTTTCAATTTGCATTTAAGTAAATTTTAAAAGAAACAACAACGAATGACCCAAAAATTCCTCTCGTAGATATTGCTTGAATTTTGTGGAAATGCTGGTAAAATGAAGAGAAACCATGACTGCTTCAAAATTATTTTACCTCCTTGATGAGAAGATTTTCTCAAAATTGTGGACATTTTCCCTTTTTCATGGAGATGCGTACAGTTTGAAGGGAAGATTTCCATAAAATTGTGAACACTTTGAACCAAGACAAAGCAAAATTTTTTGTAAGGAAAACTTTATAATTACGCAGAGAAAAATTTTTTGTTGCCGCAACAAGATGTCTATTTAATTCTGACCTAACTGGAAATTCCGGAGCTGTAACTTGAATTCTAGTAACTGTAACTAGTATTCTGGTTACTGTCACTGGACACCTGGTTACTTTAACAAGAATTCCGGTTTCTTCAACCAGAATTCTGTTTTATACATTCCTAAGCGGAATCCTGGTTGAAGGAACAAGAAAATTCTTCTCTCTTGGTAAGGCATGGAAAACTTAAATCAAAGATAAGAATGGAAAATACAAAAACTTCCCAACTTTTCCCCTCTCTAAATTTTCCTCAGATTATCATAAATCAAAAAATCCTTATAGAAACCCTAAAATCAGGGCTGGTTTGACCAACGATCATTCTTTTAATAACAAGATATTCAAAGTCACAGTATCAAGTACAGGAAAATACTGTGTTGTTCTGATTTGCTCACGCATCGATGCTATAATATTCATGTAACTGTTTGAATCAAAAAAGTTGTTAATCTTTGGAAAGCATTGTCTCAACTTATCATGGTTCTCAGTTATTTAAAATTTTTAATTCATCTTGTACCAATAAAAATTTTGATTTATTTTCCTTTTCCAGTTTCGGCAGTTCACGGATACGACTCATGTACCTGTCAATGAAATTATCATCAATAGTTATTTGTAAGTATTTTAATTATTTTTGTTTGGTTTGTTTGTTTCTTTCTTCAAGAGGCATCCACAGTTACTGGTCATTAATAGAACACCAGAATTTCGCGGCCGCGAATCGCGCGAATTTCCGAAATTTCATCGGATTGAGACAGGACCCAAACAGCAGGCATCCTGGCATCCTGCTGATTCTAAATCAAAAACGCGACAAAACGCGAAAACGCGAAATCCGGCATTTTCGCGCGAAAGCGCGAATTTCGGCTTTAATCGCGAAACTGCCCGCGAATTCGGCTAACTATCTCGCGAAATATCGCGATTTTTACGAAACTTCGGACGTTTCATTAACCCGGTTTTTTTCGGCTTTCCACGCCCGTGATTTTGACCGGATTTTGCCTTTGGTAAACGATGTTTATATTCTTCGCGGCGCGGCACGGCCGGCGACTTCGCGGGTACTCTCGGTCGTTATCGGCATTTTCCGTTTCTACAGCCGCTTATGGGAGACAGTGGGTTATATGCAGTTTTAGGGATTTTTTGGGCATTTCTAGGCATTTTTGGGCCTTTTCGTCGATTTTTTCAGTCCGGTGGTCCTTCAGATGTCATTCCCAATGATTTGAGCAAAAAACTCGACATTTTTGAATTTTGTTTGTTGTTTAAGTTAATAGGAACACCATCTGAAGCCCCCCCTCTTTCTGAAAAAATTGCCGAGAAAGCCCCAAAATGCCCAGAAATGCCCGAAAAATCCCAAAAACTAGTCTATTTGAAAAAAAATAAATAAAAAAAAAATAATCTCTGTTCAATTTTACTTCCATTTATTTATTTTTTATCTCGATCTACTCTCACAGAGTTACAAAGGGTCAGTTCAAAAATAGAAAATTGATGAATTGACCCATTCTTGTGCTTACCTTTGTTTCTCAAACTGTTTTCACGGGGTCTCAAAGGCTTCGAAGCCATATTTAAAAAAAAAAAAATAAAAAATAAAAAAAAAAGGGGTAAATAAAAATTTATTCAAAAGATGGATTCATATTCACATTTTCTGTAATAAGAGTCTGAAAAAATCATTTCTAGAAGTACTGGTATCCAAAACTAGAAGCACGGTGATAAAATACTGCATTTACACCACTTAAAAATCAAAATAGAGCTTAAAGCGCTGTTAAAAAGCGAAAAACCCGCAAAAAATAACGACGAAAACTTGATTTTGCAGTGACGAAAAAGGGCATTTCAATATGACGATAAAATGGTGTCTCTAGTCATTAATAACTGATTGAAGTTTACTGTATCAATGTTTGCACTGATTAATGGCATTATTTTTCCAATAAATTGTCCTTTGAACCGAAGGCTTTCATGCCAATTGTCAATCTTCTTCTTATTTATACTTATAATTAGTAAGCTGTTTTTGTTGCTTCAAAATTTCCGCTGATCCTACCAACACTGCCTCCATCTCACATTTCCATCGTTATTTGTTTCAGCGTCAAGTACGAGCCGCCAACATTAAATGAAGGCTGTGCAGACATTTTAAAAGTTAATTTCATCCCCAAATTTGATGATCCACAGCAAGAAATATTGTATAAAATGTACCTCATGTAAGAACACGCAAAAGTGAGGTATCACCGTAGTTTCATTGTTTTGTTTTTTTAGTTTTAATCTTTTGGTCCTTATTGATAATTTTGAGTATGTATCATCCAGTCTATTTTCCTGCCATGCAACATGTGATTGAAGTCCTCCTTTTTTTTATAATATGACACATTTTTCAAGTCGAGATGAGCAGTGCCTAAATACTTTATAATCTCATTTTGCTCTGATCCCACGAATCAAGAGAAAGTCTAAAATTTTTAATGTTTATCTGTGGAATTTCTTTTATTCCACCCTCTTCCATCTTGTTTTTTAGTCATATTCTTGTTAAATTTTTGTATTACTGTGGGAGTAATATTGTTAAATATGTTACTCAGATTTTGTTAACAGTTTAATTTTTGCAGGCAATCAGTCGAACTTGTTGTTGTATCAAATACCGAGGGACAAAGCCGATTTTCAAACTGTACTATTTTAATAACTTGGAAATTTGTTTCAACCTGCAAAAAAATTTCAAGTAAACTGTACTTACAAAGCATGGACCAAAAGCTCCATTATTTGATGTCAACATACGACATTTAAACTCATTTGGCAGTTTAATTATTGGGTCTCAATGTTGTAGAACTTTTAAGAGCATTTTCTTCCTGGTTCTTTGGTTACCTATGTAAATATTTTTAATCGGTTTGATTTTGAAATGATTTTCAAGTGATTAAGGAAGTACAAACTTGACTGTTTGCTTAGGCAGTAGATGCAACATTATCATCATAATCCTCAGAAAAGTCGTTGTTAGTGAGCCTGCAAATTTTTGCTTGCAGATACCTGCAGAAAATGATTAAATAATCACTGCAGAAAACAATTAAATAATTACAATGCCTTCACTCAAATTTCCTAGATGATACTCATAAATTTTAAAAAGCTACTCAAAATATCCTGTTGATCTTGTGTTTGAAACCCCGCGCTCAACCACCAAGGATGTTAATCACGCAGCAAATTCAAGACGGCATAAAGCGGGCAGTTTGAACAAGCAGGAATATTTTTATGTAAACTGTCTAACCATGCTTGGAGCTCTTTTTTAGGCTCTGTGTTTTTGAAACTATTTCAAGTTTATTTTGTGACTATCTTTCTACTTGCAAATACAGTATACCACTTTCCCTTATTGATCATTTCTGAAAAGCGGACACATACCCTATTTCCTAGTACAAATACATACAGGGAAATGAAGCAAACACCTCTAAAAACTGGACACTCTCAAAAACAGACACAGACAGTGAAAAAAAAGCTCCACACCTGCATTGAGCTTCTCAAAACTAGACGGCTAATTGGGATTGAGTGGAGGGGTAGAGAAGGCTGTGCCTGTTTATCATGGCTGTTTATCAAACGAAATTTGTGATCAGGTGCGATGCCTACTAGAGTCCCTATATGTAGAGAGTTAAGACAAGTGAAACCATGGGCGCCGCCATTGGATGCGATTTTGCACATTTGTTTACATTCTAAGGGCCGTTGTTGTGTTTACGTCCACTGCAAAGATTACAGTGCCGCTGAGTTTCTAACGATGTAATCTTTAACTGCTTTTGTGGATCGACATCTATTTGCGTGTTGAAAGATTCTTTTGGGATTTATAGACATTCTTGAGGCGTATTATGATTAAAATGAACAGATTCGTCAAAAATTAACTCTTTATTCGCAAAATACCGTTGGTAAACAACTGCGATTGTAAACAAAAGTGCAAAATCGCATCCAATGGCGGCATCCGTAGAGCCTAAAACTCATCAACCAATCAGAAGTTGACTACCCTCTTGTCTTAACTCTTTACATGTAGGGACTTAAATGCCTTCACTGCTGTCCACAAGAGTGAAAGTCTGTATAGTGAAAGCAAAAACAAATCACAAATTATTTTAAATACATATGTTTTTCTGTCTAATTACATTCTTACTTTATATAGTATTACGTAATAATGGAGGTACATCTATATTCTAATTCGTCAAATTTTTTTTAAAATTGTCAGTGATTTTTATTGACTATTAGATTGTCTTGATTTTTCACGGTTTTTTCCCCAATAGAGGGTACCTTTTAATAACAAACCATTTTCTTCTTATTTGAAGAGTCCAGGAGGAGAACGACAAATGCACTAAAAAAAAAAAAAAATCGCTGAATTAGTTAAAAGTCTGGTCACCACTTAAAATCTGTTGGTTTAACTATTTAAAATAGTTGAATTAACACAGCACAGAGTTAATTTAACTAATTTAAACAGTCAAACTAACAGTTTTTAATTGGTGTCCATACTTTTAAGTATAAATTAGTTAAATTTAGCACTTTTTTTTCAGTGTGTCACAAAAATCCATTTTTGTTTTTAAGCTGAAGAAAAGGGGGAAATGACGTTTAAAGGTTAAAGAATCAATGTACCTCCATCAACCAAAATTGATTGTACTGCGCTTCTGTAGTCCTCTATCCAATTTGTTCTTCTGTATTCCATTAGATGACCACGAAAACTTGATTTTTGATTTTTGTGACATTCATCGTTTTTCCCCTGGACTCTTTATTTGTTCACACTTTTTGCTGATTTGGGCTTTTTGAATCTGCCATATGCATGTACTATCCTTGATGTGTAAAGTTTAAATGCTGTGTTGAATAGTATCCAATGGCTGACAATTTTGACTTGCTGTTTAAAAGTTCAGGAGTGGATTTTGAAAGTTTAGTGTGTACGCAGTGGTATTTTTACGCCATTTTTCATGAAAACTTCCGCTTCTAAAAATAAATGTAGCCAAAGTTCTCAACAGTGTGAAAGGAAGCTCATAAGATTTTCTGTCATGGTTGTACGTCTGGTTGTCTACTATTTTTTAGTACTCGGTCACAAATTGCAAAATTCTATCAGTAATGGTCATTCAAATTACATTAGGACAGTTGCAAGGGTCTGAATTTTGGGGTTTTTTAGTGAACAAATGAAAGTACTCGGTAAGATGAACACAAGTATGCCTTGAGTTTTTAACTAAAGTTTCAAAGTTCCTGAGATATGATTTTGGCCCAAAATATATTGTTTTAAATGGGAATTTTGAGTTGTGATGTCACGACACAGAAAGTTTATTTCATTTTTACATGAGTGTATTATTAGGAAATGGGGACACTGGGGAAAAACCAAAGCCACCTGTGTTCTTAGTTCATCAAATTTTTTCATTTTCTTTGGAAAAAAATTGAAATTTTCAGACTTTTGCAGTGGCCTTATTTTTGTTACTTACGTGAGTCAGCCTTTTTTCGAATGCATAAAATTTTAATTTTTTTTTTTTTAAGTTATTACGTAACTGCGTAATTTTTACCAGCTTTAGCTCTCAACTGAAAGTATTCAGCTTGAACTGCATCGGTGATTGCAGGAGATTTGTGAAAGTGTTGCTTGGCTCTCATGTTCACTGAAGGTTGCTTCCTGGGAGAAGAAATTGTTTCATATTTAATTTAGATATTGTTTTGGCTTTTCGGAAAGGAATTAAAGTCTGAAGAATTTCAGCTGTGCTGAGAGGAGTGAAAGTGACTAAAATGCTTGATATTTTAAAAAAATTATTCTCTTGCCGCAATTTAGAAGAAAGGTTTGTCGTCTTTAAAGTTTGGAAAAAATGTTCTCCTCTTCTTTGCTGCCAACTGATCGGGTTCCCAACTGGAAAAACAGGGAAAAGTCAAGAAAGTTTAAGAATATCTAAATAAGATACAGAATTTGTTTTTCTTTTCCTACAAATTTTTCAGCTCCCTCGGGTCTTGCTCATTTGTCCAATTTCAGATTTTTTGTCAATTTTTCTATCAAAAATAATGACCTATCTATCGATGATCTGATATACTCAGGGAAGTTTGTTAGAAATCTCTCCAGAAAACCTACAAAAGTCCAAAAATGATGGTGGCAACCCTTAAATGGTCATGTAAAATCATCCTGTGGGGAATACTTGATCTATGAATTTTTAACACTTAACACTAGGAATCCATAAGTGATGATAAAATTTCTCTGTGAGTACAAGTCTTATTTAAGTGATAATTGTGTTTGTGTACATTTTCTGAAAATAATTTTGTGAATTAAAATTGTAAGTAGTTGTGAAAATGTTATTTCTGTGAATTGTAAAATTTCTATAAATAAAATTTGAAAAGGCGGTTATTTATCAAGGATAATTTTTGAATTGCAGCTTGCCCCCCTTCCCTCCCCCCTCCCCCGGTAGGGTAACTGTTTTTGAACCCGACCCACCAGTAGACTGAACCGAGGAATTATTCTTTAGGGTCCTTTCAACTCACCTTCAAAACTTTTGATTATCCAGTTGCCTGTATAAATTGATTGTACACTAATAGGACAGACAGGCTCTTTTGATAAGGAGTTGTGCCCCCTTAAGGTTTAAAATTTCTGGAATACTTGCCATTCCAGTATTTCCTGAATGACATCTTTACAGCTTTGGATCCAGTTTTCGAGGTGTTTCCACTTTCAATTTTACAAAGATTACAGCGGGCTCCTGAATAGTTTCATCATGGGTTTTAAAAAAAAAAAAAAAAAAAAAAAAGTAAGCCTCAATAAAGAGGGAGATCAGCTCCTATTCTCTAAACAACACCCTGTTGTAGCGTTTCTCGTTCTGTTTAGAGTGGGGGTGGGGGGGGGGCTGTTAACATGCCACTCCATCTCGGATCTCCTGTATTATCATGAGTTTTATTTCCCTTCTAATTGATAAAATTCATTTCATTGTCTCCTTGGCTAGATTAGAATTCTCATGCTCATATTCCTTTTCCACATTTCATTTTCCCGCTTGAATCGGCAGGATTCAGCGTTGCCGCCGCCCATGAAATGTGCTCTCTATTTTCTACCCTGGTTTTGCCACTCTTTTGAAAATATTTCAGAATTTTAGGATCTTTTCTTTTGTTGCTCGTTCACTTTGATTTTGCCGCCCCCGGAGAGTACACGCCCGGGGCAAGGTTACAAACCCCCCCGCCCCACGGCACCTGCACCGCCTTGTCGAAACAAAGCACGGACCTCGCGATGCTGAGAGTACTTCAGTCGAATAATTCGATTCAAAGATTTCCAAATTCCAAAGGGAGGAGAAGTCTTTAAAGGTAGCGTTCTAGAATTCAACCATTGACTGCTTCCGTGCGAAAAAGACTACATCATCCTGTGGTGTAATATATCTATGTATATTGAAAAGTCCTGTTATTCATAATCTTTTCTGCATCGAAACAATGAAGGGATGAGTTCTAGAACGCTTGATTCGATCGCGATGGGTTGCGTCATGTTGTTTTCCTATTGCTATGGGCGTTGCTAAGACGCCCGCCACCCCGTCCCCTCCGTGCGTTTTGTTTATATTTTCGTCGAGATGTAGTTTCTGTTTTCACCGGAAGCGGAACAGCCATGATAAAGGTACTTGTCTGAAAATGTTTCAACATTTTGGAAGTTTTATAAAATCCATATTCTCATCTAACTCAATTCAACTTCTTACCAAAACTAATCATTTTTTTTTTTCATTGTCAAAAATCCTGCAAAATCAACCGAATGTAAACTATTTAATCTTACTTAAGTAGGTAAGTACATTTACAGTACCTAGCTACTTACCTACATATTTATTCCTTTTGTTCCATTCTCTCCCTCAATCATTTCCTGTGTGTTCATCTTTATTACCTCAGTAAGTTTAGACAAAACCGGTATCAGCCAATTCTTATTGTTTTTACATCAGTGAAGTTCTGTTTCATTTCGTCTTCATTTTTCTTCGTTTTTTCTTCTTTTTTCCCCCCTCGAAGATAATGTTTGCCAAGTGTTCTCCATTGAGAGCATTTTTTTGTTAAGTAATTTTTTTTGCTTACCTCACCGAATTCGGTGAGACACTTAAATGTCTCATATTTTACAGACCTAAGTAGGTATCATTCATTTACCGGTATCCGTAAACACATTTCTATTAATTTTACTTCCTTCAATTTGATCTGTCTCCTGTCTGATTTTGCAGAATTCAACTAGTGGTCTACAATGGACTTGGAGCGTCCAGTTACCAGAGGCGGTTCCTTGGAGCAGAGACCTCAAACCCAAGGGAAAGAAACCCTCGAAAGACCAGTCACAAGATGGAGGAGAGAAGATCGACCCATGACGCGCTCTGGAGTTGTGAATCCTGCAGAAATGGAAGAGACTAACAAGAAACCAATTGAAAATCGGCCTGTTTCCCGCAGAGGACTTAAGGAGGATGTACCGGTGAGCTTTACCTTTTTTAATGGCGGGTCATTCTACAGCAAAGTGGACATGATATGTACAAATTTAAATTTAAAAATTAGTGCCTAGCAGTCTTGTTTTGCATTAAAATGCAACCAGAGACGAAAATATTATCTAAAATATCTAAAAGATCAAACGTGTTGTTGTGTATTTTCAATGACCCAATTCAATGACCCAATTCACTATATGTAGGATTAAAGCTTATACCCTCACCTTTAACATATATTTTTTCCAAATTTTTATCTCTTCAAAACTCATAGAGTTGCAATTTTTTCTGAAGTGATTCAGAAACCTTGTCCATTTTCTGTCCCACCCGTCACACCCTTATTTTGCTCTTTTCTCAGCTTTGGATAGACTTTTTTTAAATTTTGAAAATCTTATCACTACCTAGAAGTTAAGACCTTTCTGTTGGTGGGATAGTTTTTTCATTTTAATGATTAAAAAGTTGAAAAAAATTACTTAAAAATCGTCTGAATGTCCCACCTGTTACAAAATAATGACCCTGGCCTGCAGTATAAGAGGGCTAGCCTACTGTGGGTTACCGGGCTGAAAGCTATTTCCTCCGTTCCTACTTGCATTTTGCTGAATTTTTTTGTTGATACTGCAGTCCTCTGGCAAAACAATTTCATAAAGATTCAAAAAACTGTTATAACCATTTGTCGATCAAAAGGTGTATGAAGCTATCACTTGTGACTGTTTTTTTGAACGTTCCTCTTTTCTCTGTACCAAGAATAAAATGCTTCAACCTTTGGCTAGCTTTGTATTAACTCATGCAGGGGTTTGTACATTTTCTGAGTGATGTGAAACTTTAGATGACCACCATGGGTACGTATCATTTCCTGTGCGAGTTTGGAAAAAGCAAGGCCAAGTACGTTATCTCTATATGTAGGGTTCCGATTTTCAGGTGGAACTCAGTGCCTAATGCTTTTTCAGCCTTATGAAGGTACATCAATTTTTTAGAGTATTTAAATGAGTCTTTAAAATGATAATCATATTGGTTTAGGAGAGAGAATAAAAAGAATTGATTGTTCACGAGCTGTTTCTTGGGCAATTGTTACGACTGTGTTCTAAAATTAATCACAGAAGAAAAAGAAGAATAGCTCTAGAATACTTAACTAGCCAAAAAAATTGTCAGCCATAATCTTACCTGAACTTCATCAATGACGCAATTGAATTAATGAACTCGGTTGATGTCAGCTGACAGATCGCTTGCCAAGCAGAGCTGGTCTTGACCTAGGAACCCGCGCTGGAGGCTTCAACAGCCGCATGGGAACTGCCTCTAGATTATCGTCTGCCATGATGAGGGCACCTTCAAGAGCTTCATCGGGTACGGTTCTGAACATGGCTGGATCACAGGTTAGTTTAACGTAAACTTGTGTGTAAAAATAGCTTTGAAAAGTCACTCAACCACGAGGACAAAGCCCCTTCAATTCTTGACGCAGGCAAAACCATATCTGTCACTTATAAATAGTTGACTGGCTGAATCTTAAAAGCTTCCTTTCTTTTTGGTAAGGTAGCACCTAGCTGTGTTGTGGATTTTCTATTGTTGGAGCTATGTGTTTTCTTTAAATAATTGATGCATGTATTCAGTTGTCATTATCTTGTATTTTTTTTACTCAAAAGTATTGATACCTAGGAGAATCAGCAGCAGCACATTTTTAAATCAAAGCAAAAAATGTGAACACGTGCCGCCGTGCACACACGTATTTAAAGTATATTCATGCAAGCAAGAACTAATACTTATATTTTCTATAAAATGGAAGCAAACTTGGTGAATTCTAAGAAACTCAGATAATAAATTTATGAGAATTTTCGGTGGAAAAGAGAACATTGAAAACATGAATAATTCATGGGTATCGCTACTGTATGGTCTAAGTATTAATTTAGCAGGTATCTGTCAATGCCTTTAGGTATCAAAAACCTGAAATGTTGAAAGTTGGATTCCTTAATTGGATTCCTTAATCCAACTTTCAACATTTCAGTTTTTTTATACCGAAACTCAAAAGGCATTGTCGACAGATACCTGCTAAATCAATACTTTGACCACACAGTATCGATACCCATGATTTATTCATGTTTTTAATGTTTTCTTTTCCCAATATTATTTCCCAATATTACTATGCCCAAACCAATATGAACTTGCAGATAATTTCTACTCTCCATTGCTGTTAGAAATTTTATCAAAATACTGCGGACAAAAACAACTACTTTGATGTCCTCGTTCATCCTTGAGGAAGTGGAGAACAGTGAATCATAAGAATCCTGGGGCAGTTAAGCATCGGTAAATGTGCAGTGTAAAGAAAGTAGTCATAAAATTTGACAAAGCTTAATTACTGGGTCATAATTTCATTTAAATTAGTATCAAAACGACCCTATCACTCACTCTAGATGACCTGTTAAGAGTAATCAATGGCTCTTGCTTTTTAAAAAAAATGTTGACTAAGTGAAGAATGATTTTGATGTGGCATCTCACTTTTAGTTGGCTGGTATGGATCGACTTGTCACTGGCGATGGTCTCAGCGGGATGAACACTGTATCCAGTTCAAGAGGTGTCGGTGTCCGACAAGTTCAAGACAAGCGATACTTTGAAGGGTTGATTCAAGTCAAAATGCGGGAACTCAGCACTGAAATCGCTCGCCTGAATAAGGAAACCGAGACCAATGCCAAAGAGCATGCAGCTTTTCTCTTGTACGATAAACGTGTCAAAGAGGCAGCTAAAGAATTGACTGGTAGGTGAGTTTTAAAATATGGATATCTAAATTTTTTCAAAGATCAAAGGATGAAGCACATATGGGTTGAAAGATAAAGCCAACTTTAGTTTTGTTTTTGAAGAAATAGATGCAAAAAATTTGATCTCATGTTATTAGTTTTTGTAAACAATTTTTCAAATTTCATCCTTTCTTACAATCTAGATATTCTCTCTGTTTTGTCAAGTACCGGATTAATGGGGTGTTATCAGACAAGACGAGAGAGCATTATTAGACGGTATATTTCGGTGTGCCGGTTTGGGGACTGCCAACCTTCACGTGACCACGACACGGGTACTGCCCTCAGGCAGACAACATGACTACTACTATAGGTAGTCTGTTTTCTCTAACTTGAGACCTGGAGATTCAGGTAGATTTGCCTTCTGTGGCAAAGTAGGAGTGCTTACCCTCGTCAGTCGGCCAAGGCGACAGGGCTACTGTCCATTTCTTGGGCTACGACAACCTTTTGAAGTGTTACCATTCTGCATTTTCCGAAATTCATTTATCGCCCGCTTAGGGTTCAAGTCAGAGTAAACAGACCATAACTTGTTTTTAATCTTTCCATTAAGTGTTGTCAATTCAAACTAATAATTTAATCGGGCTCACAAATTGTTGAATAATAGTTTTTTTTAGATCTTTTCTTCCATCACCATTATTTTTACTTTCTCACTCTAATGAAATTAGAAAAATTGAGAAAGTATTGCGATGGCGCAGAGATTTTTGATGCATTCTGTTTCGATACTTGGCCCGCTGCGACTAAGTCAATCATGATAATTATAAAATAATTGGCTCTTATCATGCCTAATACTATCCTGAAGAACATCCATCCATGATATTTCAATATATCTGAACCATATGTGGTAGGGAGGAGTAAATGCAAAAAATTTCTGTGGCGTCTGTCTGTCCGTCTGTCCGTCTGTCCGTCTGTCTGTAGTCACAAACGTGAAACCCAGCATAACTTTTAAATTATTGATCTATATGCATCCAAATTTTGCAGAGATGTTCCTTTTAACATTCCCCAGAGGAACTTTTTTTGTTTTTTTAAAATTTTAATTTTTAGGTTAGTTATGGAAGAAAAATGGTTTCCATTAAAATCAATGGGAAAATGGGTCAAAAAAGAGAAAAATTTAAATATTTCAATATTGGACCTTTGGATTTGGAAGAAAATTTGTAAAAACATTCTACAACCAGCCCACATCAAAATTAACCCCTTATAGTTCAGCAAAATAACCCTTAAGACCGTTTAAAAAATCAATTTAGCGCATTCGAGCCAAAAAATGGAATAAAAGTGAGAAATTAATCTTGTAAATCAGTGCCAATTACTAAAAGCTGGATGAATTTTGATGAAACTTTGTATACACAATGTACTACCACAGTACTAAAATATTTTCTTCTCACTATCATCATAATAAATCCTTTGAAACGTTTCAAGGGACCATAAAGATGCGACTGAGAAAAAATAAGACCAATTAAGCAAATAAAAACATAATCCTACTTATTGAGATAATTCGGGTTAGGTCCAATTAATTTTAATTAAATCCGGCACAAACAATCTACCTACCTACATTTACTCTACTTTTGATAGAATTTCTTATCATTACAATATACAGCCCTTAAGACTGTTTAAAAAATCAAAATCGGTGCGCTCGAGCCAAAAAATGGAATTATCCTGAGAAATTAATCTTTAAACTTGGAGTCAATCAATTATGGCTCAATGAGTTTTGATACAAACTTTTATACACACAATCCACTATCAAAATACTAAGATATTTTCCTTTCTTAGTCACCATACACAACTGATAAAACCTTTTCAAGAGGCAATATACCTAGGTGGGATTGAGAAAAAAATATGGGAATATAAGCAAACAAAAACATAATCCTATTAATTGGGATAATTCAGGTTTGGTCCAATGAATTTTGATAAAAACTGGCAAATACAATCTACAATTAGTCTATGAAAGAAAGTATTCCTTACAGATACAATATACAACACTTAAGATAGTTTAAAAATCAAAATAGGGTGTTTGACCCAAAAACATGAATTAAAGCGGGGAATTAATGTTAAAACTTGGAGTCAATCATTCATGGGATGAATTTTGATGAATCTTTGTGCAAACATATTATGTTACCGACCCACTAAAATATTCCTATCATACAGTCATCATCAAAAACCTTTAAGACCGTTTCAAGGGCCAATATATGTGCGATCGAGCAAAAATCTTTGAAACCAACCAAGCAAATTAAAAAACAATCGTAATACTTGGAATAAGAAATTCAATTATGACTCAATTATGTTTGATGAAAATTGCAACAAAAAGTTGGCAACCAACCTAGGCAGGATTTCTTTTCAATGTAAAACTATAGTATACAACTCTTAAGTCTGAGACTGTTTAAAGGCAAAATAGCTGTTCCATCAAACCCAAAAAATAGAATATCCAAAGAAAATTAAACTTATAAAGAAAATGGATGGATGAATTTTGTTGACATTTGGTGTACACAATCTACAAACAAAAAACATTTTTAAAGGGGGGGTTTAATCTACTAAACAAAAAATTCTTTTGAAGATCCACAGTTCAAAACCCATCCTTCAAAGGATGAAGTAGGCAACTATTCATACAGCTTCTCTGCAAAATCGCAAACACTTCGAATTGAAGGCGGAATTATGTCCAGAGGTGAAAATATTTTAAATTTGATGGGAGTCTAGGAGTCCCTCCCAGAATTCTAAAGGGGGGTCTGGGGGTCTCCCCCAGAATACTAGAGGGGGGCCTGGGGGTCTCCCCCAGAATTCTTAAGGGGGTCTGGGGGTCCTTCGCCCCCCGATAAAAATGGAGGGAGAAAGTGTTCGTAGGGTGTTCCCTACAGTTTATTTCCTTTTTATTTTGGTGTTAATTTTATTTTGTTAGAATTACAGGAAATGCTAGCTGACTACAATCTATTTGTTGACAAAGCCAATACCAACACAGATGTAAGAGAAATCATGGAAGAAAGGAGAGAATTGCTGGCTGCCAATCAAATTTCATCAAGACAGTTGGAGCAACTTTTTGAGGAGAGATCTCGGAAACAACAATTAATTACGGAAGTCGAGGAAGAAATAGAAGCAGTAACTATCAGTATTCTTTTTCTCATGAATCCAACTTCCTAGCATAAAAGCTACAATTAAATTAATGAATATGAAATTTAAAACACTGCATAAAGCTTTTAACATAGAGAACAAAATCAAAAAAATTCACTTGCTCATTGGAGGCATCTCTACTTTTGAAAGTGTTTCACATTCCATAAAAATTGAATATAGAGATAGAGCTTGTATTGAGTTCTTTCTCTTTCATGGTGTTACAATGGTTACTTGGTGTTATTAATTTTCCTTGCAAGGTGTGTCAGGGTCATTTGAGGTGAACTGTATGGAACCGTTCAAATTAAAACTTTAATTTTGACTTTAGAGCTTAAAAATTTTAGGTCACTATTTGCTTGCTTGCTTCGTACCAGTGAAGTAGAAAATTTTAAATTTTAAAGTCAATTAATTATAAGTTTAACCCATTGACATGTGATTCAATTTCACAAAAATTGCTTGACAACCCCATACGTTATAATGTTAACCCCCAATTGTTATAAAATTCTAAAACTTCGGACTGAAACCGGAGGTCATTTTTAAAAACTTTCTCCTCACAGTCACAAGGACCTTTCTCAGTCCTTTTCTTCATTTTTTGTCAGTTACAAAGTACATAATTTACTCAGTTAAAATAATTGATCTATCAAGTTTCCGAAGAATTCCCTCACACAACCTATGTCTGACAGATCTTAGTGACTTTGAACGTCCATAAAATGAATTGTGCTAGATAAAACTTTTCAAATTTTTATGAAAACCTTCCATCCATTTGAGAAAGGAAAATCAAAAATGATCATGACAGTACTTTTGGAGAGGGGGAAAAAAAACAGCTCTGGGATCTGAGAGGATGAAGGTAAACTTTCACAAAACCACACATTTCGTCGTCTTTCTGACGTTTAGGCAGGGACGTAGCCAGGGGAGGGGGGTCCAGGGGGTCTGGAGCCCCCCTCCCCCTTGACACCAAAATTTGTCTTAAGAAAAGGTCATTTTTTGCTTTTTAGACAAATTTGACCAAATTAGTATCTTTGGACCCCCCCCCCCCCCTTTGACAATTTTCGGACCTCGGACCCCCCCCCCCCCAGAAAAATTCCTGGCTACTGCGTTTAGGCATAAGTCGAATCCAACGTTTCATGGTCATCTTCCACGTTTTAAATTTTTCAAAGGATAATGTATGTAAGAATAATCCTGAATATTTTTTCCTATGTTCTGCATGAGTCATAGAATCACAGAAAAATATTAATTGAAGTAATTGAATGATTGATGGTGGTTAAAAAAATGAAACTGAGTCAGAAAATTTTGAAACATTGGATTCGACGTACGCCTATATGTCAGATGGACGACGATTTGACGTAAGAGGACCACCAAGAAAAACAGAAAAATCTAAAGCAAAATAATTCGCAAAACGGATAATTTAAATAAATTGCCTTAGTGTAGAGGAATGAAAGCACAGAAGTCACTTTTCATAAAAAAATCAACGAAATAAGATTTTTTCGCATGATAGAATTTCAAATATTTCCAGGAAAAACGAACTTCAGAAAAGCTTTTAGCTAATATGACGCCGGCAATGAAAGAGCAATACACAGCTTTGAAGGAATCGTTGTCGAATATGCAAGAAAAGATGGATAAACTGCAGCAGCAGCTTGATGCTCTGAATGTTCGTAAAACAGAGTTACTCGATAGCGTATCCTCAACACCTGTGAGTAGTCAAAATCACGCACGAATTTCCTTTCCGTTGTTCTATTTTCCGAGATTCAAATCTCTCTCAGAAAAAATCCATCAATCATTTATCTATAATTTCATTAATTGAGGAGTTCTTTGGTAAAAGGGTGGATAAAACAGAAGGTGTGCTTGAGCTCAAAAGTCCTGATTTGAAGTTTTTATTGCTTGAAACTCTGATGAGGAAAACTGAGTTCTCTTAATAACTAAAAATCTGTGTGTGTAGTCAAACTGTTAGACAATTAAAATAACTCAATACAACATGTCATGTGTAATAACCTTTTAGAATCAGGTTTTTTGAGCACAAGGAGCACATCCCCTGTTTAATCCTTTGATCGAGGAACTCTTCAATTTATTCTATTTCAAAAAAGAGCTAATCAGCTCAAAATAAAGACATGCAAGGAAAGAATCACTGATCTTAGAAGTCAAATTAAAATCAGCTGAAAATAAAGGAAAAAATGGTTCCCAGATGATATGTCCTCAGCTTTTATGTCCAAAACTTTTTTGTCCAAAATTTTATTTGTCCAGTTATATTTTTGTCCAATGTCATTTCCTCCAAATGTTTTAATGTCCAGTGAATTACAATCTCCGTAAATAAAATGTCCTTGTCCAAAAAAATGTCCAAAGGTTCATTTTGAAATGAACAGAAGTATTCCAGTACAATTTTAGTATTCTTGTTTTCTATAGAAAGCATAAAATAAATCTTCCTGTGAAATCCATCTGATGATATGAAAAAAGTACCTACTTGTAGATTAACCTACTTGTTGATCGAACTTGAAGACAAAAGGTTGCCAGGGTTATGATTCAATTAAAAAAAACATGATACACTTGCATACTGATCACTTGCGAAATTCATTTGTCCCTTAGACTTTCCAAATAATTGGACTTCATTTTATGGACTTATAATCTCTGGACATTTTAATAATGGCCTTTTCTTCTTTTGGACGTTTCCTATTTGGACCTAATTATTTGGACTTTAATGTTTTGGACATTAATTTTTGGACATGAAAAGGTTATATCATCTGTGTATCAAAAAAATCACTGATTGCAGAATTCAAATTAAAACAAGGTAAAACAACCGTAATGTAATAACAACAAAGTAAAAACATGCTTGCTCTTTTCCCTCAAGATGATACTATAATGCAGTATCGAGGCCGTATTTGTAGACATTTCATGAATTAACATTGTACTTTTTTCTATTTAAATTATTTTCCTTGTGTTATTGGCAGATCAAACTGGAGGCAGCTCGGCTTACTCAGAAATTAACTGAGTTAGAAGAACGACGAGGAACACTAATTCAAGAGGAAAAGAATAAACTGACTCCAGGAGAAGAACAGGAACGGTTGCTGGCTCAAGTGAAATCAGACAATGCAGAAATTTTAAGTATTGAGCGCGGAATGAGTATGCTCCAAGATCAGATCAAGTTCACTAAAAAGCAGTTGGAGACTATCAACGATGTGAGTTTTTGATCGAGTTTTAACTAATTTTCAAAAGATCTTCATGTATAAATGGAGTTTTAGTCTATTTTGAAAATTCAAATTTTTGTCCTAAGCAACCCAATTTTATGATATCTCTAAAGCATTTTGCAACTATTTTCACCATAGCACTGATAAATAATAATTTTGATTTCTTATAAATTTGTTTTTCTGAAACTGGTAGAAGGTGCCCTACTCATTAACACTTAAGTGGTCGGCCAATTTTTCACAGGCCTGCAAATCAGGACGTTTGAGACGTCCTTGGCCCTAGCGGATTTTTTGAACAGTACATACCCCTATGCAACCCGTATACCAATTATGTGGGTGTTTTTTAATGTTCAGTATTCTTAATATGCGTGCAATCATAAATGACATTTATAAACAGCCTTGACCGCCAATGGCAAAATCCATTTAAATTTTTATAAATAGCTTTGACCACTTAAGTGTTAAATTTAACATTTTATGATTTATTGATTTTAGAATTTAGACAGTTCAATATCTCAACTCTTGCTACGTACGAGCTCTTTCACTTACCATAAAGTTGAGGAATCAAAATTAGACAACGATAAATGTTGAACAGTTAAAGAATACAAAAGTTACAACATTAAATTATTGCTTGTCCCAGAAATTATTAGACTTGACAGTTCTACGCCTTTTATGAAAACATCAGCTTCAATAGCCAATCGTGTAACCTGATTGGTCAGGAGAAGGAAGCAGCTGAAGTTTTCATTCAAACTGTACTGTTTTCAAGTCCAATCATTCTTGGGACAGCCTGTACCACAATCCTTTGCTGAACTTTTGATGTTCTCATATATTCTGTAGTACTTTTCATTATTTGATTGCCGATTGAAGGGCTCCATCAAAGAATGTCAGATATCCAGTCGAGTCAACTTTTGGAAAAACAAGAAAAACCAGTTAAGAGATCAGTACATTCTCATGAGTATCACAGATTTTGACACTTCTTTTCCTCTATGATAGGTTTAAGATATAGTAAACAGATTGGGACACATTATCAAGCCTGGAATAAGTAACATTTTTTTTCCTACAAAGTCACTCTCAGAAATGTTGTTGCTTGCAATGTTCTTTCAGTGGAGCTCTTCAATTAATGGATGACTCAACCTTCAAACATTCTCTGTTTTTCTAATTCCTCAGTTTAATTTCAGGATTTGGAAGAAAGTCAGAGTGAAAGATTTAAAAAGTATCAAGAGTTGAAAAAGAAGGAGGAAACGATTGAGGCATTTCTCGCCAATTTTGAAACAACAAAGTCTGAGGAGATTCAACGCCTAAATGACTTAGAGAATGATATTGTGAGAACTCTTACCAAAATGAGCCAACACTTGATCACTCTGCCTCCGTCCGCAATTGAGTATGAATTATTGGAGAAAGATTTCAATTCTGCCAACATATTTGCCGGAGAAAATACGGTTGAAAGTTTGAGTTTGGAACATCGTCAATTAGAGATGACTCTTGAAAAGGTTTGTAACATTTATTCATCTCAACTCTCAGCTATTTTTTCTACTTTCGCTCAAAGTAAAATTTTGGTATCTTCCTGCCCGTCATTATTGATGCCTTAATTTTGCAGTTTTCAACCTGTGGCAGTGATGGCTTGTGCGATTTGGCAACGATGCTTTTCCTTGATTTCATTCTAAGTAAAACAATTAATTTGATAGTGAAGCATCACCAGCAATCGATTGTTGTATGTACATACATAGATTCAAAAGGATGAAAAAAATTATTACCAAATTGCTTAAGCCATCACTGACTTAGGCCAGGGTCTGTGTAAGAATCCCAGGTGGTCCGTAAACCTATGCACAGAAAAATAATGAAGGTGTGATTGGTGCAAAAACTAGTGTCTTTTTATTATTTTCCATCAGAATATTAAATTTAATTTACCTTGAAACACGCAACCTGTTAGGTTTATAATATCTACTATAAATTTCTTAGTTTGTTCCAGTAATTTTGCAGTGATGTAATGTTCATCTTGATACTTTTTCTATATTAATTCTGAATATAATGCAACTTTTCCACTGCTCACTTTCCCCTTATTCAAGCTGATAAGTGACATCTCTCAATTTCTCTCTCAAGGATCTTTAATTGTTAGGTTTGTATTTTTTATTTTACTTACATTTTGAAGGTAAAAAGTATTCTCATACCTCGGTGACGATGTGATTTCAAATCCCCAAAGTGGTAAGACAGTCATCCTTCTGAGTAGTAATTAACAAAAAAATAAACTTGTCGTGAATTCTTTTCGAACTAATTTGAAAAAATGTAAAAAAAAGGGTTGCAGCCTAGTAGTAACATTACTGCTCTGATCAATTTTCTGTCAATGGTTTTTTTTTTTTTTTTAACATTTTTGTCTCTGCTGTCAAAAACTGATTCTTCAAGTCTGTCTTAATGAACCAGTTCATTTAAACTTTTTCTAGTTGCGCTCAATGGAAGTAAGGATGGCATCTGAAATTGCATCACTAAAACAAAAAATCTCCGACATGAAAAATGATCTGAAAACATTCACCGATTTAGACTCATTGCAAGATAAATTTGAAACTGAAAAAAACAAACTCACGGAAGAACGAGAACAACTACTCCAAGCAAAAGAAACAGACATTCCGTCACTTGAGGAAGCTAAAACTAATTATGAACTACTTAAGGTATGAAACTGAAACACAGATTTTACTGATAAAGGCCTTCGAACACGCTCAAAGTAGGATCGTCAAATTGGCATCGGTGAGCTGAAATCCACCGCAAACTTCAGAGTTGTCAACCTGACATTTCTAAAATTCAAACCAAAACCTTGACCTAAATACCTCTAAAACGGGTTTATTGGTTTTGTTGACTGTAGTGGTGAACAGATAACACATCATACATCATCAAATAACTCTGCAGTTTGAGGGGCCAACAAATTGCACAGTTGTTTGACAAACAAAACATCAACCAAACATTGCAACGGTTGGCTTACCAGCCATTTTGTGGTGGATCTCGGCTCATCAATGCCAATTTGATGATCCTACTTTGCGCGTGTACGAAGGGCTTAAGCATAAGAAATGAAATTTTGAAACATTGGTGATGCATCCGTATTAACAGTGTTAGCAGCGTTGCCTCAAAGAACTGGTAAATTCTTTGACGATAATAACTGTAAACCAGGAAGAGCAAAATGAAAATATTGCTATGAAACATCATTCATTTACACCGAATCAGTATGATTAAAAATAGAAATAAAAAGATTAAAAAGGCTATTCAGTTAAGTTGGCCGATGACAGTTGTCTTGTGAGCTGCGCTTAATTGATTCCAATTAGCAAAGACATTCATTTTAGTGGGTAGAAATTGCAAATCTATCAATTGAGTATGCATATTGCAAACTGTTCTTTCCTCATTGGCCAATTTATTTGAAAAGGTTGTACATATCGAGTAACAAATTTCTTTTTCAATCAAACTTAGGACAAATTATAGGAGACTTGGCAGCAACTAAATAATGTTTTGCTTTGTTGTTACAGAAACAACTTCAAGACAATGAAGTTTACGCCCAGTTAAAGAATCTAGAAAGGCGACTTGAAATCGTGGAACAAAATAATTTTGCGCTTAGAGAATACATTGCCACCAAAAAAGTGGAAACTAACTATGAGCCCATAAAAACCAAAGCTTTGATGCTCATGAACTCATACAACAATGCTCTCAAGGAGGAACTTATCATAATTCGCAAATGAAGCAACATGGTGAGTTTATGTGGCAAGACGACCAACTTTGCATCTGTTTAGCGCACTCTGTTATAACTGGATGGTACTCAATCATGGCGAGGTGGACGCAATCGCGTAGATGAGTGTGCATTACTTTCTTCGCAGTTTTTGTCTGGACAATTTTCATGGATTTTTCCAGTTTGCCCGATTTTTTCACCAGGATTCTGAAGATCACTACAGTCAACTCATGACTCATGACTCATGACCCTCTCGTGATTGACTATAGACTTACTTCTGATTGAGCGGCTGGCTGTCCCTGCTCTACAGCAAACCAACAACATGTACTCATCTTTTGGGCCTCTTCATCTGTGGTGTAGCTTGTTGCCTGACATACAGATAAGTGCCAAAAAGGATATGATTGCTATTCTCTTTTACCATATTTACCCGTAAGTAACACGCGCCTTTTTTCTTAAAATTGAGAGAAAAAATCAGGGGTGCGGGTTATACGCGGGTAGAGCGCTAGACACAACCCGCAACAACATTGCGCACGCATTCTATCTCTGAATACGGCGGCGCGCACACTCCCACACTCCCGACCGTCTGCCGCACACGTTTTCTTCATTTTTTTAATAAGCTCCGCCCCCTTGAGACACTTGTCGCATTCGAGTTCCGCACTTCCACCCATTGTTTTGATCAGGACCACCACACGGTGTAGTCCGGAAACGTTGGCATGGACCGGGGACCGCCGCGGCCGACTGGACTGACCAGACTGCGGGCCTGTTGCACCATGCGTTTTGTTTACCTACTTCTCAATTGGCTCCGCCCCCCGAGACACTAGTCGCGTGCGTAATCACAATTTCCACGCATTGTTTTGATTTCTCACACCCTTAAACAGTGATTTACTAATAAATAAATAATAAATAAATAGTTTTCCATTTCAAAGTTCATGTTTCGATTCTTTTTTGTCTCATTTTTCACCCAGCTTTTCATCTCCTCTTCATAAAATGCGGGTTTTTCACGCGGATTTTTTTTTTTCCCCCCATCGCTAAAATGTAAGGTGCGGGTTATACACGGGTAAATACGGTAGATATTTTCTTTTCTTGCCTCCTTTTTTTTGTTTTTTCTCCCATCATCTTTGAGAAAATAAATGAAATAAAATACAAAAAATGTACTGTTTTTAAGTTATACACATTTATTGTACTTCAGCAATAATTATAAGCAACAATCTTACATAGTTGATATGGTAAGCTTAAAAATAGTCTTTGTATTTTAAAAATATACGTCAAGAAAATTCAATGAAAATCAAGATTTTCAACGAGAATAACAAACAACAACTTTTCCTCTCATTGAAGAACAAGCCTCAACAACGCATTCTTTTAGAACAATAAAAAACTTCCAACAATCAAACAAGAACTAAATTTAGGTTTAAGCTCAGATAAAACCAATTATATCTATTCAGAAATAAGCTCAAATAAAACCAAACATACTTATTCACAAGGTTCTATCAAAGTTCTGAATAGAATGAATTTAAAGATGAGAAATTACCGCTCTCAATGAAGCTTTTTCTCACCTTGATAAAAAAAAAAACAAAAACAAAAACAAATAGCTCAAGTCTTAAAATTACAAAATACTAGAAGAAGTAAATTCTATCAACAATGAAACTTAAAAGTACAAATAAATTAACATCCTCTATTAAATTAAGCAAAAAGTAAATAAGCAAAGACAAAAAAATAGAATAAAAATATTTGAATCACAGTTTGGAAAAACCACCCACGGTGGTCAATATTTCACTCATGGGTGTAATGGCCCCTGTTTTAACAACCAGTGACTAAGCAGGAGCTGTACCCACAGTCGTTCCTTCAAAAAATCCTAGAATGAAGAATACCCATCATGAAGTACAGAGACCTTGAAGAATAGTTTGCACAAATTCTTGCGAACAATAAATTCTAAATTTTCCAGGACTGCATTTAAGGTAAGAGGATAAAAGCTGGCAATCAATACATACATCAATGCCCTAAAACCGCCTATTCCTCAATCTACTTCTCAAAGACCCAGAGTAAAGCCACAGTTAAACCAAATTCTCGATCTCTCTCGACTGAAACCTAGGAATAAAAACTTCAAAACTATGGGTCAAAAACTGAAACCAAGAGCTCTTGCACAGACGAACATTGATTTAAACGAATAAAATTTTAACCATTGCAACGGGAGCTCTCTAGTGAGCTTACTAGAAGCTACTCAAGCGTAGAACTCTGATCACAATAATGCAAACTGCAATCTTTGAAATTAATTTCTGATTTTGCAGAAACACTTGAAATTAGTTTTTGGACAGTAAATTGTTGGTCTTAAAGCATTTGCCATGGTTTTCTGCCATGAAAAACACAAAATTTGATTTTAACCTTAGCTCCAGCTCCAGGTCGCTGCTGCTTCCACTAGAGAACGACTGCAAATACGGCTCAAGTTTAAAAACTAGATCATAACTTTTTATAAATAATTCTTAATTCTACTGATAAAAATTAGAGTGAAACATGGTAAGGTGAAAAAAAGAAAATGTTTAGGCACCTTCAAAAAAGCTAGCTCGTGAAACGGAAGAATCTTGTGATCTTATTTTATTAGTAGGTCCTCCATAATTGGTGATTACTGACTCTTAATTATTTTCTCACAAAAGTAAGATTTGGTCAGGAACATAGATATGTAGTTCTTTTCCCTCCCAATCAGAAGATTTTCTCTAAAGAACTTTCAGGAATATTCTGATGACTAAAATAAAACTTTCTCACCATGTTTCATATTTATTTTTATTTTTTTTTAGGGGATAACGAATAAGAGCTAAAGCTAGGAGACAAACCTCTGGTGTGAAAGGATCTTTCAAAATAAAAAAATATTTTTCTTCTTGATTACGTGAAAATTAAATGATGCACAATTATTGGGAAATATTTTTTTACGACAATTATTGAATTCTCATTTAACGCCTCTGAAAGGTTTTATTATTGGACTTAATTAAATAAAAAAATTGTTACATGATATAAGGTCAGGTCCATTGTATCTATAAATTACTTACAACTAAGATTGAAACTCCAGATCTATTTGAAGCGCATATTCATTTAAAATTTTGTCTGCGGATGCAAAATTGGGCTCTAAAATTTTGATTCGAGACATTCAAAATAAAAACCTGCAATTTCTAAAAGCGCAAACTGCAGCAACAGCACAAACAACTGTGAACTCACTAAATTCTCCACCATCTTCTTTCATACTTGGCTTAAAAAATTAGACATACATCTATGGCCGTAGTTACAATTTTCAAGCCACGCATAAAAGAATAAAGAAGATTTTAAAGTGTCAAGAGTTCTTTGTGTTATTTCTAAAGTATCCAATTTTCAAGATTGCAGGTTTAGATCCTCAGGTCCTCATTGTAATCACTACAATGATTGAAAAACAGAAAAAGCACCCAATTAATTTAAAAACTTAGATCAAAACTTTCACTTACAAAGTTCAAATTCCAAATTTGTTCTGGAGGCACCCTGATCTTTTCCCAAAGGAATGAAGAAAGGCGATCAGGATAGCTTGAAAGAGCGTTTGATCAATCAAGCATCAAATTGAAGCTTGTAAGAGAAAGGTTTGCATTTAAAAACTTTGGTTTTAAAATTAATGAAAGGTTTGTAGTTTTCCATTAGACGGTTTAATAGTCTTTTTCCCATCTGACTGTAAAGTTCTAAAAGAAACAGAGCCTTGATGCGTAAAATAAAAATAACATTTACTATATAGCGACCACATTCAGCTTATTGTCGAAGGTAATTCAAGGCATGTAGATATAGCCAAAGAAGGAAACTTAACGGTGAAAAAGTAAACATTAGAAAATGTGGTTGCACTTGCATTTGCATTACTAAACTCTAATTTCACTCATTTTTTATTACTAACCTGGAAAAATGACTCAAAAGCAAAAATCACTCTTCAAGAAGAGCTTCAAATTGAAAAATTGGATTGCGTCTGTTGGCTAAAATATACCTTGCATGTAAACAAGAGAGGTTGCGCCCTTTCGTTAATCCAAATAATGAGAAAACGGCCAACAATTCATGTTACACTGTTGTTAGATCTTCAGGAAAGGACCCCGTTGCAAAGGTTTACTTGCCTTTTTTCCGCCTAACATTTTTTTAAAATTTTGTTCACTTAAAATGCTATGAATTGCTGAAAAATTCAGACATTAGTTTGAATATTGAAGGATATATACTTTGAAGTATGATACATAAATTTAGATATTCAGAGGTAGCTCACTGAGACCACTGTATCCAACAAAAGTGAGTGAAATCAGAGATTATTATTAATGCAACCCCCTTTCATAAGGCATATAGGTAGGTCTGTAATTTTAATTTTCTATTGATAAATGTATTCGAAGTAACACATTTAGGCACCGGAAGAAGTGCCCACAAAACAAGGGGGGGGGGGGGGCAAACCTCTTCAAAAGAAATCCTTATTACAGCAAAATGCTAATTTCTAGGGATCAAGCACATCTGATGTTCCACCATCATTTCTTCCAGAGACCACCTTAAGTACAGTCATTAATCTAACAAGCTCTCTGAACATAGTCTATTCGGACAATTCTAAATTTCTGCAGACACTTTTCTTTCTGTAGAAAAATTAAGTATGATGACTTTCATGATTTTTATTTATTCATGATTCTGGTCAATGTCTTGAATAATTTGAGAAAATCAAAGAGTATTTACTACATTTATTGTATTTATTGCTGTACGTAACCTATTTCCTTCAATTGGTTCAGTCAACTTTGTTGATCTACAACTCGATTTATAATTTTTCTTGTACTCCATCCGTTCCAAATTGACAAGTAGTAAGTACCTAAGCTCTATAAAGGCTCCTTTGTATTAAAAAAAAAATTAATGAATTATAAATAAATTATAAAATTAGTTCTCTTATTTTTCTTTAGAAAAGAAAATTTCAGCGGAAATTTTGATTGGTCAGAATGGACCTAGAACGCTTATTGTTACTTCTGGGCAGGATTTTTTGGTCTCATATTAAACTTTAAGGAATCCCGAACCAACGTTTGAAAACACAAGGCACGCTTTTCTTCAAATACATGAAGTATAAAAGAAAAACGAATCCTAAAAATACTTTGTACTCTAGAATTGAGTGTCTCGTAATCAAAGAATGAAATCATTCCAAGAAAATCATGGGCAAAAAGCTATGAGCAACTTTTCTACGGTATTCGAAAAAATCAACATTGTTAATTTAGTCTGTGTAAGCAAAGTACGGGTCAGAAATTTTGACTTTGAGAAAATCGCATTAGAAGTTGCAGTAATGGGTCTGTTGCAAACTTTTGCTACAGCGCTATAGAGTGTTCAATCTCATGTAAAATTGCGTGGAAAGTCCATTGGTGGCATCAGAAAGTCATGAAATGCGATAATAAACTTACAAGAGACGTTTAATGAAATCCAAGATGGCGGTAAAATATTGAGCAACATGTATGCATGCACCACGAACATCCAAGGATAGCCAACCTCACAATATCGATCACACTCAATCACAATGTAAATAAACACATAACCTCTGAAGCTGTGAGGTTGTCAACGTTGGCAATCCTTGGATGTTAAAGGTGCATGCATACAGGTTGCTCGATATTTTACCACCATCTTGGATTTCATTAAACGTCTCTTGTGAGTGTATTATCGCATTTCATGACTTTCTGATGCCACCAATGGACTTTTCGGGCGATTTTACAAACGAAGAAACACTCTATAGCGTTGTAGCAAAAGTTTGCAACAGACTCATTGTCCATAAGGGTTAACATATTATTCGTTCACATATAAATACTATTGTCAATGAAAAATTGAAGCTACATCAAATCTTTTAAAGTTTACTGTAAGGCACAAAGAGCTGGTTTGTCAATTTTTATGAGCTTTGGATCAATGGATATCAGACGAAACATTTCTAAAAAGTTTTGACTGGTAATGTAAAAATACTACGTCAGTAAATAAATAAATAGAGAAAGAAAGAAATAATTAATCATAATGGATAAATGAAAAAAAACTAACTGTGATGTTTTTTAATCCAAAACTTCAAGAAATATTGTACACTGCAGTTTCTTTAATTCATCATTATTAATTGCATGGAAAGTGTCCTCTTATCGTAGCAGAAGTAGGTTCGAAGAAAGCTAAGTATCACACAAAGCTGAGAGCCGTCAGAGCCTCAAAAAGTTACAGTTTGTAATGGGAAAACAAATAAATAATAAATATAGAAGTGAATGAGTCATTGATTCATTTTGGACTTTAGAAAATGTTTCAGATAAATTTTTGATCGCAAGGAAATTGTCCAAGTTCTCAAAAGGTAATTTAAAGTTTAAATCTTTTCAGCTTCTGTTCTGAGATCTACAGCTTTAGCTATTCAAAAATATGTCAGTTCTTAATTAAACAAAGTAAAGTAAAGTAAGTTAAAGTATGTAAATGCTTATTTATGATGCTTGGAGGAATGAATTAATAAAAGTGATCTTTTTTTATATTATGTATGGTATTCAACAAAAGAAACGTTTTTTTAAAGTTTAAAATCTATACATACCCCCCCCCCCTAAAGTTTGTACCAGAATAATTATAGATATAACTTAGACTCATTGTCAGATGCTTTGGGAGGGTCTTGAAATAAAATATTAAAAATTTAATTTACAACTTTTTGAAAGGTCTCATCAACAGTGATGTACCTCAACTTTAGAGACATAACAAAAGTGAAACTATTTTCAAATTTGGGAGCTATGCCTGCATTTTAAAATTAACACCTCACCTCTGGGCATTTTAAGTTATGAAAATACGTAATCTTTTATCTTCTAACAAATACAGAATAAACATACACTTAGTATCAACAATAAACAACTTAAACAAATAAAGAAAAAAAATACGATATAGGAAAAAAATGAGAACAATTTTTAAATACTTTTGTAAGAATGGTACAAATTCAACAATAAACCTGTTTCGTAGAAACAGAGTTTTCAAAAATGGTTTAGGTACTTTAGTTAGAAGTTTTCAGTTTCTCACATTGCCCCGCATTCCCGCAAAACTCTGTTTCCTAGAGGTAGTGGTGGTCGGTAATTGTACAACACTTGACCCTCACCACAAGGACAACCATCTTCTTCACTGTAAGTTCGTAGAGTTCTGAAAGCTTCGACCTGAAAATGAAAAGGGGGCAAAACAAAAAAAAATAAGGATTATTTGGATTACAGATGTTCCTATGGATGATGAACATTTTTTCATTTTTTTATTTTATTTTATTTTTCTTACATGAGCTGTCAGATGACGCTATCGTAGGGTTGTGGGGTTTTAATTTCCGTATTTTTTCAGTCATGGGCGATAATTTAGATTACTACCTCTGAAAGAATTAAACTGATATAACTGTCATGGACAACAAAAGCTAGAGGCCAACTGGATAATATACAAGACCGGCAAAGTAGTGATACATAGCATTCCTGTATCATAATACTTTCAAGTTACCTTCCACCGACGAAAATACCACAAAAATAAGCAACTTTTGTAGCTTTTGTAACTTGAAGGTATTCTATGGCACAGAAATGCTGTGGATCAATTACTTTGACGGTTTCAGAGAATGTAGTTGGCCTTTGACTTTATAGTAGATTTTCTCTGAAAATTCTTCGAACTAATGAATGACGGACTAAGAATGACATTTTTCTCATCCCTAACTGCACCTCCAGGAGCAGCATCAAATTGCTATTAATTTCATGCATTTTTAGATTTGGAGATAAATTTCTGGCATTTTGAGTGAGTAAATTGTTAACTTTGAATCAAAGTCCCATCAAAGTTCCTTGTGACTACATTCTAATTTAAACTTTGCAAAGCTGAAACCAAAAGCTAACAGAGTTTCCTTGTCCCTATACACTTTTTGACTTTTGTTGGAATATCAATGTTTGTTGGCTTTTTAAATTTTTGCAAATGGACAAAAAAATTGCAATGAATTTACCTGTCTATCTGAAACTATAACGGGTTGTTTGAATATGATCCAAGTCACACTCTCTGTACAAGGCGGGGTAGTCAAAGATCCAGGGTACGTCCAGTAGGAAACATCAGCTAAAACAAATAATTATTCATCATTTCAAGTTGGTAATATGGAGTGGTTTGAGGTTAGCTTTGCGCACAAGTCAGACAAAAAAGCAGGGGGGGGGGGGGTTTCTAGTGATAACCCATGTGATACTTGTAAAATTTTTGCTATAAGTGCAGAAATCGGAAAAAATAGGGGAAATTTAATGGGGGGGGGGGGGTTAATGGTGAAGGGGGGTATGGTGAAGGGGGGGGGGGGTGAAAAACAAGAGTAAACTAAAAGTAAAGGCTGAAAAGAGAATCAAAGAATTTCCATTCCCTCATTTTTTAAAAGGAAACAGACCGAAGGGAATTTTCGAGCGACCTTTTCATGAGTGACTTCGTGAACCGTATTATTTGAGACCTTGGGAACTGTAAAAAGCTCCTTCAAATTCGATAGATACTGTCCCGCAACTCGGATACGTAATAATAGTTACGTATGTTGCATCCAATGTTAACTTCATCGTACTATCAAAAGAAAGCATCCTGGTAGAAATTTTCATTCTTCCACTCCTCGACCAGTATTAAATTAAATTAAAAAAGTAAAATTAAAATTAAATTAAATTTTTTTGCAGTTTTCGGATATTTCAGAGTCTAACAGCATTGCCCCTTGGAAGTATGCCTGAAAAAAGCTTCAACTCTTTGAAAAATAATGGACAGCATAATCAAGGACCGTTTCGATGAGAGTGTACTTTCTTTAAAAGGCCATAGTACACTTATCTAACAAATCGGTGCTTGTGCGATAGTGGAGTCCCTAAGGGTGATCTTGGAAATTTGAAGCACCACGAGTTCATAACAAATACTTTCCTATTCCCATACCTGAAGGGGCGAGTGCAGATTTCTCTTGGAAAAAAATTTTCTTCCCCTCAAAACTACCCCTTTGAAGATAATGCGCCGGTTTCATTCCTATGATTAAGATCAAGATTATTGTTAAGCTGTGACTAACTGGGGTAAAATTTCAATCAGTGGCGTAGCGTGCAAGTCGGCAACATGTAAAAGGTTGAATGCAAAGGTGTTCACCGAACACCCAGTTGTTCGATCTTTTTCATGGGTTTAAATAGACGAACTGCAACGTTGCCAAATTCCACGCTACGCCACTGATTTCAATTCCCAAAATTCACACGTGACGCCAAGAGCTTTGCGTGCCCTGAAAGGAGTCTCAGTCACTCTTTCTCATTGTCAGTTCTTACGACTGATTGTGAATTTGAATGAGGAGCCAAAAAAAAAAAAAAACAGAGTAAAGAACACACTGATTGAAACTCGTTTTCAGTGAGCCGAGTGGAGGATAACTTTCAATTTAAAATAAGGACAAATGTGGATAAAAATAATTTCATTTTACTTACTGGGTAAAAATTTCGCCGGATCAAGGGTGCCTGGAATAGGTACTTTCTGTCCTTTGAATGTGATATCTGGAATCAACTGAACAATTTTTTCTATTTCCTCGTGAGTTTCGTCACCAATCTAAAATCAGAACCCCACAGAATAATATTGTTATCATTACATATTTATAAACATTATTTTTCTATTATTTCTTGAAGTCTCTAATAACGATACTTTGAACCAACGCACTAGCGCCGGCATCCATTTGGGGGGGCGGGTGTCGATATAAATCACGCCGAAAGTGATCAATTGCACTCCATTTTCAAGACTTCGCATTTCTGGAAGGGGTGATAGGCCAGGTAGCCTAATTCTTGGTGAACACTCTTTTTCATATTGTGAAACTTGGATTTTGCGTTTTTCTTTGTTTTCAATTTAAAATGCCAAAAACGCGTTTTTACCCCGAAATTGAGAAGTGGCGAACAACCATCGGATTGAAATCTGAATAGAATTCACCTAGAATCATCTTATCCTTAAACTGCGCCGTGGCACCCCAGAGGCACATAATATATTTCCTCCATTTTGAACTCTTACAGTTAAAATATTATTTTTTTCCATATCGTCATCCCTCCGGCACATGTGGAGGAAAAGTTTCGATTTTTCACCCAAGTCTGAAAAAGCAAGGCCCCCTGTTGGGCGCCATCTGAGCATTACAAAACATATTTAACGGCCGTTTAACCTTGATTTTCTCCCTATACTGGCCCATGTTAAATTTAGTACTTTGCAGATCTCTTGGGCGCAAGAATTAATGCTAGGAATTTTTTCACTATTCTTCCCTTTCATTTTGAGTCAAAATCAATTGAAAAATCATGTTTTCGAACGAAAAAAAAAAAAACAAATAAATAAATCGCGCAGTAAAGGGTTTCTTACCTCTGCTAAGTGTAAAAACAGTATAGGTTTGCTTATTACAATCAGTTCAAAATCTGTGGCAGCGAATTCGAACAAATGTAGCTGCAGGAGAGGAGAAAGGGAAGGAGGGGGAAGGGAAAAGATAAAAATAAATGAGGGTTAAAAAAGGGTTAATTGTGAGGGTCAAGTTTGCTCGGTGCAGTGTCAATACGGTTGCTGCATGCGACCATGATCGCGGAGATTTCGCATTGGTAGCGTTCTAGAATTCAACCATTTACTGCATCCGTGCAAAAAAGATTACATTATCCTGTGATAATGTATATCTATGTATATTGGAAAGTGCTGCTATTCATAATCTTTTCTGCATCGAGACAATAAAGGGATGAATTCTAGAACGGTACCATAGATTGCAACTCGCGAAATCGCGATGATACACTGCAGACATTTCCGCGAAGGATTTGAAAGGCTTCACCTCTTTCATTTCAAGTGCATCGGTAATCGGTATATAGCGACATGACGTACTTACTACGGCTAATTCACACTAACATTAACACACACGGTCACTCTCACTCGCACTGTATCTCACCTGCAAAAGGATTCCGAGCACAGCCAAACCATCCGGATGTTGTACAGCTTCGCTGAATGACGGGTACTTCTCGCAATTCCAGTGCACCAGATGTAACTGTCGAACAGAATGAATAGACAACAAAATTTGAAAATTTGAAAAAAGAAAGAAAAAAAAAATTATCTTGAAGTCGTGATACTACTTCATACAGAAATTTTTGGAGCAAAGTGTTTGAAACACAAAGTATAAATAAAGTAAGAGTATAGCAACGATATGCCCTGAGTTGCACGATGGTCTGAGATCGTCAAGAAGTGGCAAAAAATGAGAAAGTAAATTTTTCATCAATTCATCATTTACTAACTTTCATGAATCATTTTAACTATAGAGAACACCTTTAACAAGTAATTGGAACCTAAAAGCGTCACTGGTAAGTTCTGAATTAAGCTTCGACGGCCGAAAAAAAAGATTTTTGATTACTTTTTAACCCCCCCCCCCCCCCCCCAGGAGAGAAAGTATTGTCATCATGAGAAATTTTGAAGTTGGGGTTTCTCCATTTCTTGGCATTTCAGCCCCCCCCCCCCATCTCAAAAATTATATTCCCAAAAAATGTCAGTCCGTCCGTCCGTCCGTCTGTTTGTCTGTGGTAGGTACATCATAACTTCTAACCTAGGTATGGGTCCATTTGCATCCAAATTTGGCGAAAGGGGTTCTTTCTGATAATGCAAGAGGAAGTTTCATTGTTTCTTCTTAAAATTAAATTTAAGGGTTGTTAAGGGGTTTTACCCCGAAAATAGCCCTAGTAGCATTGATTTGGGAAAAACTTAAAAAAAAAAACGTAAAAGTTTTGTAAAATACTGAAGTTTTGCTAAAAACTCGAAAAAAAAACGTAAAATTCTCGTTTTTTTCTCATACCAGAAATTTTTCGAGAAAAAACCGTAAATTTCACGATTTTTTTTTTAAGATATTTACGTAAAATTTACGTAAAACTATCGATCCAAATTTTACGAGAAAAACTCGATAATTTTACGTGTTTTTCTTATGATATTTACGTAAAATTTACGTGAAATTATCGATAGAAATTTTACGAGAAAAAACCGAAAATTTTACGTGTTTTTCTTATGACATTTACGTAAAATTTACGTAAAATTATCGATAGAAATTTTACGAGAAAAAACCGAAAATTTTACGTGTTTTTCTTATGATATTTACGTAAAATTTCCGATGAAGTTCCGATGGACATTTCACGAGAAAAGGCTGTAAATATTACGTGTTTTTCTCATGATGTTAACGAAAAATTTTCGTAAAAAAAAATAAATTTTACAAGGAAAATCCAAAATTTTAAACGCATTTAATTCAGACTTTGACGTATAAAATATTCATTGAAATGTTTCGCAACTTTCCGGTAAATATTTCCTAAAATTCTCTTGAGACATCATGGTGAAATCTTCGAAAAGTATGACACAAACTTCCAGGGGTGCCAGTCCTCCCTAGTCGATATACGAGTTACCCCCAAATTAAACACTTTCATCCCCCCCTCCGACCATCCGACCCTCCCCAAAATCAGACATTATGAAATCCCCCCGGCTCTTCCCCAATTCAGACATTTCACCCCCCCCCCCCTCTACGACCCTTCCCCCCAAATCAGACATTTTTCCCAACTGAAAAGTCTAGAGGGAAAAGAATACCCCCCAGGAGGAGGGGGTCCCCCCCCGTTAAAATTGTGGTTATTTTCGAAAGTAGTCAGGGGGGAGACCTTCAGTTAGGGGAAACACTCAGTCGGGGGGAGACACTGTCAGGGGGAGACCCTCAGTTAAGGGGGGATCCTCAGTTAGAGGGAATTCTCATTCAGGGTGGGGACCCTCAGTTAATTCCTCAGTAATTATCGATAGAAATTTTACGAGAAAAAACTAGAAATTATACGTGTTTTCTTATGAAATTTACGTAAAATTTACGGACATTTCTCGAGAAAAAGCTGTAAATTTTACGTGTTGATCTTGAGATAATTACGTAAAATTTACGTACAATTATTGATTGGTATGTTACGCAAATTTCCGGAAAAACCCAACGGAAAATTAGGAACAAAAGAACACCACCATGTAGTTTGTTTACTTCACAAGAAAAGTCGGATTAAAATTTTGTAGGGAATTCGGTAGGTTGAGATGTAACACACTGTGTCGCGCCCAACTTATAAAATATCAGCTTGAGGCAGCGACGAGAGATTTTTCAATACGATTCTAGAATTGATTGGCATTTCAGGTTAACAATGGGCATTTAAACAAACAAGCATGCAAAGGAAAATTTAATTTTTTGTTAGACAGAGATACAACTCACCAAGTTTGGACGTCGAGCGGTAAGTAATCCTAGAATTGGTTTGTCGACACAACTTTAAATACAACACTATGTACAACACTTGCCCGTCTTAGCTGAGACGACATCTCATTAAACAGCATGGATTACATTGTTTTAAAGCCCGTTTGGTATACCAGGTGAAGATATGACACCACTTTTAATCACAAGAGAATAAGAAATGAGCTAATAAGAATTCCGTATTGACACGTTTTGAAGTTCTTCAAATTTAACGCACTGATTGAAACATCAAAACATTGTGGGTTGGTATAAACCCCACGGTAAGTTGATTCCATTTTTTTCTGTTACTTCCTTTTTCAAATAGAGAATTTGCACAAACGATGAATTATATTAGAAGGACTTGGCAGAAGTCAGCACTATCTAACTGTACCAGCGAGCACAAAGCAGTGGATGGACACACTTTCAATTTTGGAATCCGATCAATGAAGAAAACTGAAACTACGAAGCACAAATATATCAGTATACTTCGAAATACTGCGAGTGTAAAAGAACTAGTGTCTGTCTCAATGTCTAGTTCCGAAGACCTTTGCAGAAATTAACAAACAAAATACACAGAGCTACAAAGCCATATCCGCGGCGCGGGATTAAAACAACTAAACATAACCTCAAAACTAGTCCCCCCCGAATGCTGTAGACCGTTGATGCGTTGGTGGTGGACTGCATCGTTTACGCCATCTTTGGAGTCATGGTCTTTGTCACGTGATGATAGCGTGAAAGTCAAGTCTATACCCGCCTACACTCACACTCACACTCACTCTGAAATACAACGCAACGGTCATTTCCCCAGTTAGGAAAAACAATGAGAGTTGGGCTCCCAACCTAGGCTCTTAATTCAGAAAGATTTTCTTAAGTTCAGTGCCTAATTATTGTCTGTGATCGTCGATCCTGGTAAACTCACCAACTCCTCGATATTTTTAACTGGCTTCGTGTAAGTATCTACTCACAATTAGTCTGAATCTTTTTGACGAATCCATTTATTTTCAACTTTGATCAGTGATTCAAGGACAAAGGTTCCCTTGCATTCTATTTCTGCAAACTGCAGTTATGACTTCAGCCTTGTCAATAATGATTTTTCTGGCCGTGTCTAGCTCTAGAGAGAATAATCGATTCACTTTAAGTCTAGCTTAAACTATTCCTTTGTGATTGTCATCTCTCTTCGCTTAAGTAGAAATTTATAACCTCACTTTCTTGTCATGCGATTGAAGCTGAACGAGAGGAAAATTCATCCCGGTTTTACGATTCAGGAACAATCGATTTGTGAGGAGGCCATGGTCCTTTCACTAATCGATTGTTTCTCATGCACTCAAATGAGTTTAATACATGGTTGCCAGATTGCTGGTTTCGTTTTTGGCTGGAAGCAATAATACATATGTCTACCTTTTTAAAAACACTCATTCATAACTCCATCACAGAAAAGGACATTTTGCAACTCACACACGTTTAATTCAAAGCTTTTATTTTTCACTCCCCTTTTTCCCGCAAATTAATGTCCATTTCATGAAGTTAAAATAATGTAACCTTGCTGGCTCTAAATCTCTATGGAAGTGCTATTTGTAATTTTTTTTGGTATTTCTTTCAGAAAGATACTGGTTACTAGAAAAAATCAGCCATGATGTAACTTTTTTTGCGGAATCCCTTCTAATTATTTACTCGTGTTTGTGAATTCTCGACAATTTGAGAAGGGAAGCTACAGAAAGAAATTGAATCGTCGCTCTGGAGGAAATTTGAAGATAGAAGCCAGATTGTGAATCCAAATTGCAAATTCATCTAGCTCACTGGATCAGGCTGCCACCTGCATCAACTGTTTTTTGTTGTTCAAATCAGTGCGTTAAATTTGAAGAGCTGAAAAACGTGTTAATTCGGAGTTCTTACCAGCTCATTTCTTGTTCTCGTGATTTAAATTGATGCCATCGCTTGACAACTGTTATACCACATGATCTTCAAAAATAATTTACTACAGTTTGGTGAGATGTCTTAGCTGAAGCTAAAAAAAGTGCATAGTGTTGTGTTTAAACTTGTGTCATGAAACTAATTCTCCGATTACCGCTTGACGTTCAAACAAGGTGAGTTGTATTTCCATTTAACAGTATCATTTACCATGGTGCCCGCATGCTTGTTTGTTTAAATTTTAATTGTAAAACCCGAAATGCCGAACAATTATGGAGGGATATTTAAAGATATTTAGGTGCTGCTACAATATTTTTTATACTATAAAAAATTTTTTTTTTTGAAGTTGTGTGGGATATATCGTGCTGACATCTCTTCTCCGCTCAGTCATCTCATAAAGCTCATTCAAACCGCATCAATGCTCCATGCTTGGCATGATGAATTGAAATATGTTTTATTAGATGTAGCAGTTCCAAGGTAAATGTGTTTCAGGCAGAAGGGAGGGTAAAAGCTGCACTTGAACTGTTTTTTTTTTTTCTTTCTTTGATATTTCAGCCTTTAGAGCATGACCATTTTCAGTATTGGGTTCTGACAAGTAGCGGTATCTGCTTCTGAACTGCATCAAAGCTCATCGGTGAGCGGTTGATTAGCAACGAGTCAAACTCAGCACTAACCAACCGCTCGCCGATGTGTGTTGATGCAAATTTTGGGGGCACACACCGCTCCTTGTCAGAACCGATACTCTGAATGGCCCTGCTCTAATTGTTTATCATTTCAAAATTTCAGGTAATTTGAGGTATCCGTTGTCATATACTTAATTTGGGGCAACCTGTGATCTTTTTTCGCTCCCAGACTTTAAGTTTGCTCTAAGTGATTCTAGGGGCTTTTTTACAGTACCATGAACCTGGTTACGATTAAATTTTTAAACTATATTTTGCAGGGAAATTTTTAAAGGATAGGGATTGACAACCCCCCGTGAATATTTATTGAAGTTGTAGTTTGCTCCAACGCTGCGTGCAAGGGTCAACAGTATCGAATATTACTCATTTTCATAAAAAAACAAAGTGCATTTGGTGTGGGTGTGGAGAGTGTGGAGGGGGAGATGGTGGGGGGGGGAGCCCGTACGACTTTTACAGGGTTTTTAATTAAAAAAGGAGCCAGGCTTAATATCTCGAAAACGGCTCCGAATTTCGAAAAACGCTGAAACACGTGTTCGATTATTTCGAGGGGGACATCTTTTGAGGGGGTCCCGAATTTTTGGGGCCCCCCCCTGGGGGGGCCCAGGGGGTCAAGTCCCATATTTCAATGGGGACCCCCATTTTTTTTTTAAAAATCGGAAAGAGGGTAAAATTCTAAGACTTTTGGCGCAAACCGAAAGTCGATATCGTTTTTCTGTTCGATATATCGAAGGTCAAAGTTCGATATGGACCCATCTTCAGAAATTCGTAACTTTCCTTTAAAAGTCCAAATTTCAAAAACTTTGGGTCTAAAATGCCCACAGAGCAAACACTTTGCAGAAAAAAATTCAATTTTAACAGAAATTTTGTCAAAATTTGGTTTTAAGGCTCCCCAAAAATTTTTAACGTTTTGGCCCCCCGGGGGGGTATCAGAAAAAATTTCCCAGAGACGACCCCTATCGAGTGATACGTCAATCGAAAAGGCGTAACAAACTGAGCATTTTGGCGCAAACCGGAGGTCCATATCGTTTTTCATATTCGAGATATTTAATGTCAAATGTTTATTTGAATGCGATATCTCGAATATGAAAAACATATGGACCTCCGGTTTGCGCCAAAATGTTCAGTTTGTTACGCCTTTTCGATTGACGTATCACTCGATAGGGGGCGTCTCCCGGAATTTTTTTGATAGCCCCCCGTGGGGGCCAAAAACGTTAAAAATGTTTGGGGCCTTAAAACCAAATTTGACTAAATTTTTGTTTTAAAATTTAATTTTTTCTGCAAAGTGCTTGCTCTGTAGAGTATTTTAGACCCAAATTTTTGAAATTTGGACTATTTAAAGGAAAGTTACGAATTTCTGAAGATGGGTCCATATCGAACTTTGACCTTCGATATATCGAACATGAAAAACGATATCGACTTTCGGTTTGCGCCAAAAGTCTTAGAATTTTACCCCTTTCCGATTATTTAAAAAAAAAATGGGGGTCCCTATTTGAAATATGGGACCTGACCCCCCCGGGGCCCCCAGTGGGGGGCCCCCAAAAATTTGGGACCACCTCAAAAGATGTCCCCCCCGAAATAATCGAACACGTGTTTTAGCGTTTTTTTGAAATTCGGAGCCGTTTTCGAGATATTTAAACCTGGCTCCTTTTTTAATTGACACCCTGTATAGAGTTAAATTTTCTAGGACAAATCAAGGGCTAAGAAAAAACACGAAAAGTATCGGTAAAATAAACGAGATAAATGCTGTGAAGGAAGGAGAAGAAACATAAAATTCACGTCAAAAAACACAAAATTTACGTGAATTTTTACTCATTTTTTGGGGGGAATTTGCAGGCAATTTATCATGTATTTTACGGAAAAAACTTGTTAAAATTTTCGAGAAAAGACCAAGGTATGTGTAAAAGCCACGTAAATTTTTCGTATTTTCATCGGTTAAATGAATATCATTTTTTTTCCACTGAAATTTTTTCGTCTAATTTACCAATAATTTCCGTGTTTTTTCCTTATTCTTTGATAATTTCTCGTTAATTTTACGGAAAATAATGCATATTCTGTGCGAGCAACGAGTTTTTTACGAGTTTTTTTCCAGTAAATTTTTTCGAGTTTTTTCAAGTTATTTCACGTGTTTTTTAAAAAAAAAAAAATCGTGTTTTTCCCAAGTCGATGCTACTAGGGAGGGTAAAAATTGAAATTTCTAAAAACTGGTTCTAAGGATTTCCTTGAAACTTGGTGAAAATATGCTTGTAAGACAGACAAATCAAATGGCATTAGTCATATTTTCGAGAAAACTCAAATGAGGGTAGTCATGTGAGAAGGGGGTGGGGTAGGGTGATTCTTATTTTTCAAAAATGAGTATTTTTTGTGCGAACGGTCGATTTTTTGTTCTTTGTGGTCTAAAAAATTGACCCATAACAAGCATTTTGAAAAAAAATGACTCTAAGTGGCCCCTCATCGGCAAAAAGGGCGTAAGTACCAAATATGAATTTTTGGGTGTTTTAATAGTCAAATATGGTGTAAAATGGCCACATTTGGTTCCAGAAGGCCTGAAATTTTCATTATTTTTGGCTTATCTGCAGTCCTAATGCCACAAAAGTCCATTTTAAGATATGCGTAAAATGCTCTCGCCGCGCTTTAGTCCAGGCAATGGGTGATTATTGAAAGAACAAATTCTTATCAATGGTTTTTTGGGCTTAATCGCTTCGTCTTGGTGTCAGTAATGACCAGCTAAAAGTCCCCATGCCTAGGTGCTGTGCTAAATTCAGGGGAGGGGGGGAAAGGGCCCCAAAATCGATTATTTCGATATATATCGAAAACGATGCAAGGTATCGAAAAAATCGATACATGATTTTGTTTCTGAGGTAATTTCCAACAAGGGAGGTCCTTTGTGTTTTTACGCTCTGACGATGTCTAAGCTCTCAAAAACACGATTTAAGTTTTGGGCGATTTTCAGGAAAATCGATACCCCGTGGCAACGCTCATTTAACACAATGTTATTTTTAATGATTTCGATCGCCTTACCGTAGCATTTAGAGTGCTCTGATTTTTATAAAATTAGGTATCCGAGGGTTTTATAGGCCGCTGATTTCATTTTTTGAGTCCAAATTACCTTAAAACGTGATTCAGACAAGCTTTTTGAGCTTTTATCACAAAACACAGCTTTTTAGATCGATTTTTACGATACCTTGCATCGTTTTCGATATATATCGAAATAATCGATTTTGGGGCCCTTTCCCCCCCTCCCCTGAATTAAGCACAGCACCTAGGCATGGGGACTTTTAGCTGGTCATTACTGACACCAAGACGAAGCGATTAAGCCCAAAAAACCATTGATAAGAATTTGTTCTTCCAATAACACTATGCAACAGCCATTTTGTCCACGGGTTGAGACCTATTTTTTCTGACTCCTAGTGACCAAAGAAGTCAGAAAATGGCCATGAAAGTGCCGGGAAAATGTGTATGCGCCCAGGACGCCGCCATTTTGAAAAATCAGAAATTCAGCCGACTTGCCGTCGGTTTTTTGAGGCTAGCGTCCTTAATTTTTACTCAAATTAAAAAAATGTGCACATAAAATGAAAGAGCATAAAATTTCCTACAAGATGAGATACCTCAATTTGTTTTTCAATCAGCAAAAGTATACAAAAACTGAAGTTTTTTAAATTATTTTTTTTAAAAAATCGAAAATTTGACGATTTTTTGGATGAATTTAACTCATGCCGTCAAAAATAGAAATCATAGAAAAAAACAGATTGATGCATTGAAAAGAGCGTTAAAGTGGCTACAAGATGATGTACTACAAAAGTTTTTTGTGATTATTTTTTGCCACTTTTTAGCCATTAAAATGATTTTCCCCAAAATTCAGTTTTCTCCCTCTATGCTCCCTAATTTACAAACGGTATCGTTCAATAACGTCGATTTGGTTCCTCTCATGCACCCTCGAACGAAAATAATCCATTTTCCATCAAAAGTGACCGTGAATAATGGCGAAAATCGAGCTGAGAACGAGTTCTCCCCTTTATTCGTCATGAATTTCACCATGGGCGGCGCGTGGGGTCGAAATAAGGGAGGGCTAAAAAAATCATTTTTTTTTGTTTTTTGTTTTTTTTCTTGTTAAGTGTTAGCCCCGCATCCTCAAAAAAGTGTGGGGGGGGGCTATAGCCCCAATAGCCCTCTACACCACCTTGCTCTACACCCACTGCCTTGCTCACACTTTGATATAATGAAAAAAGACATATTTAATTTTTAAGATTTTGTTTACTTTTGCCCAATTGTAATTTGATTGTTCAGAAATTCTCAATTTCATTTGGTAGCCCTGAGGAAGGACCTTTTTGATAACACATATTTAAATTTTTATAAGATGCTTTAGTGAATTTGAAGCCTTGACTTGTACAGCAGGCTGAAGTCAAGCATCATTATGCGTGACTTTTATACAAGTAACTGCCAAGTGCCAGGTCTAAAGTTTAAGAAGGACAGGAACGGACACTGCATGTGCAATGTGCATAAGTAACGACAGACAGTGCAACAGCTCTTTTCAGAGCCACCTAAAACGGCTAAAAATTGGTGCGCCACTTTTTCGAATTCTCTTTATCCTCTCATTTTTAGACCAGTATGGACTCAGGAATCTCATCACTCTCCCAAATATAACCGCACTGGAATATACTGATACCCAACCCGATTAAAAACCGTTCTTCTCAGGGCCACCACTTATTTTATTGTTCTCAGCACATCATTGATCCCATCTGCTCTATCCAGAGCAACTAATAACATGAATTTTTCTAAAACCAATATTGTTTTTCATTAATACCGGCTGAGTGTGAAATAAAACTTCAAAAAATATCTGCCTTTAACGGATGATTTTTTTTTTTTTTTTTTTTTTTTAAGCATGGGATATTTGAGAGGAGCTGCATGCATGCGTAGACACATTTAATGTAAATATGGGCATCAAATGTTATGAGCCAAGCTTTTTCCACCAATATTCACGGTCACTTTTGATGGAAAATGGATTTTTTTGGCCCGGGGTGCATGAGAGGAACCAAATCGACGTTATTGAACGATACCGTTTGTAAATTAGGGAGCATAGAGGGGGGAAAACTGAATTTTGGGGAAAATCATTTTAATGGCTAAAAAGTAGCAAAAAATAATCACAAAAACTTTTGTAGTACATCATCTTGTAGCCACTTTAACGCTCTTTTCAATGCATCAATCTTTTTTTTTTTCTATGATTTCTATTTTTGACGGCATGAGTTAAAATTCATCCAAAAAATCGTCAAATTTTCGATTTTTTAAAAAAAATAATTTAAAAAACTTCAGTTTTTGTATACTTTTGCTGATTGAAAAACAAATTGAGGTATCTCATCTTGTAGGAAATTTTATGCTCTTTCATTTTATGTGTACATTTTTTTAATTTGAGTAAAAATTAAGGACGCTAGCCTCAAAAAACCGACGGCAAGTCGGCTGAATTTCTGATTTTTCAAAATGGCGGCGTTCTGGGCGCATACACATTTTCCCGGCACTTTCATGGCCATTTTCTGACTTCTTTGGTCACTAGGAGTCAGAAAAAATAGGTCTCAACCCGTGGACAAACCAAAAGTCAAATTTTGTTGCATAGTGTAATCACCCATTGCCTGGACTAAAGCGCGGCGAGAGCATTTTACGCATATCTTAAAATGGACTTTTGTGGCATTAGGACTGCAGATAAGCCAAAAATAATGAAAATTTCAGCGCTTCGAGGACCAAATGTGGCCATTTTACACCATATTTGACTATTAAAACACCCAAAAATTCATATTTGGTACTTACCCCCTTTTTTTTGCCGATGAGGGGCCACTTAGAGTCAATTTTTTTTCAAAATGCTTGTTATGGGTCAATTTTTTAGACCACAAAGAACAAAAAATCGACCGTTCGCACAAAAAATACTCATTTTTGAAAAATAAGAATCACCCTAGGGTGGGGGGAATGGGGGAAAAATACCCATTTTCGAGAGGACCACCGTGAGGATTTTCTTGAAACTTGGAGAAAATATGCTCCTAAGACAGACAAATCGATTGGCATCATTCATTTAATCAAGAAAACTCAAATAAGGGTAGTTATGGGAGAGGGGGTGGGGGAAATTGGGCAAAATACCCATTTCCAAGAGCGACACCGTGAGGATTTTCTTGAAACTTGGAGACACTGATTATTCACCACTTTTTTTCGATCTCAGCCCATAATTCGTTGTCACACAATATGGATCGAAACAAGGCGTTTCCCATACATAATGGGGCTCTTACAAACTTTCGCTATAGGGGATTGAAGAGTTGATTCTTGCATAAAAACCTGTAAAAATGACGATGTGAACTTGAAAAATCACGAAATTCACTCTCAGAATCGGGCTTAATGGCGGAGAGACGCAGGTTTCATGGGAGATTCCTATCTAAATTGAGACATATCTCTGTGTTTCCGTAGAGGAAGTGACATGATAGACAGAAATCTCCCATGATACCTACGTCGAACCGCCATTACCATCTTGCCGTTATAGCAGTTATGTAAGTTTATTACTGAATTTTAGCCTTACTTAGCTTGATTTTCGTGATTTTTGCTGGTCTTTACATAAGATTGGACTATTTATTTGCTTAGTAAAAATCAAGAACTTAAACAACAAACGTCAGCGAGATAGCTTAAAAATTTGTCAAATCGTTCATTTCAGAGCTTAAAATGAGTCTAATACGGGTTTTGCAAGCAAACTCAAACATAGACGAGTTTTTAAAGCAAAAAACAACAATTTTGCAAGTTCGAAAAAATCCATACTTCGATTCAGCTTGCGTCGGTGCGCTGCATTAAATAAAGTGGGCAAGATCTCGATTTCTGGACGATCAGTTGCAAATATCTGAGCCACTGTTGATTTCCAGAGTTGCATCAGTCAACACGTATAGTCCATGTTGGATGGTGCTCCCAATGTTTTTCTGTTGAGTCCCCGAAAAAAAAACAGTGAGCCACCTCGCGATCGACTAGTAGGTACGAGGTTTTTAATGCATATATATTGCCTCTGCTTTTAAGCATACTGAACGTAAATAAAGAAAGCGTATAATCACCGCTGTGTGATAAGCACGTAGTTTGACGTTTCTCGAATCAAATACAAATTAAGAGATGACCCCGACAGATGAAGAAGGAAAATGGAAACAAAAAGGAGGGAACGATGTCATAATGATAACTACATCGATTGAATAGCTTATCAATCATTTAAAACAACTGATACAACTGTCTGTTAACACGCGTCCATTGATTAAAATCTATCCTAATAAAAAGTAATCTGGCTCAACGTCGAATTTCTACGCATTACTTAAAAAATTAAAACCAGCCATGCCCATGGAGTGGGTCGTTAACCTGTTACGCTTTCAGCGGTGACTGGTGGATTGCAGCGGCGCACTATTGGCAAATTTTGGCCGTTTGGCGGTCATAAATCTGTAACTTTTTGAAAGTCAAAAGAATGACTTCAAACTCTCGGAACTGGTTCCCAAGCCTTTAAAGAGGTCAAAAATCAAGGCTGTGTCCATAGATTTTGCACATAAGTGAAGGGGGAGGGAGTATTTACGATTTGAAGACGAAAATTCAGAGCTTGAAAAAATTGATTTATGACCGCCAAAATGGTCAAAATTTGCCAATAGTGCGGCGTAGCGTGCAATTTGGCTACGTTGCAGTTCTTCCGCTTGAACCCATGGAAAAGATCGAACTATTGGGTGTTCGGTGAACACCTTCGCATTCGACCTTTTACATTGGTTTAAATGGACATTGTACATCGTTGCCAAACTGCACGCTACGCCATTGGTGGATTGCGATGTGTATTGATGTCTCCTTTTGATAAACCCGTGGGATAGAATCAATATTACCTACAGTTCAATCGAAATCCTCAAGAAGTCGATACTTTTACATATACGGTCGAATTGGAGTCAATTGGATTCAGTGGCGGATCGTGCAGTACGGCAACAATGGTTTCTCCCCACTTAAACCTATGCAAAATAATCGATTCTTTGGTGAGGCGTTGTCCCTCACCTACCTACTTAGAATAGATCCTTTTGCATTGGTTTAAATGCAGGGCTGCCGTTTCGCGTATAATCAATGCTATTTTTCTATTCACCGATGATTCTACCGGTTGAGAAAAGATTACACAGTTCAGTTCAGTGTATAACTGTAATGCACGGAAATACTCTGATCTGTAATCTTTCCTTAATCGGTGGAAACTTCGTTGATTAATTAAAATATCCGCAAGTTTTTTAAAGTCATCGACGACTCCACCGGTTGAGAAAAGATAACATATGCGAGTATTTTAGTTTATTACAGTCATGCACTGAACTGAACTGTGTAATCTTTTCTCAACCGGTGGAATCATCGGTGAATTAAAAAATAGCATTGATTATACGCAAAACGGCAGCCCTGTTTAAATGGCAAAAGAGCGCTGTTGCCGGACTGCACTGCTCCTACGATTATCACAATCCGCAACTCACTTGTTGCATCTTAACTAATTTTTAAGAATTTTAAGGACCAATCTCAACCAGAATACGCTTCCACGACGTTCTTGCACTCTTGGTCGTCTCGCTAAGCCGAAATATTCAAATTTTTGATTTTGTAATTTTTCTCTAACTCTTAATTAATAAACAGTGATTTCATTACACGGCAGTGCCCTCGTCCGATGGAACAGTAATGAGCAGTGGCGTATGCAGGAAGGGAAGAAGGCTAAATCTCCTCAGACCTCCAATTTCTAGGGGTGGAGGGGAAGAAATTTCAACCTAATCAGTGCAAGCCGGCCTACCAACAAAAATCCTGATGCGTACGCCACATGGTGATGGGCACATGAGGAGGAGCACAGCGTCACTCCCTAGAGAAGGTCTGTAGACTGTAAGGACTAACTCTAGCTTAAAAAAGAGGTCCTTCCTCGAAAAAGTTTGAACTATGACTTCTTCATCAGGATCGCACATTTTGCCATTTATCCACGCTTGAATGCTTTGACACACCAATTCCTTTTCTTCTTTACCCACTTTCCCTCTATTTCTCCCATTTCCTCACTTTTTTTCTTCTTCCTCCTCTCTGTTTCTCTTTTTTCCCTGGATTATTCAAGCATTTTCTGAGAGTGTGTCAGTTCTTGGATAGTGTCACCCAGGGCGGACTTCCGACCCCCCGGCGCGGCGCCCCCATTTTGTCAATTAAAGCCACGAAAAATATCGAACTATTGGTTATGCTGTGTAATTGTATAAATAACTCTATTATATTTAAAAGAGCAAAGTGCAACATTGTCAGAGCTCATTTTCAGACGTATTCCGTTTAGAACCAATCAAGAGACGCACAGAGTCGCACAAAACCACAATAAAACTCACAAACATGCGCCTGCAGAAGCATTTACCTACTTAATTCATAATTGTCTCATTAGTCTTGCAAAGTGGCTACGTATTTTTTTAAAAAAAAAAAAAAAAAAAAAAAAAATCTTTTTCTCACAAGGGGAGGTCGCCGACTTGTCACCCTCGATTTTGTTCAAATTTCGCAGAGAGGTAGTTCATATGAAACTATTAGACCCGTGTTTCAGCGTTTCTTCCAATGGGCCCTTTAAAGCCCCGAAATTTAAAGTTGAAAATTCGACTTTTTGGGCCGATTTTCATCTCTTTGCCGATTCTCGCTCTTAAGTGCGGTTCTTTCCGCCCGGTGCTCATCAAAGCGGGCGTAGCGTTCTGGCTACGTGCTCGCCTTGCACCAGTTGAACCCAGGTTCGACCCCGGCCGCAGCATAATACTTTTTGCACTGTTTTTCTTCCCCACTTCATGGAGCAAATTAATTTCGAAAGATACTTTCCATCTTTAAGGTATCAGTTTGCATCGCAACAAACTCATAAGAATTCGGGACTTATGTCATGCCAGATTTTAAAGATATGAGACAGCTACACTGTCAGTATCAGGCCATTCGCGCCGAACCAAGTGTGCCGCGTATTCAACGGTAGTTTTAGATTTTTTGTTCTTGGTTATGGAAACTAATGCGAACACACAGCTCAGTTCGTTTTTAGAATATTATATCCCACAAGATATTACGGACGCTTTTTTTTTGTGCGAAAATATTCTACGCAATCAAAAGCTTCTGATCGGTCAGAAAAGTTCGGAGATTTCACAAAAGGGACAACTTTTAGGACAAGCGTTCGCGCGGAGTGTCCAAAAAATTAAGTTGACAAAATTTTTTGGACACTCCGCGTGAACGCTTGTCCTAAAAGTTGTCCCTTTTGTGAAATCTCCGAACTTTTCTGACCGATCAGAAGCTTTTGATTGCGTAGAATATTTTCGCACAAAAAAAAAGCGTCCGTAATATCTTGTGGGATATAATATCCTAAAAACGAACTGAACTGTGTGTTCGCATTAGTTTCCATAACCAAGAACAAAAAATCTAAAACTACCGTTGAATACGCGGCACACTTGGTTCGGCGCGAATGGCCTGATACTGACAGTGTAGCTGTCTCATATCTTTAAAATCTGGCATGACATAAGTCCCGAATTCTTATGAGTTTGTTGCGATGCAAACTGATACCTTAAAGATGGAAAGTATCTTTCGAAATTAATTTGCTCCATGAAGTGGGGAAGAAAAACAGTGCAAAAAGTATTATGCTGCGGCCGGGATCGAACCTGGGTTCATCTGGTGCAAGGCGAGCACGTAGCCAGAACGCTACGCCCGCTTCGATGAGCACCGGGCGGAAAGAACCGCACTTAAGAGCGAGAATCGGCAAAGAGACGAAAATCGGCCCAAAAAGTCGAATTTTCAACTTTAAATTTCGGGGCTTTAAAGGGCCCATTGGAAGAAACGCTGAAACACGGGTCTAATAGTTTCATATGAACTACCTCTCTGCGAAATTTGAACAAAATCGAGGGTGACAAGTCGGCGACCTCCCCTTGTCAGAGGCTCATTTTAGAATGAATTGACCATTGTGTTCTCATAGGAGGCACAGCTCAGACCTGCACTCAATCAGGTGATACATATGTTTAAGTATTTATTAACACAAGAGTAACTTTGAAAGTCGGATAAGCAAAAGCAGGTATAACTTTGTCAGCTAGTTGTTGCAGATCGGGAGAAGGCGAGATTATTGAAATTCTTCAGAATCTAAACTAGAAATTGAGTGTAAGTACCAACCTACGTGATAAAGGCATAAAAAAGTAATAACGGAATCAGTCATTCCTGTTCTTCGAGAATTTTAGAGTTTAATGATGTGACGTCAGACGTGTGTAAAAATCACTTTTGAAAGTAGGTATGCTTATGCTTATACGGTACGCCGATATAAACTGTCTTATAGTATATCAACAGATTTTAATGTAATTTTCCCGTAAACGCATTTTTGAACGGAGATTTTGGCTATTGAAGTAAGAAATTAATGCAACCTTTCTGCTATTATGCATCCTACGTCCTCGAGTGATGCATAGTTTAATCTGTAATATCTTGTTGATTTCGGAAGTTTTTGTCGGGGAAAATTAAGTACTTTCGAGGACAAATAATTTATAATCGCAAAAAGGTCGCAAAGATTTCTAGGTCCAAGAACCGAAATTTCCATTCAGAAATGCACTTGTGGGGGAATTACATTGAGTCCGAGTTTGTTTGGAACCAGATGTCCTCGAACGGCAATCGATGTACGATACATCGCTGTAAAGTAAAACAGTCTAAAACGATGCAAACGTTTCCTTTTCCTTTTTTATATATTTGTTTCCATCTATACGGATATCAGCGGTGGATTTAAAAATGTATCCCTCTTCCTCCTCCTATCAGAACACATGTGTTAGAGAAAGAAAAAGAGTCCTATCAAATAATTTCAGCTCCTGTATCTGACTCTCTGGCCCTTTTTTAACACATCCGTTCAAACGGGCAAAGAAAGGGAAGGAAACATTTCTGGATGCGGCTTTGAAGGACATATTCGTTCATTGAATCGAAGCAATGGGGTGGGGGGGGAGGGGTGTTAACTATCTCGTTGCGTCCAAACAAGCCCATCAGATGCCCTATTTTAACTTTTAGGGTCATCACGAATCGAGGGAGGAACAGGAAATTCACTGTAGCTGTACGGAACTCAGTTGTTTGATAACGCAGTGATCGAGTTAATTTAAAAATTATTTATGGTTAGCATACACTCCTAAATACCTATACCATAAATAAAATTCAGATCGAAGATGAAGGATGTGATGATTTGGGGGTGCTTAGTGCTTACCTCTCCAGCGTAAGATTTTCCATCTACGGTGTGTTCCGATCCTTCATTGTTAGCTCGGCCCCAGTGACAATGAAACTGCTCTAATTTATATTTCCCGTGCAAGGGACCACCTGTCAATTCTGTAACAGCCAAAAAAGTAACAAATAAAATAAACCTGTTCCAAGCAACTATCAGCAAAGCCATAGATTGAGCTGTTTAGTGGGCCAGTTACACTATCATAAGATTCGACTTTTGATATGGGAGATTTTTTATTTTTTATTTTTCGAGGGAGGCGAAAAAAGTGCAATGAGGGCGGAAATTCCTTTGCAATCCGCTTCATTATCAGTACCTACAACCCGAGAAATATAGCTGATTGAAAATGTTGTTTTGCGATGTATTTCTTCGTCACATTATTGTTCACACCAATTTGCATGCCACTAATAAAGTCAACTAGGGGCTAAATGGGCGTATGAATCACTGAATGCAGGGTGAAAAGAGACAGAGAGGTAAGAATTAAACCATCGCAAATTGTGACAAAGAGATACGCCAGAAAACATCAGTTTTAAACGGCTACGTCTCAGTTGATATTGAATGGATCACGATGAAAGCTCGTTGTACTATGTCTTGCCATTATAAGTGTAAAAATCAATTAACCCTCTAAGGACCAGGTTAGTTAAAAAGACGCCAATCTTCCGTTCACAAAGGGAAAGTATAGTTAACTGTTCGTACTCAGGAGAGTTGAAATTGCATATACGACGCATTGAAGGCCGTATCTCGTAAGTGTTTTAATCGCTAATCGCATATATCCGGAACGAAGACTGAATCAAAATGAAATATACTAGAGAAAAAAACGAGTAGACTCGGGCTTGGTCCATAAAGGGTTAACCATAAAAAATTCCTATTGATTTAAAAAAAAAAAAAAAAAAAAAAAAAAACAACCACCCCGTGGGTTATTCATTTGAATCCCTCCGATCAAAATACCAATGTAAAACTTAAAAACTTAAAAAAACTTAAAACTTAAATGAAAACTTAATGTAATTACCTGAATTTTCGCCATCTACATCAACCCGCCAAGAGTAGCCAGGATTTACAATACCCAAACAGTTTTCTGGCATGTAGTTCCATGTCAATGGTCTGCTGTCCAAAGAAGAGTCTGACTCCACTTGATCCGTCAGAATATCCACCGGACTTTGCCGAGAACCGGCAGCGAGTGGAAATTTCTCTGGCCATGTTGATGGACCTGCACAAAAGAGATGAAATATTCCATTAGTCGACTTCAAACCTTTCTCGCTATCACTACAATAAATTGTAATTAGAATAATATCTACTTGCTGCATGAGCATGCACGAAGAAACATCGATCTAGAGAGCGAGCGCGTACCTTCACTGGGGGCCTGTCCGATCGATCAAAGACTTCGAAATTTTACGATCGTAATTTTGAGCCATCAGCAGAGTTTCGATCGAACGAGACATATTTTTCGATCGAGCAAAACTTAGTAACATTATTTTTCAGAGAAAATGTATGTACAAAAGAGACGGAGCACTAAAGCCAGGAGAAGAAGGAAATAACCGAAAAGCCCACTGTCCAGGTACTAGCAAATGCAAAAATGTCAGCAGTCAAGAATTCGAGGTAGAACCCCATCAGCGCTTCATTTGCATCCTCGACTATTAAACTTTCGCGGTTGCTAGTACATACGTTCTACGTTTGTAAACTTAACACCTAGTTACGGTGACAGTTGAGACTGTTAAGCCCACCGACCAAACGGATTTCATGATTTACGGAAGGGTTGGTCGAGGTCTTCACTCTCCGAGATTGGAACGCGGAAGATTTCTATTTTGTCGAATGCCACCCTTTCTAAAAAAAATAATTGTTAAATGTAGTATTTTCCCGCGCTTGTTCAGCAATGACCACCCCCACTTCGTCGCCCTCTTCCAAGAGCTGCCTGGGACACCCCCCCCCCCCACATCCATCCTCAGCAATAATTTTATTTGTGGCCATTGTTCAAAAAGCGCGCGCTGAACCATCACGCGATAGCAGTGAAGGTAGTTGCGCCTACGAAATATCGTTGAGGCAACAAGCGGTACACACACTGGTTCAAGCCGAGATGTTGAAAAATGTTGGTAACGAGAGTTGCCTATACACGACACTTCGGCGGCGTGACACCTTTACTTCCGCCTTGTCGTCGATATAAAAAAGCAAAAAACAAAAACAAAAAACAACTTAGATAAATAGATACTAGGGTTCTACAAATATGTATCTTCTGAAAATCGTCTTTGTTATTTTCTTGACGAGTCGTTAGTCATAATTCCGCACAAAAGCACAGGTCCCTTTCAAATTTTCTAGATGCAAAAGGTTTTCTCGCTAGTAAGAAAAGTTGCTTACTCTAAATTGTGTCACGGCCGACTAACGCAGAACAATTGCCAGAACCTTTCTTTCTATACAACTCGCGAAATATAAAGTTCTCTTTTGATCATTTTTCGTCCTTCCCTTCTCTTCTTCTTTCACTACAATAAGATTCATTTTTTGTTGCTTTCATTCAGATACCGACCTATAAATTCTAATCATTTATTACTATTTTCTTCTTTTTTTTCCGCGCTTGCAATGAGTGAAAAAAATTGAAGCAGAGATGCAATCAGGGGGATTTTTGACAATGGGTATTTATTCTCTCCAAAAAAAAAAAAAAAAAAAAAAAAAAAAAAAAAAAAAAATTGATTTTTCTCAATCCTCACCAACCTCAATCTCGAAAACATTAACTGACGGGGATTTCAATCGAGCTTTTTGTTTGTCTACAAACTCGAAAATTATGCTAATTCACCAGCCGCTAAAAATACCAATACTCACGATATGCATATGTATACTCATGTATAGTGCATACTTAGGCGTGTGATCTTTTGACGAAATTTAACAATCTCATTATATGAGGTCGAGGCACTATGGTCTGAGACGCAGATCTAGGTGCTCATAAATACTGAGCGCTTAATTTTATCAGATTTCTTCGAATGATACATGTTTTCCGCATAATTTTGGTACGCTGAGTTCATATCTGACCTTACTTTTTCTCTAAAATGCTTATTACTACAAATTTCCTACAATTAGTATTTTTGATGACACTCAATTTTAATGTATCAGATTTCATTCAATGCAGCATATTTCCCGCATCATTTTCGTTCACTGAATTCAATCTCAACCTTATTTTTCATCTGGAATGATTTGTGTGGTTTATTATTTCTACTATTATTATCTTAACCCCCCCCCCCTTATTGAGGGACCCTTTTAGAAAATTCACAACTCCCTATTAAAATTAGTCATGATACTTTCATAAAAAGATTCTGAAAGCTCTTTTTAAGTATACTGGTGAGACAAGTAAACATGATTGATTGTCTTACAGCGATTTGTGAATTCTAGAGATATGAAATCAGAGTGTGCATTTCTCCTAAAAAAAAAAAAAAAAACAAGTTTCTTGGCTCGCCTTTTTTGGAGCATACTATGCATGAAAAAGTCGATTCAGACCTTATTTCCATGAATCCCCCGGTCATGTTGCACTTTTTGGGTACATTAGGACCTAAACTAACCATTTTTGGCGGTATTAAGTATGGCGATTGATGGCGATTTTTTATCGGTCCTATTATGTGAGGTGGCTCAACATTTACTGTGCCAAATGAGGGACCCTTTTAGAAAATTCACAACTCCCTATTAAAAGCAGTCATGATACTTTCATAAAAAGATTCTGAAAGCTCTTTAAAGCACTGTTGAGACCAGTAAACATGATTGTCTTACCGCGATTTGTGAATTCTAGAGATATGAAATCAGAGTGTGCATTTCTCCTAAAAAAAAAAAAAAAAAAACAAGTTTCTTGGCTCGCCTTTTTTGGAGCATACTATGCATGAAAAAGTCGATTCAGACCTTATTCCCATGAATTCCTTGGTCATGTTGCACTTTTTGGGTACATTAGGACCTAAACTAACCATTTTTGGCGGTATTAAGTATGGCGATTGATGGCGATTTTTTATCGGTCCTGTTATGTGAGGTGGCTCAACATTTACTGTGCCAAATGAGGGACCCTTTTAGAAAATTCACAACTACCTATTAAAATTAGTCATGATACTTTCATAAGAAGATGCTGGAAGCTCTTTAAAGCACTGTTGAGACCAGTAAAAATGATTGTCTTACCGCGATTTGTGAATTCTAGAGATATGAAATCAGAGTGTGCATTTCTCCCAAAAAAAAAAAAAAAACAAGTTTCTTGGCTCGCCTTTTTTGGAGCATACTATGCATGAAAAAGTCGATTTAGACCTTATTCCCATGAATTACCCGGTCATGTTGCACTTTTTGGGTACATTAAGACCTGAACTAACCATTTTTGGCGGTATTAAGTATGGCGATTGATGGCGATTTTTTATCGGTCCTATTATGTGAGGTGGCTCAAAATTTACCGTGCCAAATGAGGGACCCTTTTAGAAAATTCACAACTCCCTATTAAAAGCAGTCATGATACTTTCATAAAAAGATTCTGGAAGCTCTCTAAAGCACTGTTGAGACCAGTAAACATGATTGTCTTACCGCGATTTGTGAATTCTACAAATAGGAAATCGGATCGTGCATTTTACCTAAAAAAAATCAAGTTTCTCGGCTCGGCATTTTTGGAGCATACTATACATGAAAAAGTCGATTCCGGCCTTATTCCCATGAATTCCCCGGTCATGTTGGACTTTTTGGGTACATTAGGACCTACACTAACCATTTTTGGCGGTATTAAGTATGGCGATTGATGGCGTTTTTTTATCGGTCCTATTATATGAAGCTTTTCAACACTTTTAGCACCACACGAGGGGCCTCTTTTTAAAAGGTTGTAACTCCCGTTTGAAAATAGATAAAATATTTTTGCAAAAAGTTTCTGAAAGCTCTTTTTATGCTCTATTAAATGTTTGCAATCCAATTTTTTTCCTGGGATTTTTAAAATCGTACGAGATGAAGTAAAAACTTATATTTTTCCGCGTTTTTCAAGAAAAAGATTCGAGTTTCGAAATAGTTAAGTTCAGGCCGTGTATAAATGTTTTCTAAACATTTATGGAACCTACTGTGACACATTTCTAGTGTAAAAAGACCTAAAAAACACGTTCCAATGGTCAAAAATATCAATTTCCGACTTTCAAAAATCCGATTTATGAGCACCTAGATCTGCGTCTCAGACCATAGTGCGAGGGTGCAAACCGGGAATAATCTCCAGTTTACGACGGTATTATGCGCAGTCCAGTCATTACAAGTATTCGCCTGACGACGTGGAGTTATACATATCCATATCGATAAAAAAAAAAAAAAAAAAAAAAAAAAAAAAAATCGAGCCAATCGTGAGTAAAATCGATATCAAATAGAATGACCCGAGCCGTGCTCAAATCGATCGCGCTGATTGCATATCGATGAAATGCAAGATTGGACGAGCTAAGTTGTCAGATTTACCCTCTTATGTTCAGGGCTGCCGTTTAGCGTATAATCAATGCTATTTTTCTATTCATCAATGATTCCACCGGTTGAGAAACGATTACTCAGTTCAGTTCAGTTTACGACTGTGATGCTCGAAAATACTCTGACCTGTAATCTTTCCTTAATCAGTGGAAACTCCGTTGATTAATTAAAATATCCGCAAGTTTTTTAAAGTCATCGACGACTCCACCGGTTGAAAAAAAGATTACAGATGCGAGTATTTTAGTTTATTACAGTCATGCACTGAACTAAACTGTGTAATCTTTTCTCATCCGGTAGAATCATCGGTGAATTGAAAAATAGCATTGATTATACGCAAAACGGCAGCCTTGCTTATGTTGAGTTGAAAGTTTACCATTCAAAAGCAATAGGCCGAGACAAAATTTGACAGGGATGGTGTTCCACGTTTACATAGGTACACCTTTCTTCAACCAGAGGGCTCTTTCACAATCACAATGTGTCCACGATTTCTCTCTTTTGAACGCTTAGAGGCGTATGGATGGAGAGAGAGGGAGATAGAGAGAGTGAGAGGGGGGGAATCCCTTGCAAGGCCATGGCCTAGTAGTCTCTGGAGCAAATTTCGGGGGGAAACCAAATGAAACAAAAGAAAACAAAAGAAAGGCTGAGAATATTAAAAAAGCTGCCAATTCCGACAACAGTTTTAGCGATTATCGAGCAAAATCGTATTAACAGTAAGTAAATCGCATGAATGCGGGTCTATTCAGGTAAGTAAGGACTTACATACCTTCTCTACTTGCGCATATGTAAATACACTTTCCGGCTTTTATATTTGTGTATTCATTTATTTTTACTTTTATCGATTGAGGCATTTGCAAGTGGCAAAAAAACTGGTTTTCTAATGCAAGATTGTTGACTTTATGTTACTGCCGAACAGAGCTGCGTACGGCGACCCGGGCTGGCTTGCCTCGCGGTTACGACTCTGCGATGTTGCCCAGTGTTGCCAGATCGAGGGTAAAACGTTGTATCGTCCTTATTTAAATCAACGTAAAACGTACGGCTTTTCCACCCCAATCTGGCAACACTGATATTGCCAAACAATGGAATTTAACTTATGCATTTTTTCTTTCTTAACTTTCCTCCTTTTTTTGACACAGCACACAAAAAAAGACATGAAAAAAATGAGAAATGGAGACATAAAGACATGGGCTCGTGTCCATGGGACGTCTCTCCGTCATGGTGTCTATTATATGTGTGATTGTGATTCTTCGTGTGCCTATTCCCTGATAAAAAGAATTATTTTTATTTTGCTTTTCACACACATTTTTTAGCACTTAGCATTTTTGCCAAAACTGCTCATGGTGAAACTTTGCACATCGACTCGCAAATTCCCTAATCCCTAAATATTAATAAACCTGGGATCCTGGAAAACAACACTTCTACCCGCCAATAAAAACTAAGAAACAGAGAGGTAAAAAAATTGGTAAGATTTTGCTAAAAGCGCAAAAAATTACATTTTACTGGGGCAATTATTTCGATGTCAAAGGGGGTTCAGACACTTTGGACCCCTCTCCCCCCGGGCTACAACTTTGAATTACTCCGTGTGTCTTTAAACAAGAATCAACCTCGCGTCGCATAATTTTGAAAAAGTAAGTATTCGGATAAACCTGTTTTTTTTTTTAAGGGATATCAACGATAACTTTCTAGAATTCAGCTGTGCTCCAAAGCGGTCAGCAGCGCTCCTCGAGAAGGATATAAGCCCACTCGACACTCGACAAATTAGTTTGTAGAGAGTGTGAGGAGTTTGCAGAAATATGGAACTGTCTAGTTTGACAGGAGACAATGACTTAAAGTGTACGAGAGCACAATGGAATTACTCATGAATGATGCTCTACAGGGTGTGCATAAACAACTTCTGGTCATTAACTTTTCTAAGTGTCCAACAACGTGCAGAAAATTTCGATTAGCTTGATCTGTCGCCAAATCCAAAAGAAAAAAAATGAAGAGGAGTCCCAGATTTCTGGATATTTGGAACAAACTTGTGGGGGCTTGGAATGCGAAAAATGGTACAGTCTTGTATTAACGCACGAGTAAGAACATAAATAACTTTTGGGTTAAACTGTGCGAATGATAAATACCGCCGCTTCGTACATACATCATTCATTATGATCATTTTTCATTACTCACAAACTACTCATTCCTGCAAGCCCGATTATCTAACGCGACCTCGACTGACGACTGAGTATAAATCTTGTGGAATATTTTTAAAATATTCAGAAAGTATGAAGGTAATAAAATATTAAAAGCACGATGGGTGGCAAATGTGAATGACCTGCGGGAATAGAGAACTCATAAACTTGTAAGTCAACATACATGCTATCCTCATTTTACAATAAATCTATGCGCGAAAAAATTTCTCGGCAGGACTTCAACTTTGGCAACGCGCGTATTAAAATTCTTATAAACTCGGGGACCTCTGATAGCATGCCGCACGCTTCCAGAAACATTTTTTTTTTCAAAACCAGTGGCGTCGTGCGTGCAATCTGACAACGATGCAGTTTTTCCACTGAAACTCACATAAAGTATCGATTTTGAGGCATTTGCGAAAAATCTCTAGGGACCAAATTATGTTAGGTCCCGCGCATTGAATTGCGTGCATCTTGCGTGCGGTTTCGACCAATCAGAGAGCTTACGCACGGTCACATGACCGTGCGTAAGTTACGATCGGGACCAAACATTATTTGATTCCAGAGCTCGATCTTCTTTACAGGTTTAGATGGACAGGTAACGTTGCTAAACGGCACAGCACACGATGCCACTCGCAGTGAAGGATCCAAAAAAATTGTCTGGGGGGGGGGGGGGCACGCCTGTGAAATTTTGAAATTTGAAGCGTTGGTGGAAGCAATTTCGGGCTATTTTCTATAGAAAAAAAGGCAAAATTTGAGGCTTCTGCCTCCCTCCCCCGTGGATCCGCCAATGATGCCACTGCTGTTCAAAAAATTACATTTGTTTGACAGTTCGACAATTTTATCTCACTTTCTAACTTTTAACCGTTTTGGAAAACCGCATCATTATTGGCGGATCTAGCCCTCGCGAACGGAGGGAGGCGGCGAGCTTTGGAAGTTTGCTCCCCGTGGTGACCCCCTTTTTTTCTCTCTTTCTTTCCCCCTTTATTTCCCTGATTTCCCCTTTTTTGGTTGAACTGGGAGAGGAGGCGATCGCCTCCTTCGCCCTCTCTGTATTCGCCATAGACCGCAATAAACGTAAATAAGGGGGGTGGGGGTGGAGTGATGGAGTCAGTGGACACTGAAACATTTTCAAAAATCCTAAAAACCTATATCTGAAAAAAAATCAGGCGATGCGATGGGCACATCAAAAGCGGCGGTACTTCTCCCGTTTAAAATACATTGCGGAGAAGTGCGTTGTTGTTGCAATCACCGTCTCAATTGAATATGTTTTCAAAAAAGTTTCCATCAAACATGTTTGACCAACAACAACAAAATATCTATAATTTGTCATTTAGAAAATATGGCGCGCTTTTAGAATTAGCTGTCCATACATGTGGACAGACTCATAAATGGAAATCGCGAAAAAAACCATGTCACAATACGCCGAGATACCAAATTCAATCGAATAACCAGTTTGACCAAAATGAGGATATCAATGACCGCGAAGTGCAAAATTATATTCCATCATTTTTAACAACTTATTGATATTGATAATGCAAATCTAATACCTATGATGAAGAAAGTATGCATGAGTCATAGGTACTTACTCTACAGTCTACTGAGACACAGACAGCCCAGGATGAGAGTAAATCAGCGAAAACTACACCAACACTCCTCGCACATTTCCATTCAGAGCCATGTCAAATCGAATTTGTTTTTTCCGTATACCTACTCCTAAAAACTTGATATTTTCCTGATACGTGTTTTTGCACTTACATTAGGTCATTGATTTATGTATGTAAATTGCGGGAGTTATTTCTCACCGTTCTGACGTCACATCACACAGATAACTCAGTGGGCTGAAAGTCTCGTGACAGTGGAGTCGCAGAACTAGCTCTTTTTTCTCCTCGCACTCCGCTCAAAACGTGAGGAAGGGGGCTGTTGCACACTTTGGCTATATTTAAGCAATTTAATAATCGATCCTGGTGTAAAAACCTCAAAAAATAACGATAGCAGCACTAAAAAATTCCAAAACCCCACCCCTATAAACTCAATAAACGCTTATTTATTCGCGAGGGCGTAATGGTGGCTGAAGGCAGTAATAATGAGAGATTCCTTTTTTAATCTCGTCACTCTCTCAATGCTGAAAAGGATGGTTCACAGAGTAATAATTAGTCATCAGAGTAGTGATCCACATCCGATGAATGGTACCGCGACACCTAGTGACAACGGTTTCAAATGAAAGTCGTCTCTTATTGGTCACTTCTCGATGAAGTTACAGTATTGTTAGAGGGGAAATCTCCCATTATTACTGCCCTCAGCCCCCATTACGCCCGCGCAAATAAAAGCGTTTATTTAGTTTAGGAGTGGACTTCGGGAAATTTTCAGTGCTGCCCTTTGTTATTTATGAAGGTTTTTACACCAGGAGGCCGATCATTTACTTCGTCGTTAAACCGATCGTTAATGTCGAGCACCGTGCACAGGTGCCACAGACCTAGGTAGCCCTTAGATAAGTTACAAATAATTATAACCGAAAAAGTCTGTCAACCTATCAATATCGAAGAGTCTTACGGTAAGAAATAAAACATGTCAAACCCCCTAAACGTGAATCATTAATCATTAAAATGGTAAAGCATCAGTTAAGTCATTGTTGTGCATTAAGTGCTCAACAATTAAGAATGTCTACGAGTCATGCTATTGGTCGAATATTGTAAAACTTAGCCGTTGCTATGGTAACCATCGTTATAGACTATAGTGTTCGAAAGGTTACTCAATCTCATGAATAGCTTTTATAAGACGAGACTCTTAACGATGGTTACCATAGCAACAGCCAAGTTTTACAATTTTCCACCAATAGCATCACTCGTAGACAGTTTCAACGATCGGTTTAACGATAAAGTAAATGATCGGCCCGCAGAATCGGCTATATATTAAATCGCGTGTAGCAAAAGTGTGCAACAGCCCCACTGGAATGTCCGAAACATTTTAAAGGCACGGTAAATCTGTTGTGCTATTTAATAGATTTACCTACCGGATGAGGAAAGAAAGGCGTAACCATTTCACATACCTATTATCTTCAAAAATTAACGTCGATTTTAAAAAGTGTGAACGACAGCATCTTCTTCGATCCCCACTCTATTTTCGTGTCTTATCAGTGGGGAGTAAAGAAAGTACGCCTAATTAGAGATCGCAATAAAAGCTCCGAGTCTTATCGTGCAAGAGGCAAGGTTGCCGTGAGCATCATACTATGTGGAAAAATCGACTATAGTTTTTCTCCCATTGGAACCGGTGCAACATTATCGATTCTTTGGAAGATCAAATCGAATTCTCTAAGGATCGATTATTTTCCGTAGGTTCCTATGGAGAAGATGTCTATACATCGCGATTTACGAGCCACCACTGCATGGTTGTCAGCTTGTACATAGAAGAGTTTTCAAATTAACCGTTTAAAGTATCTTCAGCAACTAGAGCTCGTTTCAGAAGTGTAGGCGCACCTAAACTATAATCTTTGTCGAATTTACAACATTAGTTCCTTCAAATCAAAACCGAACTTGCCTCTGACTCTCTTCTTTTGCTTTTAAATTGTTCCTTGTTGAAAAATGAACACTCGATTTCATTTTTAGTCATTTCAATCGAGTAATATCAGAAATAATGTTGAAAAATTCCAAAGATTATCGGTCTAGGTGCGCCTACACTTCTGAAACTACATACCTCTACTTATTGTTAGTGATGCCGTTTTCGGCCGCTAGAAACCTATCGTTTGACTATAACGTTGAACTACCAGTAAATAGTATCTTATTTTGCTGAAAATGAGAAGTCAGATATTAGATAATTATCTCTGGGACACCTCTCCAAAATATTTAGTCAAAAAGCGTGATAAGAAAGCTAAAAGTACTATAATAAAACAAAATATCGCATTTCGCGATGCAGATTTGAGATATTCCGTTTTTTTGGCACTTTTGACTTAATAATATTACGACTATAGACTTATACTATTGCGCTGCAGAGGTACTTACAAGCGACAGCACTCGCGTATAATACTCCAAGGGCAGAATCACTTCCTTCTCTCTCATCTTCCCATTGAATGTATAAGTAGGAAAAGGATGAAAAGAGGGGGTTTTATCTCCTTGTCTTTCCTTTGTTTTACATAAACGTTTTTCGATTAAGAAAAAAGAGAGATAGAGTTTCTCGCGGCGCTATACCGTCTGGTGGCCAAATCAGCACTGAACGATGAAGATTCACAGTAAATTTAAAAAATTACAGTATTTTTCTGTACAATCTGTCAACCATGTTTTGCGAGTAATGCGCCAGTATGACTGACATGCGCGACTGCACGGATTTGCCGGCTCATCACTCCACTTATATGGCGAAAATGATAAGCGCGTCAGTAAATACTTACAATTTTGTAATCTTGCGGATAAACGCAGATCTGATTTGAGATTTGCTATTATTGACGTATTGACGCGGGAATCGGCAACCCCAGGTCACTAAATGTCATGTTTTTCTTCTTTTTGTATAAAAATTAACTTTAAAACGTAAGTCCTTGCTGTGTCAGCCAATGTGACTCACGCCGCGCGGTCAACGCTACTGTAACGTCTAAATTACCTACACAGTGGGTCAACTTTAACAAATTTTGAAACAGTATACGGCATCAAATATAGGGTGATTTTATTTTTATCATAATAAATAGGTAAATGGGTCTTTTGCGTACTTTTACTACATCAATGTACAACCTTGATTCTTACGTAAAATTTGGTTATAATAACGATGAGCACATTAAAAGCGTTCAGTAAGCACTCATTAACTCAGGAAATCACTTAAATTTCAAACAGCCCGAGCGACACTAGTCACTCTAATTGTACAAATTGTACGAGCATACCACTACACATAGACGGAACCACCGTGCATTTGTAAAAGACAACTTGTAACCAAAAAATGATGGAATTTCCCTCTAAATACACGAAATATTGGCTGCATTGGCTTAATGGCGGAGAGACGCAGGTATCATGGGGGATTCCTATCTAAATTGAGACATATCTCTGTGTTTCCGTAGAGAAACTGACAAATTAGACAGGAATCTCCCATGATACCTGCGTTGAGCCGCCATTACGATCTAGCCGTTATAGCAGTTATGTGAGTATATTACTGAATTTTAGACTTCCTCAGTGTGATTTTCGTGATTTTCGCTGCTTTTTGCATCTGATTGGACTATTCATTTGCTCCCTGCAAAAGTTTGCAAGAGCTCCATGAGATGCGTCTGAACGAAACATTCAAATATGCATACGTTACGTTGATCCTACGGTGCACTAACTTATGGACAGAACCTAGTTGAATGTCGATTATAATAGTGCCTATAGTGTAGACTGTAGAGCGGGTTGTTTGAAATAGAGTCCCTTGATGGAAATATTGTATAGGGAGTACCGACACGAGCTCAGCGAGTTGTGATTGGTCGTTGGTTTTAGGCTCTCACGGAGTCGAGCAGGAGTCGACGACATCGAAGGCTCCACACGAAAGGAGTCGATTCGTAGAGGAACGTATGGGAACGGACCGGAATGCCGGCAAATCAGCCAGTCCACCACTGGTCCACTGTCAAACTTAACCTTCGAATGCGTTCACGCGGTCGACAAAATCAACTCCTGTCAAAATGCATAAAGCGTCGTGTCGGTACTCCCTGTACAATATTTCCATCAAGGGACTCTAGTTTGAAACGGAAAAGATTTCCTGAGTTATTGAGTGATGGATTATTAAAGTTTTTCAAGTGCGCATCGTTATTTTCGCCGAATTTTACGTTAGAATCAATGAGTCACATTGCGCTGTAGCAAAAATACGCAACAGACCCATTGAAAAACGGTATGTTTTCAATGCACGATTTGGTTGGTTAAAACTTAAAAGCTATGAATCAACGCCTACAATACAGCTGTTCAAATTTTATTTATAAAATCGTATATTCTTCTCCTAGTCGATCTCGTCCAACTTTTCTCCTCGCCGTGCCGCACCCCCGTATAATTCTAACACATCATAACTAACGCTATCCGATTCAAATACTCCTCCCGCAATTCGACCAATATGGTTACAGTGCCTTCCTTTTATGGGTGCGCCTTCATTTTTCCAGATAGACTAAAACGGTACAGCGCCTTCATTTTTCAAGATAGACTAAAACGGTATAGTCGCGTGCGAATAGTTAACTACCTGCCAAAGTGCCAACACATACAGCTGTCGATTTATAAATTAAAATACTTCTTTGTCCTTTCCTTTCCAACGATGACCTATGCTCCAGATATGGCACTAGCTTACTAACTAAAATCTTGTTGAGCGCCTCCGTTGCTAAAAGACATACAAATGGCCCACGGTTTTGTTTACATTCTTATAGCGTACGAAAATCGCGTGGGCCAGTCGTGATGGCTGTGGCCAGCTGACTGGCCTACCGCACGGGCCCAACGTGTTTCTCGCTCGCCGAAAAGTAAACAAACTGTGGGCGAATGTATAACTTTTAGTAATGAATGCGCTCAACAAAATTTGACAGATGCGAGATAGCTAGTGGCTAGTGCTATATAATATCTGGAGTATACGTAATCTTTGGTCCTTTCGAAAGCTCCCGCGATTCGACTAATGAAAACCGTGTCCTACTTTTACGGATGCGCCTTCATTTTTTAAAGTAGACTGAAACGACACAGTCGTATACTCGTAATTGACTCATTTTCAACACACAGCAACCACTGCTGTTCGAGTCATCCTCCCGAAAATTCCCGCAGTTCGACCGACGGACACGGTACCTCATTGTCATAAGATTAGAGCAAAACAAATGAAATAAAATAAAAAACAAATGAAATAAAGTAAAAAAAAACAAATGAAATAAAATAGAAAACAAATAACCACAGAAAAGCTGAGAATAATCAATAATAGCAAATATGCAGTCTAAATACTACGAGAAGGCAGAAAGTCAGGGTAAGAACTAAGTAGAGTTTATCTTCGAAATATAGTTTAGAACGATACGTTTGACCGTGGAGGCATTATTACATTTTATGGGGGACCTTCTATACGTTTCTAGCGTTGAAAGGGGGGGGGGGGCTATCTCTATACACCCTCCATTACGGCCGGCTAAAAGTGTGTGTACCGGTTCGAATTATGAAACCATCCCGCCTCTGCCTTCAACCACCCTTCAGGACCTTTTTTCTTTTTTTTTTCCTTTTCGCGAACCGATAGAGCACATCTCAAAGGATAATTTTCCAGAGTTCAATCGTGCTATCCTTTATTCCTTCAAAAGTCATTGCTGTTTACTTTTGTCTAGCCTGCGCAGTTCTGCAAGCATTCGATTCATAATGCGGTGCGGCGTTAAAGCACACTACTGGGCGACGAAGCCTTGACTAAACCGAAGCGTGCGTGCCAATTAGTATGTATTTACGACTGGTTTTGTAAAGAAATTATAGGTGTGAATTAATTAATGAGAATGGTTTATTGTTCGCAATTCGTATATTGATTGAGTCGTGTTGGGGCGCGGGCTTATGGAATATTGATAGATATGACTACCTACAAGTTATGGCATTTACGGAAGGGAATCTCCGGGGGAGGGTGCAGGAAAGAGCAGGCTCTATTCTTGAGACTTAAGACAAATCATCGATATATACTTCTATTTTTACGCCTTAACGACATAGTGTGTCCGGCTGTTAGTGTTATGAACGTAAACCCAGGTTTTCTTATCATAAGATACATCTTTCTCACCCCTTTCGCAGAATCTTCCATGTGGTTTGACCCGCTGATTTCAAATTCGGCCCTAGTTTTTACTCAAAACTCATAAGTCCCCCCCCCCTACCCCCAATTAACCATAAACTACACAAAGTGCCAATTATATTTGAACATTTCCCATCTTTTCGACGGAAAGGAAATTCTTTCTCATTCTTGCACTTCGATAGGGTGCAAATACGACCTTTCGAAAGTTGACGACTCAAATATAAAACCAGCCGGTATTCAGCGCTAATTTAAACGATAAAAAATCCTGAGATTCCTCGTTAAAATTGGCGACAACGTATGTAAAAAGAAGAGCGTAAATCAGCGGTATCTGTTTGAGGATTTCTGAGCCATCCGAGAAAATTATAATCCTTGATGAGTTACGACTTGAATTCAATTGTCCGCGATGCAGTATAATCTTCGGGATTAAGCGAATCTCCGGACGTTTGCGCGTAGAGCGTCAGCTACGCCTTGCTTTTGTAAGAATGTGAAAATATCTATTTGAAGAGGAATTAGGATCAGCTGAGCTAAGCAGCACATTCTTGTATAGTTTCGGCATATATGAGCAGGCTTTACTCCAGTTTGAAAAACTTTGCATAGTATCTTAAAAGGTGATATATCATCACAGGAAAATAAATGAAAAAGTACATGTAAGGTATTTGAAAAACTCTACTCTCCTTATATTCCTTCTGTGTTGCGAGTAAAAGGTGTTCTCGAAGAAAGCAGCAACAACAGCCATAGGATGCAGTGGCGAAGCGTGAAATTTGGCAACAATGTATTTTCTCCATTTAAATTCACCAAAAAAGTCGAACGCTCCAGTCATCGGCGATGACCAGGCATTTCGACCTTTCTAATGTGTTTGAATGGGGGAAAAGGAACGTTGCCAAATCTCACGCCTCGTTACTGATGACAGGATGGCAGAAACTGAATCACAAACATACTTGGTTTAAAACTAGCATCGGATCGGTCAATTTCGAATTGCGCGCTCTTTGTAAAAACAGCCGATGATACAAAATGGCAAGAAAGTGGACAAGTGCACATTTTTTTTTTTTTTTTTTTTTTTTTTTTTTTTTCAAATCAAACGAGATTTTTTAGCGACGTTAAATAAAAAACTTTTTTTATCTTCTCACTCTCTTGAAGTCAAGGCTCACCTACTTGAAAGGGTGCCCAAAAAGTTGTGGTATACATTCTAACCACGTATTTAAGAGGTTAAATTATAAGACTTTTTCTCGTAAAAAACCTACGTCCAAAAAAAATCCACTTTCAAGTCCCCCCCCCCCCCCCCCCCAAGATCTGAAAAATGAATTCTTTTTGAGTGAACGTCCAAGGTCCTGAGCTGCGTTAGAAGCCAACGTAAATCAAGAAAATTTGAATGCGATGGTATTTTATTGACAAGAAAACTTCATTGACGACCTTGAAAAATTATTAAAATAAGTCTAATACCTGTAACAGCGCTTTTCCTGGTGTAATCTTGAAGTAATTTCAACAAATTTAAAGAAAGAAAAAACATTTTGAACTTCTGTCGTGCTTAATTTTGTTTTCTTCTTCTTTTTTTTTAACAACACTATCAACACTGCAAGAAGCTGCGCTCGCATTTACACTTATTTTCTGATTTTTCAAGGTCAGCATAAATTTGCCCGTAAAAATACCCCTGTCGTTCAAACGTTTACGACATTCGGTTAGTAATTAACTACTGCGTGGGCGCTAAAGCAAAACTAAAAAAATAAAAAAAAAAAAAATAAAAAAAGCCATTAATTTTTCAAAATTTTGGGGAGTCCTAGCACAGAGGAGGGAATTTACGGAGACAAATATGTATAAAGGAGGAAAAAATTCTTATTTCGACCTCTAAAATAAGTGGTTGAAATTTCTTACACGACTTTTGGGACACCCTGTAGAGAGGTAAGGAGACAGAAAAATTTATCACCTATCCCCTCATTAAAATCTTTGAAGATACGGACACTATAAAGTGTAGCTGTGTAGGAGAACAGCTACATCGGGAGCTGCGCGTTTGCAATTCGATTGTCGTAGAGACACGAAACAAACTGTTTTTTTTTTTTCTTTTCTTTTCTTCTTTTTTTTCGCTACCCTGTCTTCGAAAACACGAGTTTGAGACACAAGGAATAAAATATCGTAACAGAAAGTGATCCAACAAGATTTCGAGCCAACCTGTTCTTTCTCGCGAGTTTGCAAATTCACGCTAAAGACTCGTGGAGCACTATGGGGAACGACAGTCGAACAGAGAGCACTGACATTAACATTTAAGCGAGCGATCGGCAGGATTCACGCTGATAGGTCACGTATAAAAGCTAAAGAGATTGGTTACCTCCACGCAGAGAAAGTAAAAATACAAGGCTTTATGAACATATGAGACATAATATGTAGCAAGAGAGCAAGTAAGTATACCTGTATCTGGCCAAACTCTGACAAAAAAGAATACCAGAAGGAAACTTCCGCAGTACTGACCGGAATTCTGGTCATTGCACATCACAGAAAAAAAAAAGACTGGTAGAATTTACCATCTGCATAGCTGATTTTGGTGTCTGCTAGCAAGTATGGTAAATCTCACCATAACATGGTACACAGAAAAAAATGGACGTGCTCCAGACACAAACTTTCCGTGTTCTAGACACGAATGTACACACCAGTACGGGAACGAGTTCTAAGCGCAATCAATTTAGGTTGAGTTTGCGTCTGAAACGCATCCCGTCGCGTCGTGTCCAGAACCTGAAATGTTCACGGAAAAAAAAGATTAGTGAAAATAACCATACGGATACCTGATTTTGGCACCCGCTTGATGTTATGGTAAAATTGACCAGAAGTATGGTACATTTACCAATACTTTGAGTAAATTCGACATGCAATCAGGTAACATCACCTAGTATCTAGTCAAAACATAGTATACTTCTGGTCAACAATACCATAACATCTAGCAGGTGCCAAAATCAGGTATCCATATGGTTATTTTCACCGTAGTTTTTTTTCCGTGTTTGTGCTCTGAGCACGTTACGTACTGGTGTGTATATAGATCGTGTCTGGAGCACATCCTTTTTTTTCTGTGTAAATGCAACATACCTAGTGGTAAATTAAGGTAACATGTTACTACATTTTACCATTATCTGGTGAAATTTACCACACTAGTTGCAGACTCCAAAATCAGATGTGCAGATGGCAAATTCTACCAGTCTTTTTTTTTCCGTGCACCAAAGTTCTTGAAAATTTTCAGGAAGTTCTGGAACTGTGACTAGATTCTGATAGAAAATTTGTTACTAGCGCATGAACGCCCGCAGAAAAATTTCCAAGGAGGGGCGAAATTGTTCCATCCAAATGGTGTACAATATTACTAAGCCATGGTAGATGTATCAAATAATAGTAATACTTTTGACGTGCGTGTTTGATATAATGGATAAAGGGACAGCAGACGAAAATGATATCAAGGAAAATGTTTAATTCTACTATTCCTTGCAAAAAAACGAATTAAAATATTACAAAATAAACATATAATGAAGTTTGTTGACTAATAACCCTTTGATTAACATTGCATTTTCTTTTTTCCTTTCATTTTTTACCGTGAAATGTTGACTTTTTTGAATTCCAGGGGGGAGGGCAAGTGCCCCCTCTTGCCCCCAGTTGCGGGCGCCCATGCATTAGCGCACTTTCATGGATGTAAACATGCCTCCTTCCCCTTCGATAATTGCAAAAGTAAAGGAGAGTAAAAATAAAAAAAGAGAAGAAAGCTTATAATCTTGAGGAAAAGCGAACATCATATTTGGGATAGGTACGATATGACTCTTCCTAAATCCATTTCCTAACCAAGTTCATGCGGACATTTCAGGAGCCGTGGCGCCGCGAAACTAGAAATAATCAAAATTCGTCATAAATGTCTGAAAATTTGCCCGCGGATAAATCTCTTCAAAAGCCGCAGTATTTCGCAGCCAAATGAACTCAGCAAGCGTTTTGCCGAACTCGATAAAGCAGACGAAACCGCGTGGGGTACACATTACATTCAACACGATTGCTACTTACTGTCACGGAAAGACAAAAAAAAGTTGCAAAAATAATAAAGGACGCTATAACGGGGGATTGACTAGATAGAGGAAGAGGAGGGATGGAGGAGAAGGGGTGAGGGGGGAGGGGGTAACTAGGAAGAGGGGAAGACCATAGCCTAGCCCCAGGGGCTCTCGAACTCCTGAGGCAATTGATATTGGTTAGCGGTGACGAGCCATAATTGATCTGAGCATTAATTAATGTGAGGAGAATACAATTTGTGGGCCTGCTTGGAACCGGATCGACTGATCAAAGTGATCGAGTCCCGTGTTGCAAGACTTCGAATTAAAATCCGTATATTTTTTGCATTCATTTCAATAGACAAAATACAGATTAAAATGGAAACTAGGCCAACAATAAGCCATTTTACCCATACCCATTTTTTTATTCCCATTTTAATCTGTATTTTGTCTATGATGTTTTTTTTGACCATTTAGTTTGTAATTTTTTAATATATTGATTTCAATGGGAAATATATATTGCCGAGCTAAAGAAAAACGTCATAAACGCCACGCATTATTTACGCTGTTTTTTCAATGAAGCCCTACCTGGATAGGAATCCGACGTGTATATAGAGGCCCAAACCTGACTGCAAAAACAGCGTAAAAAACGCTTGAGGTTTAACTTTTTGATAGTGGCAAGTTCATCGGTCAACAACCCTCCGCGCGCTCATTCAAATCAAGCGAGTAGATAAATATTCCAACTTCGCGGTACTTGTTTTTACCTACTTCATCAATTGCGGGCGCTAAGCGATGCTTTGAAATGCCCAATATTATTCAATGTATACTTTTTTCAATGTGATGAAATCAATGAAATGAAACTAAATATGTGAGACAGGTTGAAGTAAACGAAGATGTATATATGTACTGTGACCTATACAAAAGAAAGTATTCCGGTCAACATATGTATTCTCTTATATCTTGGCAACTTTTAAACAATTTTGTGGTTTTTAAGTGTTCAAGAATCAAGGTGAGCGCCACTGGGAAGTACGTCTTGAAAAATCGTAAATTTGCGTGAAATTAACAGAAAAATTTAACAAGATTACCAGCATTCTCTCGCATCAGAACACTGTGATACGAAAACTAGTTAAGGGGAACTATAATTGTAAGAAAATAATTGGATTTTATCAGCTCTTGGATGGGCTGTAAAGCAAAACCTTAGACACAATTAATTGTATAAGGCCAAAGTGCATCAAAGTTTACTTTTATGTGACCACATGATGAGCGGCATGCACGGTATGCTCTTTGCATAGGAATTTTACGAGCAGCTTGGAAAATGCCTATAAGCGTGAAAATTGTCTGCAAGATACAAACTATATGACCTAAAGAAGTACATATGGCAACACTGATCAAGGGGGCAAGCTGTAATCGTTTCGTCGTAACGACGCACAGTGAGCTAATTTCACATTTCCGCATTTCCATTCACACATTGGTGTCTCAAGAACGAATTGATTATAAATCTTCTTCCGTTTGAACCTATAACAAAGGGGGGATTCGATATGGAGTTCTGGTGATTGATTCTTCTTAATATTTCCCCTTTTTAACCTTTGAAAAAATATCGATTCTTTTGCATCATTTGTTCTCCCGCATTTGAACCAAAACTGGAAATGTCAGTTACTTCGAGATTTATTTTCAAGAGTTGGAACAGATCATTTGGAGTTGATTTGAAATTAAAGTGAAAGTATTTTAGAGAGGCTATCTGGATACATCAGAAGTCGATGTAACTGTTTCTTTCAGAAGGATTTACACAATATATGACAAAAGGAAGCAAAATTTTCTCATTTAGATAAATGTATTAGATTCTCTGCCCTGCAGTTACCACCCTAAAACATTTGCACTTTCGTTTAAAACCGGTTTTCACTGAACGGGACAGTTGTAAGGGTCTGGAATTACGTGTGTTTTATACAAAGAAAATGAAAGTAATTGATGAGCTGAGAACAAATATGCCTTTATTTTTTCCCCCAAGAGTCTCGGTTTCGGAGAAAAACTCGTGAAAAGTTGCAAAAAATCCTGTTTGTTGTGACGTCACAATAACATGGAATTCCCAATAGAAACAATGTATTTTGAGCCGAAGTAGCATCTCCGGAACTATGAAACCTAGCAGTGGCGTAGCGTGCAATTTGGCAACGGTGCAGTTCGTCCATTTGAAGCCATGTAAAAGATCGAACTAGGGACAAGGGTGTTCGGTGAACACCTTCGCATTCGACATTTTGCATGGCTTTAAATGGTTAATGGAAACAGTACAACGTTGCCAAATTTCACGCTACGCCACTGAAACCTGGTTAGAAACCAAAGGCATCCTTGCCTTCAGTTTACCGAGTACTTTCATTTTCTTTATAAAAAACAACAATTTTCAAACCCTTGCAACTACCCCATTAACAACAATTAAAGGTTTATAAAAAAGAAGCCATTGATGCTGTCTTAAAATTCAATTTGGGATAGGACTTATAAAATGTCATCCCCCCCTATAACTTTATTTTATTGGGTGATACTCTTGGTATAGTTTTCCTTCATGAGACTCTAGATCTTTGTCCCTAATACGACAAATCTTAGTTAAGTAGCATCAGGAATAGAACGCTGCTTGTTTCTAACTCGCATCACGTGATGAGTGCATACCAATCAGCTCTCGCTTAGTGCACACTCGTTTCGGAAAGGGGTGCACGTGACTCGGGCTATTTCGATGTCCATAAAATTAAAAGGTTCTATCCCTTGAGCGCGCGCGGTTAGGTTATGAATTAGCTTTTGATTAAAACTGACGCCTGCGCCGCCGTAAAGATAATAGCCAAAGTGCTCCTCTCGGATCAAAATATATGACGCAATCGTGTCGGTCGAATCTGGTTTTTGTTCCCTGCATTCATACACATTACTACATCGAGGACGAACGAGGTAGTTGGCCTCTTGCCTCTTGACAATGAGAGCCTATACGGCGAAATAGTGTTTCTTGTTGTCGGTTGTTGGTGAGGCAAATTCGCTCGCGGATATCGGCATCAACAGTTGTCGAGGCTGTTCAGCAAGAGGAGACATTGGACAAGACATGAGGCTGTTGGCTGCGTTGCTAAAGCGCTGCATACACAATCAAATTCTGACAACAAACACAAAAAAAAAAAAAAAACAGACAAAAATACTTTAGTAGCCCTGAAAATATCTTAGGTAGGAAAAAGAGCCAGCAAAAGGCATCGGTTGAACCGATCAAATATTTGATTCACCCAGCAAAACCTCTTTTTAGATCAGAGACAAATAGAGACCGTGCACCACTCCCTATTCTTCCCGTGGTTGCACGCGGTGTCCACTTTTCGTGAACTACTTTTGTCGGGACTCATCGGCCTCAACAATCAACCTTCGCATAATGTTGGATGGTGAGCTCAACAAAAGGCTGTGATTGGTCCGCGGTCCCGGAAACGGAAACGGAAACAGGTTTTGCTCGTCGAATGCAAACTACGCGCTCATCAGTCAACGTTATGCGAATGTTGGCTGTTGTTCCGATGAGTTCCGACCAAAATTGAACCACGAAAAGTGGACACCGCGCGCAGGCATAGTGCAAGGTCTCTATTTGTCTCTGCTTTAGATAGACGTACAAAATATTTGGTTAGTTCAACTAAAGTCTTTCGCTGGGCCAATTTTCTACCAAAAGTTTTGTCAGCGCTACCAAAGCATTTTTTTTTTTTTTTTTTTTTTTCTGTGAGAATCAAATGAACAAACTTCATATAATGAAAAAAGAATATCATCTAATTTGCTTCTTTCAATGCGGCAGACCTGCGTGGAAGCATGCATTGAGGCTATTACTAGCGGATACAGGGGGGTGGCGAGGGGGGCGATCGCCCCCCCCCGTTCGGCCCAAAAATTGGGAAAAGAGGGGTGAGGAAGGGGGGACAATAGCGAAAAAAGGAAAAGGGGTTAACTAAGGGGCGAACATCCCAAGTTCGCCCCCCCCCGTTCGTGAGGGCTGGATCCGCCACTGAGGCTAATATGAACAAACCCACGAGTGTCTTCTAACTGTGTCATTTTTGTAAGTGACGATTTGTTGTAAAAATGGCACGTTAAAATCATCTCGATGGAAAATAAAGACAGAGCCAGTTATTCAACTGAAAGGTTGAATTCTCATCTATAAATCGCAGGCTACAAAAGTTCTCAAGCATGCAGGAGACAAAAGACGCTGCAACCGCTCACAACTGATTTGATCTTATAGAGAGAGAATCACGCAGGCGCAAGACTATGATCTCAACGCTCGAATCAATTGAAAGGAAAGCCATGAGCTCGAGATCCCATAAATCTCAATTGATGATTTTACAAGACTCGGAATGTAATATGCGTATTCATGCAACTGACAAAGCTCGCTTTAAAATTCAAATTTGACCGACTCTCAAAACACAATAGGGAAGCCCACTGGCGCAACCAGGATATCTCCCATCTCTCTCATTTCCCATTTGAATGTATGAGTAGGAAAAGGACAGAAGGAGGGGGTTTTATTCCCTTGTTCATCCTTGTCTAACATACGTTTCTTAATGGAGAAAAGAGAGAGATGAAGAAACTCTCGGTGCGCTACTGGAGAAGCCAATACGTCATATTGTTCAGACTATGAATCTGGAGGCCATCACACGAGATACGCACACAAAAACACTTGCACACATACCTATTCGCTCGCTTGGCATCGAGTTAGTGTCATTGGCACAAAATCAGTCAGCTGATGATCCTATATAAAATAATATAGATGTTAATTTCTTTCTAACCTAACCTTGTATGGTTTTGCATGGTTTTGTGATCAGTTTGTTTTCGGTGCAATAGAGCTGTTAGATGTAGTCATCATGCACAAAAAAAGGTCTGTAAAACTGAGTTATTTCAGTCAAAAATTGGGAGGTTCCGCAAACGTCACTGGTAAAAAAATTCTAGTTTCAACTGACCGAGAAAATAAACTTGTTTACAAAGTCAAAATGACGTGAAAATCTGCCATGTGAGAAACACTGTTATGGGGTTTCCAAAATGACAGCATTTAACGCCCTAGCTGATTTAAAAAAAAAATAAGAAAAAAAAAACTTAGGAAGAATAAAGATGTTTTTGTTGTTCAATACACATTTCTCTAAGAACAGGTGAGTTGTTCAAGTGCTCGAGCTGTCATTTTCCGGAATTTCCAATGACGAATGTCGCAACAAAGTTCTTGGGATTGGGAGTCATCATACGCAATACCATGAATACATTGAATTGTAAACGTAGGAAAATGACCAATTATCAGCGTAACCTGAATAATAATTAAGCTGAGCGCGGTCGCTTCGTAAATAGGAGTTCTATATTTTCCTCTTGACCGTTATAGTAGCGTTACCATAACATACCACTATTACCACTACTTACCAAACTGGGACCAAATAGTGTTACGGCTTGACGGTCCTCCGAAAGACGTTGGATGGTGCGCACGTAAGTATGTTTGCGTGTAGTTTATACTAGAGTATACTATAAGACCCGAGTATTCTCGACGACGCCATGTTCGCTTAGCGAAATCGACCGCGCGGTTAGAAGACAGTTTTGGCGCGTCATTCAAATAAGACGAGACACGCTTCCTTTGCCAGAAAAATATGTTAATTAACTCATTTTGCTGTTTAAAAAATACAATCACGATTAATTTTGCACCGAAAAAATTACTAATAAATACGACACGACTGAAGAAACGCGATTACTCACTCAATGTTTACATTCCTGATATAGGTACTGATCGCCGCCATTTTCGATTAGCCTCGGCTCTCTCATAAGTAGCATTGATCGGGAATACTCGGGTCTTATAGTATACTCTAGTTTATACCCCCGTAAGTGCTCACTAGAGTCCCTATATGTAGAGAGTTAAGACAAGAGAAATCATGGGCGCCGCCATTGGATGCGATTTTGCACATTTGTTTACATTCTGAGGCCGTTGTTGTGTTTTGCTCCACAGCAAAGATTACAGTTCCGCTAAGTTTGAAACGACGTAATCTTTCCCTGCATTTGTTGATCGACATGTATTAACGCTTTTTAATGATTCTTTTGAGATTTATGGACATTCTTGTGGTGCATTATGATTAAAATTAACAGATTCGTCAAAAATTAACTCTTTTATCTGTAAAAGACCGTTGGTAAACAAAACAAAAGTGCAAAATCGCATCCAATGGCGGCGTCCGTAGAGCCTAAAATTCATCGACCAATCAGAGGTTGACTACCCTCTTGTCTTAACTCTCTACATATAGGGACTCTAGTGCTCACCGATCATCTGCGTGCGGGACCGTGAGGACGCAACACTGTTTGGTCCCTGCATTCTGCCTTTCTACAGCTTCAATTCAATAGTTGAGAGTGTTTCAATCGAGTGTGCAAAAAGTGACAAATATTGATGGCGCGGTGTAGGCAACCTGCAAGGCATCGAACCCCGACAATAGGCAACCACATCAACGATGGCCATGGATTCTCCGGTGAAAAGATTGTTTCAGAAAAACGATATATCGTATCGATTGGTGTCCGAGGACCTCCGGTTCTAAACAAACTCTGGTTCAATGTAATTTTCCCATGCTAGCACAATTATATGAACGGAAATTTCGACTATTAATTTAAACCAAGAATTTAAAGCGACCTTATTGCGATTATGAACTCTAAGATCTCAAAAATGCTTAATTAATTAAGATTTATTTCACGGCTGAAACTGCTAAAAACAACGAGATATGACAAAACGAAGTATTTAGAGGTTAGAATCCCCCATCAAATGTTACTGTTGCATGCACTGCTGTGCCAGAATGCTTCGTTTAATATGCAATATCTTGTTGATTTCAGCAGCTTTATATAGTCACGAAACCAAGCATAACTGAGCATTTTTGTTTAATATGCAACATCTTGTTGATTTCAGCAGCTTTAGTCGTGGAACCAAGCATAACTAAGCATTTTCAAGGACATAGACCGCATAATCACAATAAGGTTCCATTAATGCGTTTAGTTTAATAGTAAAAATTTCCGTTTAAGAATGGTGCTTTTGGGTAAATTATGTTGAGCTAGCTCAGAATTTGTTTAAAATTAAAGGTCCTCGGATGTCAATCGATATGATACATCATTTGACTAATAATTGCAAAACAGTCTATGCTAAAGCCGCGCACCGTATCCTTCTAATAGTGGTGAGGCGTGCGATTTGGCAACGTTCCTTTTTCCCATTATCACACATTAGAAAGGTCGAAATGCCTGGTCATCGCCGATGATTGAAGCGTTCGACTTTTATGGTGAATTTAAATGGAGACAGTGCCTTGTTGCCAAATTTCACGCTTCGCCACTGTTTCTGATTAATGCAGGTAATCTATGTATACTCTCTGCGGTGCGCGGTGCACGGTGCACCCAAGTCATAGCACCGATTTCACGATGACTGACCTGCCTCAAAGCGCAAAGACGCAACCTCGCGTCCTCTCCGGCGGCGTCGCTACGCACGCGCCGCCGCGCCGCGCCGCACGCAACGGTTCACGCTGATTGCGCGTGCGCGCGCATGTCTTCTAAAACTCGACCTTGAATTATTATGCGAGCACCACTTTCTGATTCCTTGTCTCCTTCCTTATCCCTCCGGAAATATCCTCGCGACCGGAAGTTGAATCGCTCCGCGAAACATCTCACTATGCTCTAGCCTATTGCACTATGGGTCCTTCAATCTTCGGCTTCGCTTACCACCACGGCAGTGCATACCGCATGATGGCTTAAACGCGAGAGATTAAAGTCATGAGCTCATAACAAGGGTTCAAAACACAGCAGGTCAGGTTAGCTGGTTACGGTACAAACACAGGCATATACATAAAAGTCCTGCGTCGACGAAGATGCAACCCGCTTTCCACATATCCCGAAACTTTCTCAATCGGGCTGTTGCAAACTTATATACATATACTTACTGGCGATTCAAAGGGCCGATTCAGATATAAAAACCTCCATAACTACGGCTATAGTATTAAAAACTCGCGAAATTCACTCATAAACCCTTAAAATGCTTTTAAACGCGCGCGATAGTAATGGCGAGGTATAGGGCTTTAATAACGGGATATTCCTGTCTTGAATTTGTGAGAGTATGACTAGCCACCAAAGTGCTGATTTACAGCAAATTAATGGTACGGTGACATAGGTGCAAAAAAAAAGTCGTCTGATTATTGGCCACTTTTTGATGGAGTGACAGCTTTTCTTATTATAGGCGGGAATATCCCAGTATTAGTAACCAGCGCTGCCATTAAAATCACGCATTCAAAAATACTTAATGAGTTTAAGAGTAGATTTCATAAGTTTTCTGGGCTATACCATCGTTATTTTTTGAGGTTTTTACAACTAAATCGACCGTTAAATCCCCTGTAGCAAAAGTTGGCATCAGCCTCAATGGGCCGCTTGCAAACTTTTGCTGTGAGCAAATGAAAAGTCCATTATGATGTAGAAACCAGCAAAAATCACGGAAATCACTCTGAGAAAGTTTAAAATTCAGTAATATAAACCTACGTAACTACATAAATGGCAAGATCGTAATGGCGGTTCGACGCAAGTATCATGGCAGATTCCTATCTAATATGCCACTTTCTCTCTGGAAACACAGGGGTATGTCTCAATTTAGATAGGAATCTCCCATGATACCTGCGTCGCACCGCCATTAAGCTCGATTCTGAGAGTGAATTTCGTGATTTTTTTGTATGTACGCACTGTCATTTTTACAGGTTTTTAAGCAAGAATCAACTCTTCAATCCCGTGTAGCAAAAGTTCGCAAAAGCCCCATTGGAGGGAAAAGTAAAAAAGAAAAGAAAATTGTGTTCTTTTTACGTGTAATGCGGGTTGAGTCGACGACGCATGACTTTCTTCACCGGCCCATCGCCTGTATAGAGTCCTTTTGATGGACGTATAGTTACAGGGATCGGGTATACCGACACGCGCTTAACGAGTTATAATTGGTCGTTGATTTTAGGCATTCATGGAGCGAAACAGAGACAAATAGAGACCCAGCACAAAGCTTGCGACAGGTGTCCACTTTTCTGGCTCAATTTTGGTCGGAACTCATCGAAACAACAGCCAACTATTGCCTACTGTTGACTGATGAGCGTGTGTTTTGCATTCAAAAAGCAAAACCTGTTTCCGTTTCCGGGACGGCGAACCAACCACAGCCTTTTGTTGAGCTTCACCATTCAACAGTAGGCAATGTTTATCGTTGCAGCCGGTGACTCCCGACCAAAACTGTGACCGCTAAACTTGCCTCACTTTTCTAACACGGGAAGCATACGGTGTGCTGGGTCTCTATTTGTCTCTGGAGCGAAAACGCAGAGTCAAAGACATCGAAGGGTCCACACAAAAGAGTCGCCGTGGGGAAAGAGGAGAATAGAAACTTATGGGAACGGACCAAAATGCCGACTAATTCTTAGATAAGTCCACAGCTGATCCACCGTCGAATTTATATCCTTCGGAGTCGTTCCGGTGCGGTACTTTTTCAGATTCATAAAGCGCGTCAGCCGTCAGTATATACCTACTTCCTAACAAAACTTCTTACAAGAGACCCGTTCTGACAAGTTGGCGAATTAAATAAATTCAATCCCCTGCTTAGACTTTAGCTTATAAGTTATAAGGTCGAGTCAGGCCACCCGCGATGCTTCAATGCATTGACACAATGGGGCTCTTGTAAACTTTCACTACAGGGGATTGAAGAGTTGATTCTTGCATAAAAACCTGTAAAAATGACGATGCGTATACACAAAAAATCACGATATTCACTCTCAGAATCGTGCTTAGTGGCGGATGGACGCAGGTATCATGGGAGATTCGCCTATATCTAAATTCTGATATATCTCTGTGTTTCCGTAAAGAAAGTGACATAATAGACAAAGGAATCTCCCATGATAACTGCGTTGAAGCGCCATTAAGAACTTGCCGTAATAGCAGTTATGTGAGTTTATTAATGAATTTTAGACTTGCGTTGTGTGATTTTCGTGATTTTCGCATGGTTTTTACATTAGACTGGACCATTCATTTAATGCTCACAGCAAAAGTTTGCAAGAGCCCCATTGTTATTCGGGTTGCCTATCTGAATCAAAATCTAAGGGGTCAACTGAAATTCCTGATTTACCGCGGGCTGTGTATGTATCCATACTATAGTCCGTTTCATTTAAATAGAAGCTTGAGCTCGACTCTTTCCCCTACGAGTGTTACCCTCACTCTCGTACCTGTGATGACTCGAGACCTGCCCCATCGGTCGGGGATTCCGTCCATCACAATGGACAGTCAGCTATCCAAAGGACAGTCTATTGTGACGGGGCGGAATCCCCGACCGACGGGACGGGTCTCGAGTCATCGCAGGTACGGGAGAGAGGGTAAAACTCGTAGGGGAAAGAGTCGAGCTCAAGCTTCTATTTAAATGAAACGGACTTAGTATAAAATTGCCGAATTTGATTAATTGAATCGAATAATTTTTGGAATAGGTGCCGTTTCGAGGAGCATTTTGAATGACGTTGGAGCGAATAAAATCGTCCATAATAACGATAGATTGGCTCACTGTGCAGTGAGACGTCGCGCCCACGTCAAGCAGATCACCAACGTTGGAACTGATTGCCATGAACAGCAACTATGAAACAGGGAACTGATCGTCGACTATTTGTCGCCTGTGCAAGCGATTAGATCCGCTCTCTTTCATTCAAGAGGAGTCGCGGGAATCGAAGAAGGCGCCACAGATTAATGCTGCAGCGAATGCGGAACGCGAAAAGTTGATGAGATAAGATTCAGGGACGTAGTTCATTTGATGTCGTTAGTCGCGCGGTGTCTCGGAAAGGACTCGCAAGCCACAAGAGAACTTTAAACTTTCCGGCTGAATATACAGGTAAGTTCAAGGCCGGATCGAGATCCCCACTCCCCAAGCTGAAGAATCAAAGATAAGAGCTGCTGGTGTCTAATGCAGTGGCGGCTCGTCAGGTGTAGTTAGTGTAGTGGCACTACACCTACTTTTTCAAGGTTTTTTTCTTTTCTTTTCAAATTTTCAAAGATATAATGGGTCGCTCTTGATTATTAAAAATGATTGGGATTTCGGAAAAATTGAAGGGGGAAAAGAGAAAAAGGAGTTGTAAAGAGCACCGTACAAACAAAGTTTCTTAACGTTTTCATGGTTTTCAATTTTTTTATTTTGATATTTAAATAAATCTTGGTCTCTAAGGCTTGAAAAAAGATGTTTTTATTGCAGGTTTTGCTCGAAAATGTATTTATGTTTTTAATTTTTTTACTTTGTTAGGTTATTGGTGGAGGGGATTTGTTATTGCTATACTGTCGCAGGAGAACTTTCGTGTCACGAAATATTAAAACTAGCTTTTAATTAATTTGAGCTAGGTCAAATTTTCGAAAACTTTGCGGGGGAGGACCCCCAAGGCTCAAACCTTCCTACTACGGAGAGCATCCTCCCAGACCCCCCACAACTACACCTAATTTATCAGTCACGAGCCGCCACTGGTCTAATGTGCAGCTCCTCGCGGGGCGGGGTGGGGGTGTGACAAAGAGAAACCGTCCACTGAGAGGGGGTGGAAGCTCCACATCTCCTCCCCCACCCCCTTCCATCTGCAGGTTAATTTCTTGACAACATTGCTACATACAAGGAACGTAATGAACATAAAATTAAAGCTTTCGACTTACGTTGATCCTAGCCATGAGCCTAAGTTCACGAAAATCAGTATTTTCTACCCATTTTTTCTTTCCTTTTCCCATTCCTCCCCCACTTCCCACATTTCTCAAACCATTTCATTTCTTGAAGACGTTGTCTTGGTTCTTTGCTTTACCCCAGCTCTTGAAAAATCCATTTTTACATTTGGTTTTTACATCATTGCTAAATATCAGGAACGTAATGAACATCAAAATTAAAGATTTCGACTTACGTTGGTCCTAGCCATGAACCTATAAGTCCACGAAAATCAGTATTTTCTACCCAAAAATTGTCTTCTTTTTCCCATTCCTCCCCCACTTCCCAAATTTCCCAAACCATTTCATTTCTTGAATTTTTCTTGGTTCTTTGCTTTACCAGCTCTTGAAAAATCCATATTTTTACATTTGGAAAAAAAAATGTAAGGTCCACTCGCTTTTATGAAAATACGGCAGAAAAAACTTACTCACTGAAGTTTGAGGTTTCATATATCCTCTCTATATAGGCTTAGTTCATCAATCATCATTCTATTCGTACGGTTTTAGTATAAGACGTAATTGGACTATCGTACTCGATTCTGATCGGCCAAATTAGGACTATATTGGCGAAGTTAGTGATTCGGAAACATTGCATTCGTCCATTGAAACCCACGCATAAATGATCGAATTCGAGCGAGTCCGTACTGCATCGTTAATAGTTCAATTTTTTCCATATTTTTTTTTCCCCCCTACACTCGTTTTTATGAAAATGTAGGAGAAAAAACTTACTCACTGAAGTTTGAGGTTCAATCTATCCTCACTTGGCATAGTTCATCGTACGGTTTTAGTATAAGACGTAATTGGACTATCGTACTCGATTCTCATTGGCCGAATTATGACCATATGGACGGAAGTGAGGTTCGGGTTCGGCAACGTTCGGCAACATTGCATTCTTCCATTGAAACCCACGCAAATGATCGAATTCGAGAGTGCCCGCACTGCATCATTAATAATTCAATTTTTTCCATGAGTTTAAATTGACGTAACGTGCAACATTGCCAGATTTTTCGCCGCGCTCGAGCCATCAGCTTCTAATTGAAGGAGAGTTATTTATGACGTCATTATTCATATACTAAAACCGTCGATAATAATTGATATTTTTAATTGGACAATACTCCGGAGACTCACCTGAAACAAACGAGAAAATTTTTTACAATACACAAACTATTTTGGAGCAAACTTGGGAAAAAGTGTAATAGGTACATCGATCATATCGATCGCTTGTTCGCTTCGGTCGAATAACTCGTGTTCATTTCCACACATAGAGAAAAAAAAAATTTAGATTTAAAAAAAATATTTTTGAATTAAGTATATGACAATAAGACGTACTTTTAAACTAAAATTAATTGTTTTTAAATAAAAAATAATTTTATTTAAATTGAAAATAATTGTTTTTAAATTGAAAATTCGGTATTTTGATCTATGATGATTTTTTTTTTTTTTTTTTTTTAATTTAACAAAACTTAGTTTCAAATTTAAAATACGCCCTTTTGTCATATAATTCAAAAATATTTTTTTTGAAATTTAAATAACTTTTTTTGTGTACAAACAATAGGTTTGCTCGTCCGCTCGCTGTGGGCAGAATATTTCATCCATGTAAAGTAATTAATTTCGGTAGTTCTGACCCGACAATCGGGCAGTTGCAAATGTTGTGTTTTTTATAAAGATACTGAAAGAACTTGATGAGCAAAGAACAATGGTTTGTCTTTGGTTTTTTCCTGTGTCCCGGTTTTGAAGATAGGAACACACGTGTAAAGTTGTAAAAAATCGTGTGCGCGTACTCGCGTAGTAACGTCACTACGCGGAATGGGGTTCTTGCAAACTTTTGCTGTGATCAAACGAATAGTCCAATCTGATGTAATAACCAGCGAAAATCACGAAAATCACACTAAGAAAGTCTAAAATTCAGTAATAAACTCACGCAAAACTGCTAAAACGGCAAGTTCGTAATAGCGGTTCAACTTAGGTATCATGGGAATCTTCCTGTCTATTATGTCATATTCTCTACGGAAACACAGAGATATTCCTCAATTTAGACAGGAATCTCCCACTATACCTGCGCCTAGCTCTCCGCCATTAAGCCCAATTCTGAGAGAAAATGTAGTGATTTTTTAGTTTAATCATCGTCATTTTTACAGGTTTTTATGCAAGAATCAACTCTTCAATCGCTTTTTGCAAAAGTTGCAAGATCCCCATTCCCATTTAAAATAATGTGTTTTGGGCCAAAATCTCATCTCCAGAACAATGGTACTTTAGAAACTAAAGGCTTCTTGTTCTCAGCACATCAACATCAAGTACATTCATTTTCTTCATATTAAAAGCACTATACGCATTTCAGACCCTCGCAACAGCCCCATTAAGAAACGAATCACCCTGGTTTGTACGCAGCGCGTTAATGGCGCAACGAAAAACTATCCAAATTCTTGAGCCTAAAATGACATAAATTTACTATCGATTTTTTTTTTTTTTTTTTTTTTTTTTTTTTTTTTTTTTTTTTTTTTTAATTTAAATTTTTATCTACCCCCCCCCCCCCCAATGCAATAATCTTAGATAGGTTTTTTGTAGAAAATGAGAAATGAATGGATACACGGTACACACGGCACACGCTCGTGTTTTTAGGCAAGCTGTTAGAACGATAGCCCTTATCGTTCCTCGATGTACAACCGCGTGATGCTCATGAATAAGCATACAGAATTCATGAATAAAGAGGAAATCTGAAAAAAGTACAATCTTCTCTGCAAACACGCACACAAAAAAAACAAAACAGTTGTGAGTTGACACCACAAGAGATAAGACAACCGCATACAAAAAAAAAAAAAAATTGAAAAAAATAATAATAAAAAAATATATACATAATATGACCAGAAAAACTTCAAGCTTATCAAAGAGTAAACCATATTCTATAAGCTAAGCAATCAAATAAATAAATGAAGTAAAAATAATTATGCTGATAAACGACTCGAAAGTGATTAAAGATTGTAACGTACTTTCTCCGTTTGAAGCCATCAAAGAATTTATTAAAGAAAAAAAAATTATAACAAAAAAAAACGAGGAAACACAAAAGTAAAAATAGACGTCAAAGCCGAAGGAAATATAAATCAATTTAATATAAACGCAAACATTTTTAGATACATTTTAGATTTAAAATTGCCGAGCTGTATACAATGTCAGTGGCAAATCTTTGTGATTCAGCGCATTTATCATCAAAGATACCATAGATCGCAATAGCCTATACTCTTGATGTGTCTGATAGAATTTATGTTGGCGATCAATGCACTCTAACACTATAAGCGCTACGAGAAATTTTCTTCCTCTCTCTTTCCTACGTTTCCGTTGAAACACGTATATTGGAAAAAGATAGATAAGGGGGTAAACCCCTAACTAAACCCTTCTAAAAAGAAGGACGTCTAAAATTCAGTAATAAACTCACATAAATGCTAAAACGTCAAGTTAGTAATGACATGACGGTTCAACGCAAGTATCATGGGAGATTCCTGTATAAATTGTCACTTTCTCTAAGGAAACACAGAGATAAACTTATCTCAATTTAGATAGAAATCTCCCATGATACCTGCACCTCTCCGCCATTAAGTCTGATTCTGAGAGTGAATTTTATGATTTTTTAGTGCACTCATCGTCAATTTTTCAGGTTTTTGCAAGAATCAACTCTTCAATCCCCTGTAGCAAAAATTTGCTATAGAGCCCCATTGTGGCAATACGATACGTTTTTTTTAAAATTATTGTTACACACCATCGAAAGTACTTAGAAAAAATGGACTCAACAAATGGAAAAGGCAAACCAAGCGACAGCGAGATTAACTCCATAATTCTATGCAGGAAAAGTTTACCATTTTTCACTGGAAAACTTCTCTAACACAATTATTAGCCACATGCATCATACGGTGGATGGTGCCCGTAAAAATGTATGCCAACACAACCTTCCTCGTTTGAGCACTTATTTTGAAAAGATAATGTCACAGCAACACGTACGAAAAAAAAAGGGAAAATAAATAAACGTTTTCTTATGCTTAATGTTGTAACACCCAGGAAAACGGTTGAATAATATTCTATTAGTCGTAGGTAGGACAATGTTTCGCGTAGGAGAGAAGGGGAGTGACTTCTTGACTTCTTTTTGCATTCCTCCATTTCCTAATCAGCGTTCATCAGGCGCAGTTTCTTCTTCCTCCTCGCCACTTCACCCTTGACAGAAGCGTTTTAATTGGATACTTAAAAGCTCTTTTTTTTTTCACTTTGTTTTCTTTGTTTTCATTCATCTCCTCTTTTTGTTACTTTCGAGGAGAGCTCTCATCTGCACTTTGTTCGCATCAAATACGTTGAAACAAATCTTGAAGAATTGACAATTGACGAACAAATAGCACTTCAAATTGTGAACAAGATAATATTTATTAGTTGTGACGAGACGCACTTTATGTGTGGTCCTTCGTCACAAATTACACGCTTCACAGTTTGATCCACAAATTAATGGAAGCGAACCAATCCAAAATACGAACCCTCTTGACATGAGTCAATTTTTCCTCGATCATTTTGTAAGCCAAAATCGGCCAAAATATAATTGGTCTCAAACCCAACAAAACCCATTTTAAATATTCGACTGTAAGTGCAACCAATAAAATGTATGTCTACAAAACAAAAACAAAAAACCGATTTGAGTTAGTGCCCGGGACTAATTTATTGCTTCCGAGAATCAAATGGGGCTCTTGCAAACTTTTGATTCAGTGAATTGAAGATTTGATTCTTGCATAAAAACCTGCAAAAATGACGATGAAGTACCTACACTAAAAAATCACAAAATTCATTCAAAGAATCGGGCTTAATGGCAGGTATCTACGGAGATTCCTATCTAAATTGAGACATATACCTATCCGTGTTTCCGTAGAGAAAGTGACTTAGACGGGAATCTCCTATGATACTGCATTGAACCGCCATAACGAACTTGCCATTCGAGCAGTTATGTGAGTTTATTTTCAGACTTTCTTAGAGTGATTTTCGTGATTTTCGCTGGTTTTTACATCACGTTTCACAATTAAATGTATTCATGATATTGCGTAGATTAGACCATACATTTGATCACAGCAAGAGTTTGCAAGAACCCCATTGTTGGTTTGAGTACCTAACTTATCGAGTAAGTAAGTACAAGGTACAACGAATACATTTGATTGCGTAAATTTCACTAATATAAATTTATCAGGCGAACCGTTTTTTCCCCTTTAGTTTGAGATTAGCGAAATTAAGGGCGTTAGCAAAAAGAAGGGGATTTCCTAAAGATTTTTGGCAAGTTTAAGCGAAAATTGAGGGGATTTACGTAGGAGAAACATCGTGCGAGAAAGATGTTTAGAAAACGAGTTTACCGCGCCTCGACAGAAACGAGAGAGCAAAGTAGTGTCAGCACTCAGCAGCCCGGCTGGGGATTTCCGCGGTTCCAGTCCGTCTCAGCTTTCCTCTCCTTCACTGCACGTGTTATTCAGACATCTTCCTCTCCACACACGTATATTCATGTAATAAACTTTAGGCGCAAGTTGTCCGAGGAGAAGAAAAAATGGCAAGAAAAATTTACTACATGTGACGTGAGTCCACCGATTTCAAGCAGTGGTCAAGAACATTTGATTAGAACGAGCATTTTTAAACCAGTTTTAGGCTCGTTCAAGTTAGCAACATCAGCAGAATTTCTTCTATTAACCTCCTATAATTGCCACCAAAGTATCTTACCAACATCGTTTGTCTATAGGGAAGCACTGGTGCCACTGGCGGATCCACTAGATTGTCTTTCTCTCTCTATGGCAATTTGATCGCGTGTGTTGGAAAAGGATAGAAGAGGGGGCGAAAGTCACGTGACTGCCCCTTATCTGTCCTTTTCTAACACACGCGATCAAATGGCTATAGAGAGAGAGAAAGACAATCCACTGGATCCGCTTGTGTAGGGAAGGATAAAGGAGGGCCCCAGATTTTATATCCACTCTAATATTTTTGAATTTTCCCCGTTAATTCAGCAAGACAGAAATGAGTTGTTTGGTGAATAAGTGTCCGCAGACACCACCTTTCTTGCAGAAGGTTTTGCGAACTAATTTTTAGTCTGGTGGCTACTGCCACTTATAATTTTTAATCGAACCCTCGTGCTGGTTTTAACGCCAAAAATTGCTTTTAAAATTCAAAGTTTCTGTCGGAAAAGGATCTAGAAGTGATCAAAAGTTTCATGATCAATTTTACGTTGCCAAACGTTGTGAGAATATATATTTAAACAGATCATTTAATCGAAAACGGCTTTTAGTTTCAATCGAATCTTAAGGGGTGTCTCCACCTGCGAATTTAAAAACCGAAAAGCGCGAATAAACTGATTGAGCCAATGGGCTTCTTTGTTGTCGATACATCGGACTCGACCTATCGACTTCAAGGCAGCTCATTGGCTCAATCAGTTTATTCGCGCTTTTAAATTCGCAAGTGGAGACACCCCTTAAAGCTGACCAGTGAGTGGCAAAACGTGGAATTTGGCAACAGTGGTTTTTAACTCTATATAATCCAATGTAGAAGAATCGATTTTTCTGAAAGCAGCTTTGCTTCCACAAGTATCGATCATTTACAAGGGCTTAGGTGGAGGAGAATCGCTGCTGCCACATCGCACGCTTTGACACTAAAGCTGACTCGTTTTCGGATAGATCTGGCAACAGTATAAACCCAATGGGTCTGTTGCAAACTTTTGCTACAGAGCTATAGAGTGTGCAATCTAATGTAAAATCGCCTGAAAAGTCCAATGATGGCATCAGAAAGTAATGAAATGCAACAATAAACTCACAAAATGCGTTTAATGAAATCCAAGATGGCGGCAAAATATCGAGCAATCTGTATGCATGCACCACGAACATTCAAGGATAGCCAACCTCACAATATCCATCACAACCAATCACAACGTAAACAAACACATAACCTAAACCTCCAGTGAGGTTGTCAAAGTTGGCAATCCTTGGATGATCACGGTGCATACATCTAGATTCCTCGATATTTTGCCGCCATCTTGGATTTCGATAAACGCCTCTTGTGAGTTTAATATTGTATTTATTGACTTTATGATGCCACCAATGGACTTTTCAGGCGATTTTACATTGGAGTAAACACTTTTTATCGCTGTAGCAAAAGTTTGCAACAGACCCATTGCGGCGATTCTTGAACGATTTGATCCGGACGAAACTGGACGACAATGCCGCTAAGTGGAGTAGAACGCGTGTAAAATTTTAGGTATCGAAATTGAGAACGAGCGTAGATTTTCAGACTTTGATTTAAATACGGAGCAAATTTTAGGCCAAGTTTATGAAAATACAATCTATCATTTGGACATAAAAATAATTGTACGTTGAAAGATAGCTAATACTGCGATGGAAATTCCAGAACATTGATCTGTTTTGAAGGGCTTAGGACTAAGAAAGGACCTAAACGCGACATCGGACGAAGACAGTTTCTCTATAGTATTCCCTTTTCTTCACAGTGTCCTTTATAATATGATGGACGACCATTTTACATGGATCCTTATGGAAATTCGGAAAAATTGACTCACACATGAAATCATATGAGAAAAGTTCATTCAATTGAATGGTATAGGATTCAGATCACAGTAACACTTCTTTCATAATTCGTGACAGAAAGGGTTCAGTTTCCTAAAACAGATCTGAGAATGCAAACTTGATAAAGCCCACTGATACAACGCTGCCGTGTTGCATATATTTCTTGATATTTCGGTGGTTCTACCTGTTGAAGCAAAGGTTACAAATACAATAATATGTATATCAATGTTGGAGAAGTATAACAATTGCTTCCTAATCAGTAATCTTTGCTTCAACAGGTTTTCCACGCAACATCTGCGACCCGCTGATCTGTGCGGCGTATTAATTCCCTCAACATTTCTCATTTCGATGCCGCAATTTATTAAATGGACACGAGAAAATACTTTTCTTTCTCATCTTTGCAATTTCATTCGCTTCAAGCTCAGTCTTTCAAGCCTGTGTCTGCTACATTTTGTACATTATACAGGGTGTTTCGGTGTCCGGCGCGCGGCGGTCAAGGCATATTTATTGGCAACTCGGCTGACAAACTTCAACCAAGTATTTCTACATGTCTGCCCCCCCCCCCCCCCCCATGCACATTATCTCCTCCCCTTTCCACACAAAACTGAATAACTGAACTTATTTACACCGGGCAGCAAAATAAAATTGAACACAAGAAAATGAAGAAAGGAAAAAAAATTAAAAACATAAATTTTGAAAACCTTCACAAACGCCGTAAAAATCGCAATCAGCATATACAAGCCAAAACTAAAAGGTTATCACGTTTTATCACTAATTCCGAAGGGTAAGGCAAAATCGTCACGTTGCGCCCTTTTTTTAAAACCTGGATTCTGCCCTGTTCTGAGGATATATAAAAAATATAATATAGTTCCCATGTCATGAGTTTCAACAGGTTTTCCGTTTTATCCAAGCGTTCAGCCGTATTTTTATGCAGAAAAAATCCACCAAAAAAATACCAAATACTACAGGCAGATAGATGGCATTACACTTAACTCGTATACGTTTGAAAAAGTATCCTCTCCTGCAGCGCTAAAGCCTCCAAAAATGTCAAAAGCTTTTTTCTTCTTTTTTTACTTTTTTGTAATTTTTTGGACGTAGGGTACAGGGTACTGTCAGGGACGAAAAGAATGCCAGATGACTCCTGATGGAGGTAGGCAACCCGCAATACTTATTTCAACGAGTTTAACAAGGCAGATGGTCTAGACGGTTGAATATAATGGTTGATGGTTGAAGACAAAATCTAAGGAATCGTTTTTTTTTTGTCGCCGACAGCAGTGCGTCTATACTCTGTCTACAAAGCAAAGTTAGGTCGGAAACTTCATCGACAAACTTTTCGCAGGTATTCAGCAGATCATGAAAGCTCACATAATATCAATCCCCCTTCTCCCCCTCAACTGCACCCTACTTAGAGATAGCACTATCACAGGTTTTGACGAAAATCTGTTTTCTCCTACAAGCAGTTTGATCATTCGGCAAAAAAAAAGTCATATTTTGACCTGATGTAAAAATTTATCGCCGGATTTTTCGTACACCCTGTACTTACAAGCGCATCTAAAGCTCGGACCGCGGGCGGTGGCCACAGGCGCGTCTTTTTTTTTTTTTTTTTCTAAAAAAAAATAGCTTTGATACACTTGGGGCACTCCTCATTCATCGCAAGTCTGTAAAAGCGAGACTAAAACAAAGAACGAAGGATCGTGTTTCGTTACGACTTCATGAAATTAATGGTCGACTAATTAAACTTGATACGTCCCGTCCGAGAAAACTTGCGCCGTTGTCGTGTTGTATTAGCGTCAGCTGACGACTATGTCACTGCCTCGCAGGAATCTTTTGTCATCAGGGTTGCCGTTTTGCCAATGGGTCTATTGACCGAACTTTTAATTAATTGCTACGGGGTCATTCCATCCTAATAGTCCCACCCATTACAATCTAAATCCATATTCTATATCTTTCATACACCTTGATTCGGCTCCAAATCCATTGTCGCGTTTTCCAACTATATACTTTCGCTGCTTTGCAGCAATTTTTTGCTTACAATCGCACGAATCCTCCCAATTTTACTAATAAATCTAACCGTGATGAATCTGGAACTAATACGCTGTGAAATCACCTTTTAAACAACGCCATCATTCGTCGCATAAGCACTATAGCACAATCTCCCGGACATGAGACAAACATGTTATGAAAGGCAAACTATATGATCATCGGAAATACAAAGCCATCTCTCCCACAAATGAAGAAAAAAATATAAAAATAAAAAATTATGAAAAATAAAAAACGCAAGACTTTTTCATACCGCCTAGCACGCTCCAGACTTTGCTCTTCATATTTGACCTTGAGAAACTGTCATAAATCTCAGTTGGAAGAAAGATCTGAAGAGGCGACAACGCGAGACGCGACGCGACGCGACGCTCAGCGATGCGCAACCTATCTTCGTTGTTGCCATGGTTACCAAAAGATGTCATCGTATGTTTCCATCGCATCATGAAATCACCAAGGTTCAATGAGCGTAAGCATAAAACAGTGGCGCAGCGTGCAATTTGACAACGTTGCAGTCTGTCTATTTAAAGCCATGAAAAAGATCGAACCATTGGGTGTTCGGTGAACACCTTCACATTCGATCGTTTACACGGGTTCTAATGAGCGAACTGCAATAACGTTGCTAAATAGCACACTATAAGCCACTGGTATATAAAATAGACCAGTATACGGTTTCAGACACCAAGATCAAATCGAATGGAAGGACCTTGCACATCAATCTATTAATTTCTCTCATCAGCTTTAAATTGTTAAATCATTTTTTTCCGGTCGAAAACATTTATACTCTGCGCAGGGATATGAATTAACCTGTGGATGGTTAGCAACAGTGCTGAGTGCCTACCCGTACACTTTACGCAAGAGCAAACATGAAACAAACAAACAAACAAATGATACTCAAGGGTATAAGAGGAGAGGGAATGGGGCGAGGGGAACACGCGAGTTGCAAAAAAAAAGGAGGAAAAAGGGAGGAAATGAAAAATGAGGCGCCCTTCAGAACTATTTTTTCAACAGAGTAAGCTATTCCTGGTTGGTACTGCCAGCTCTAAAGCGTAGGCACATACCCACCTGTACTGCAAATAATTTGCGTATGTAATTAACTATAACATAAATATTTGCATACTTAAAGGTGTCCACATAAATCACGACAACATAAATCACAACAACATAAATCACAACAACATAAATCACAACAACATAAATCACAACAATATAAATCGCAACAACTTGGGGCCGCAGAGTTGGGCAAATAGGGGTGGTAATCGATTACAAGCAGTTACCAAGTAATCGTAATCGTCGTTTTTTTAGAGGGTGATTTAACGCGGTAATCAGGGCTAAAAATTTTTTACATGTTACCAATCATATTAGTTGCAGAAGAATTCGATCTAATCGAAATATGAAGACTATACATTTAATTACCATCCAAAGGTTTGACGATTATATACCCTGGTAAAAATGGCAAGTAGGTACAAGTTAATACAAGCTCTACTAACGTTGATACAATTTTTACTAACATGTACTCACTTTGTTCCAAAAGATAGTAGAAGTTAGTAGGAAGTTAGTAGAGCCTGTTTACCATTTTTACCAGGGTACCAAATACCCAATAATCGTGTCATCGATTACACTCCTATTTGCTCAACTCTTGGGGGTGATTTCTTGGTTCTGCAGCTTGCAAAATTGACGAGGGCGTAACTAAGGCCACCCAGATAAATTGAAAAGAAAAAAAGGATTGAGAGTTATAAACGGAGAGAAGTAAGAAAAAGAAAAGAAGAAGGAGAGGAAAATAAGAAAGAAAAGGTAACAAAGGACACTGGAAGGAAGAATTATAATTGTAAGAAAATGCTCTCCCCATATTTAAACCACTCGTTGCAGAAATTAAAGAAGTCCATATAAAACTAATTTCTCAGAAGGAACATAAGAAAAACTTATTGCCAAATAGGTCGATTTAAAAATTTCAAACGTTTTTTTCTATTTTGTAAAACCACCGAAAAAATTGGACAAATATATTTTTTGAAATTTTTGAAACAACGTACACGGAGAAAAAATGTCTGATTGAAATTACGGAACGTAGGAAGAAATTGGGGTAGAAAGAAATTCCCTTTAAAATAATAAGAATTCTTATTGATTCAACCAGAATTCTTGTTGATCCAACGAATCTTTCTTGTGATTCTTCTGAAAAATCTGAGCGTTCAATTGGACCAATGATAATTCTGGTTGAATCAATAAGAATTCTTATTATTTTAAAGGGAATTTATTTTTACTCTAATTTCTTCCGACGTTCTGTAATTTCGATAAGAAATTCTCAGTGTATTCGGCTTTAAAATGGTATTATTTTTTTATGTGCCTCCAGTGAAAATTTGTTTTGTGGAATACTTTGGTTGCTAAGACCGAGTCCCCTCCTCCCGGAATAATATATCCTAGTTACACCCATCATGAAAATAGGTGAGTAATTTACATTTGCCGTCTTACGTCCGATACAGTCTTAATCAAGAACAATATCCGTAAACGACGAAGGAATGCACCATAAACACTGTTTAAGTTGAGCCAAAAAACCTAAAAATGTATCGGTAAGAGAGTCAACGAACTTTCATTGAATGCCTACTGAGATTTGGCATTGATACGCAGTTGATTTCACTGAGCGTCTTGCCACAACCAAATCAGGACAAAAAAAGGTCACTAGAAGAACTTGACCTAATCCATTATTCATCAACGCTATGTCTCAACGGCTTCTCTTTGAAGAAAGTTCGTTGACTTTCCTATATAAACCGCTAATCTTTCGAGTTTTTTTGGAGTTGTAAAAAATCTAAAACTTTTGAAAACTAATCAGGTTTTTCGTGGGGCTGGGAGGGGGAGGGGGGTAGTCAGAGAGTAAGGCAAGTCTTTGACTGTTCACGGATATTTTCTCGATTGCGTCAAGATGTCAATATTACTCAGATTCAATTTTTCTGATCTGTTTTCTAACCCGACAAACCCTAAAAGTTACCCTTAAGTTGCTGTGGTTCACGTGTGCTTTTAATGCTTTCAGACGCGAGATCGTGATGATTGGGATGGCCACTTTTTTTATTGGGTTTCCCTATCTCCATTAATTAGCTTCATCCTCTCGAGGTGTTCTCGCGACACCATACGAGAATAGAAAGAAAACATGCAGTACTACTGCATGTTAAAAAAGAAGAAGAAGACATAAGATTGACATAAGACTTCGGTTATTGTTACGCGGCAATCACCGCTATTACAATCTTGCGTTTGAAAACATTTTAAGAGTTTGGGAGTGGATTTCGTGATTTTTTAGCAGGCTTGTTGTCATTTTTGCAGGGTTTTACATTGGAATAGATTATTATTAAGCCCATAGCAAAAGCTTGCAACAGCTATATATTTAGTCAGAGAGGCTTCTCCGCGTTTCCGGTTGAACCACTTATAGCATACGATTTGAGAAGTATGCAGTGTTGCCAGATTGGGGTGAAAAAGCCGTACGCTTTACATTGATTTAAATGGGGACGATACGGCTTTTTACCCTCGATCTGGCAACACTGGAAGTATGCCATTGTCATTTCCTCGCATTTTAAAAAATAATTAAGAAACGGCCCAAGGTTATAGATTAAAGAGGTATGCTCATCTGACTTCGCGCCACAAATTCAGTGGCGCGCAGTTCAAAATCACTGCAGGCAAGATGGCCGACAAAAGCAGAAAACGTATACTCTTTGCAGAAAACATTGGGCTGTTTTCTGCTTTCCTGCAGAGGGCAGCCAAATGTTTTCTGTAAAGAGTATTCGCTTTCTGCTTTTGTCGGCCATCTTGCCTGCAGTGATTTTGAACTGCGCGCCACTGAATTTGTGGCGCGAAGTCAGAAGAGCATACCTCTTTAATCTATAACCTTGGGAACGGCCTTGTTTCCAGATCTTCGCCTCATCGAAGGAGAAAAATAAGTCGCCAAAATTCAAGTAAGTATACATAGACTCATTGTGCGCTTCAGAGCTGCCGTTTTGCGTGTATAATCAATGGTATTTTTCAATTCACCGATGATTCCACCGGTTTAGAAAAGATTACAGAGTTCAGTTCAGTGAATGACTATACTGCACGAAAATACTGCGTAAATCGGTGCGATCGCTGTTAAATTATTAAAATATCCGCAAGTTTTTTAAAGTTATCGATGACTCCTCCGGTTAAGAAATATAAAGATTACTGATGTAAGTATTTTCGTGTTTTACAGTCATACACTGAATAGAACTGCGTAATCTTTTCTCAATCGATGGAATCATTGGTGAATTGAAAAATGTCATTGATTATACACGCAAAACGGCAGCTCTGCTGCGCTTCGACTCAAAGTAATGATTCACTATCATACCAACTCGCACGCCACTAGGAGCAGGTCACATGATGCGTACAAAAACTGACTCAATAAGTCAATACAGAGCGCGCGTCTATATCTTACCTACAGATCCAAGAACCGACCACATTAACCGACTGCAAGTTCAGAAGGAGTTCTCATTCAATCGATTCAATTCAATTTTAACGGTGACCTACCTAGCTCATGCTCACACTCACAAAGTTACAACACTCACCGGTCACCGCTGCTTCGCATCACTCATCGTATAGCTTCGCGATGTCATCCGGTCAACGTTCAACTCTCGGTTGACGGTTGGTGACAAATCACAACTTCATACGATCTGATGGATTTTTAATTCAACGCCGAGTTATTGAAGTGTGTTGTCACAATTATCACGTTGCAGAATTGGTTTCTCTGGTTTCAAAATGGCCTAAATCCATTGATACGTTTCAAAACTTATTTTCGTATTTTCCGAAATACTTCTTTTTTTAACCAAAAATCAAATGAATACGATCTCGTAAAAATCCTAAGGATTTGATGCCCTATACGTTACAAAAACTACACATCCTCTTTTTACGAAATTTTAACCATTGATCCTAAATTAAAAATAAAAATGCGAAACTATATATATTTTAAAACATCGCATTGAAGTTGGATGTGTCGGCAGTGGCCACTCTTGATAGACCGCATAGGTATAATATATCGATTATGAAATGAGACAATATACTATACAGGGTGGTCCGAAAGTCCCGCGGGACGGCTTCATAACTTTTGAACGGCTGCAGATAAAAAAACCAAACTTGGGGGGATGTTTATAACTTAATAGGAACTACTTTTTGGCGTACCCGAAAATTCCGGGGGGCACCCGTAAAGGGGGGTTTCGCCCCCAACTCAAAATTTTCAAATGGCAACCCCCCAGATCTATTTTATTTAGCCATCGTGATGCTTGAAAGCGGCTACATGGACGCTGCTGCGCTGGCAGGAACTTTTTCGGGTGGAGCTGATGGGGGCTAAAATTATCACGTTCTTCTTTTTTGAGAGGGAGCCGAGTTGTTTCACCTTTCTTTTCAAAGCGCAGGTAGTTTCAAGAATGTGCCTTCACCTCTCAAAAGAAACGCGCGCTCAAAATTTCCAAAGACTACGTTTAAGAGAACATCTTGGTGTATGCCATCAAAAATGATTACATAGTTTATTAATTGCGTGTAAACCATTAGTTCGAAGGCGTTGGACACTTCATGTAAGTATACGGTAGTTGCGTGTGATCACGAGCGTTAAAGTCTCCGAGGGATGTGAACCGCATTTACCTGCAGTATGTTCTTTTTAAGTTAAAATTAACCCTAGATATAGAGCCATGTATGATTCTCGTAATCTTCGTTATACAAATTAAAGTCAACTATGCGGGTCTGTGGTAAAGTTGGCCAAATAAGGGTGTAATCGATCACACGATTACTAGAGTAATCGGAAATCTTCAAACCTTTGAATATATTAATTAAATGTAGTCCTCACGGCTTTAAAACAAACTTTAGGGTCATTTCGATTAGATATCATTCTTCTGCAACTAATAAAATGGGTGAATTTTAAAAAAAGCAGTCCTAATCTTAACTACCGTAAATCCACCCTCTGAAAAAAAACCACGATTACGCGGATTACTCCGTAATCGTGTAATCGATTATAATCGTCATAATAAAGCCCTGATGCCAAAAACGCTGACATTTTGCACGAGCCGCAATTTGCACGGTTTAAAAGTAAGAAGGAACTATATAAATCAGATTTCCTTTTCCTTTTCCTTTTCCTCTCGTGCTCACGTTGAGCTACCAAGGTCGAATGATAGACGCGTTAACTGGAGTATGAACTATGGGAGTGCGCCATGCCACTCGGCGCGGCTCTTTTTTTGCACCACGACTTGGCGATGCGATACGATGCGGTTGATGGTTGATGCATCCTGCGGGTGCACCGCACCCCCTCCCCCTCCCCACGCTTCACTCTCCTCCCCTTGCTCCCACCCCGCGACGCCACACTCTCAATAACGCGCGCACCAACCCGTAACTTCCGCTCATCAAATCAACATCGCAACGGACAACATCCTACGTTTAGCGATAATCAACAACAAAAATCGTTTCCACATTGACTCTCACTCTGAAGCATGATGATGAATCGATGCATTGCTGGGCAAAACTTTCAGGGGGGAGGGGGAGGTTAGATTTTCATTCATTTCCCTCATCCAGGAATTTGTCCGAACCTCTCTCTCTCACCGCCTATTTGAGCACACGTGTTAGGAAAGGATAGAGATAGAAGCGAAAATTACTTGATTTCCTCTCGCCATCAGAGTTGCCGTTTTGCGTATAATTAACGACATTTTTCAATTCACCGATGATTCCATCGGTTCAGAAAATAATACAAAGTTCAGTTCAGTGTATGACTGTAATGCACGAAAATACTCGCATCCGCAATCTTTTCTCAACCGGTGGCCAGTCGTCGATGACTTTCAAAAACTTGCGGATATTTTAATTAATTAACGGCGTTTCCACCGATTGGGAAAATATTAAAGATCAGAGTATTTACGAGCGTTACAGTCATTCACTGAGCTGAACTGTGAAATTTTTTCTCGGCCAGTGGAATCATCGGTGAATTGAAAAATACCATTAATTATACGCAAAACGGAAGCTCTGTTTCCTCTGCCTCTTCATCAAGCATTCTCTAATAAATGTGTTTCAATGGAGAAAGAGAAATTAAATTCTTAAATTTAGGCTAGCGCAGAGCGCCCTTTTATTGTTTTATTTATTTCGAAAACACACGAAAAACATATCCACTATAAAAAAAAAAAAAAAAAAAAAAAAAAAAAAAAAAAAAAAAAAATTTATGTGCAAGAAAAGAAATAGTAAAACAAGATAAGAAGAAATAAAGTAAAAGCAAATAGTGTACAATATAATAAGCAATAATAGTATACAAAACATTGCGGTTTAACTAGATCCTATAGAAGTAAAGTTAAGAAAAAAATCAGCACGAAATAAATCAAAAAAATTAAAGAATATTTTCTCTAAAAAATCGTCAGAGGAAGTGAAATATGAGAGAATCATCATTTTTCCAAACAGTTTCGCAGCAGGTCAAAGGGATTACAAAAACCTGAATGTATGCAAACTAGAATTAAAGTTTTTTTTTTTTTTTTTTTTTTTTTTTTTTTTTTTTTTAATTTAGCAGTCAAGGTTGCAACTGCAAGATGTCATTGAATCTTCGAAAAGTTCCATAGTTTATATACGTTTCTGTAGGGGGGGGGGGGCATTGCGCTTGTGCAAAGATACTGACAGGTTGAGGCGCGCATTTGACACATCAGAACTATTTATCCGGATTTAAAACTGGCAAGTATAAATACTTTTAAAACCCTGCTCTCCTTTAAATGAGGACAATCTTTTCCCCTTTATTTTCTAAGAATTCATTTACCTAAATTACACTCGATATAGTACGACGTAGTTACACAGCATGGTATATAAATATACCCAAGAAACCTCAAAAACATCATGACAAGCTATTTTGTTCACTATTTAAAGTGGTGGACATTCAACTTAAAGGTTAAGATAATTAGCGTCCGAGCCATTCTAGGGGACTAGTGAACTCTTGAATCTTGATTATACAATCATCAAATCTAAATGAGTCATCAACCACGGTCCGTCAACGCAGATGTAGAATAAACCGATAATATTAGACAGTGACCGCAGGTAAACCGATAGAATTATAGATTTTCTCCCATTTAAACCTACACAAAACTATCGATTAGTTGGTGGTGCAATGGTCCCCCTCGGCCCTCCCCGAGTAAGAATCGGTTCTTTTCCAAACCCGAAAACACCCTTTCCGACTGGGGGATACACTATATTCCCCGAGAGCCCTCAATCATCAGGACGAAATAGACCACCCCCCCCCCCCCACCGGTAGATTTCTGGCAGAGCCCGAGTATCTATGTATACAGTATACAGAAGCCACAATATATCTTCTCGCTATCATAATGAACTCAAGAGACTTCTAGGAACACGTAATACGCCTACCTAGTTACAATTAGTTGGGAAATAGTTAAACGGCGGAGTAATTATTGAGGAGCTGATGGAGAGAATTAACGAGAGTCAAAAAATAACAACGATGATTCACGCCATGGCCTTGCCCTTTTTAAATAGTTTAAAAACTGAAGATTTTGGTCAACTCTCTGTATAAGACGCACCGACCTACCGTCGCGTATTGTTATGAGCTAATGACCTCAAGGATATGAGCGCACATCAACGCAAGTACATGAGTACACCCACGTAAACAGTGGAAACAGTTCATAGATTAAGTCTCCAGAAAGTTATATCTTCATCATTTTTGAAAGCTGTTACTAAAAAGAAGAAAGGGTGTCGTCCGCAAATAAACTTGAATACATAGTCATAAGGCCCCTTTCCAACAAACTTGTGAAAAAAAGCTTTGGATTATTTGTATTTGAAAATTTTACAATAAAAAAAATGGCTGATTACCAAAACTTAGACTTAGAACTGCAATACATAAAATATCATTCCGCATGAAAACTTTCTTATTTTGTTATTTTTCGGTGTCAAATACTTTTTTTTGTCTTTATTTATTTTTAAAATTATTTTCACCGCCCATAGCCGTAGCCAGGATATTGTCTTTCTCTCTCTTAGCCCATTTGAACGCATGTGTTAGAAAAGGATGGATATAGGGGCTGTCACGTGACTTCAGCCCCTCTTTCTGTCCTTTTCTAACACATGCGTTTAAATGGGCTTAGAGAGAGAAAGACAATATCCTGGCTACGGCTATGACTGGGCCCTCTATCTGATTCTTTATCTTTTTCTTATCTATATACCTAATGCCTTTTTTTTTTTTTTTTTTTTTTTTGCGTGTTGGCACTCCTTGACGCCTCACCCCCCCCCCCCTCCCCCACCAATGATGGACCAAATAGACACAGTCTGAGACAAAAATAATATCAGACAACGCCTGGATTTTTAAGTATAGGTATGTTGCTAGCAATACAAAACTGGAGCACGGATACACAAAGGACCAACATGATAATTTAGCACGTTCTGTTCTTACTGATGTTCTGTATATCCGTATGATCAATTTTTGTATTGCGGGAAACAAACCAACGCAAAAATCCAGGAGTCGTCTGACATTACATTTTTGTCCCCAGCTGTACTTGCACCCGCAAAGATACTCGGTCAGGGTAGGCAATATACTCAACACACAATATACCATCCATTACATGTATTAGGTGCGTTGCGTATTGCATATCCTGGTCAGATATATCTTTGTCCCCTCTAGCACATACTATAGTTATATGAGAACTATAGTTCCAAGAGAGCAATATTCCATTCTACAATTATTATTGTTCAAATTCTCACAAACAGAGCTAGAACGCGTGAGGACATTAAAACATCATATTAATTCATTCATTGAGTTTTATTCTAATATGCGTTTTTTCGCAAAGTTCAACTCAAAGTTCAGCTTATTTAGCTTTTGGCCCAATTCTCAATTCAGTATTTAAATTTCACGAGTTTGAATCCCGAGTGGGCCTCATGAATATGCTGGCCATAAATTTGCGCTGTCATAAACACAGGTCGTTTAAATAATTTATGACTCGAACATTAGTTCGAATGATTTACGACTCAATAATGAAATTTTAGACGTTAGATACAGACGAGATAAGGCAAATTTTGGTTTGACGTGATTCTAAAATAGGAGCTTTTAGGGGCTGTCCCTAGAATTATTTTAAAAATTTCAGGCGTTGGTTGGTATTACACGTTTTGGTTTAAAGAGATTCATAAATAAAAGCTTCTATATGGGCCCCATATAGAAGCTCATATTATGGGGCTCATATTATCCCTGACTGAATTTTTCGGTCAGTACTTAATTATTTAATTCCGATCGTACGAAGCACCACACAAAAGAGGCCCTAATTTAATTGATGCCATAGCTCGAAGATGTTCGAACAGTCAGGGACAGAAAGAATATCAGACGATTCCTTGGATTATACTTTACAGGTAGGCCACACGCAATGATTAAATTCCTTCAGATAAGCATAGTGGGTGTCTCACGTACAGAGGTCGTCTCAGTGGCGACTCGTGCAATTAGGCAACAATGTTTTCCCTCCATTTGAATACATGTTAAACAATCGATTGCAGGTGAAGCGTTGCTTCAATATCGAATCGATTATTTCGCATTGAATCAAATGGAGGGAAAACATATTGTTGCCAAAATGCACGAGCCGCCACTGGGTCGTCTGACATTCTTTGTGTCTTTGGTTGTAAAGTTTCCCCTCAAATATAGTTTACCAGGACCAAATTATGTTAGGTCCCGAGCGTTAACTTGCGTGCGGTTTCGACCAATCCGAGAGCTTACGCTCGGTCACATGACCGTTCGTAAGTTACGCTCGGGACCTAACAAAAGTTGGTCCCAGATATGCATACTTTGTTGCATACATCTTCTCGTTAGAGTGCGCTGCGGTCTCAAGCGATTTTTCATCATCTTTTTTTCCATTAAATACGTCTGAACCTCAATGATATCGGTTTCAGAGGCAAGAGCTCATCAATATTAATTCAACATGTAAATTCAGTCAGACAATTCTTAAAACTGATCAGCTCGGGCTTACGTCATTATGAGTAATATAATAGTAAGAAACATACCACACACGTCCCTGGATTGAACCAATAACAATCGATTATAAACTAATAATCAATCACAGGAAAATACCCGACGATTGGTAATAGCGGGGACAGACATACTTGGTCGAGATACCTAGAAACACACCTAGAGATTCATACTACAAACTGCATCGAAAACTAAATCAGAAACTAAAGGAAAAGTGGCAAGATTGGGGTGGGGGGCATTGACTAACAGAAGGTAATAAGAGTGTGGCCAATGGTTATAAGGGTGGGCAGGGGTCGGTTTATATTCATTGATAACCGGCAACAACGTTAAGCGATGCTTTGCATCATTACGGCGAACAGCAAGCGAAAGGCCGAAAGAGTTTAAAAAAAGGAAAAAAAGGAAGAAAAAACTTCCTCGTTCTGTTCGAGAGAATGAATAATTTATGGATGTGTAGTGTGTACGCGAGTTTTGAATACCTATTCGATTCGTTCACCTGCGACATTAGTGCACTCCTCGGCGCATAATATGTAAGACACTTCAACAAAGCACATATTTCAACGAGAGGATTATACGTTTGCTTTGTGTGCAAGCTAACACAATCCATTTGTTTGTTTTCTTCTCGGCTTTAAAATTAGACTGATGGAAGATGCGGTGGTTTGAAGGTTCCATGAATTGTCTACAATATATTATAAATACGATTTTCAGGAATTTTGAGAAAATCTCGTTGATTTTCTATGAAATAATAAACGGAGTTAGAAGTAGATAGTTTTCAAGAATTAAGTTTCGATTTTTATCGAGCAAATATTCAGGAAATTACTTAGATATCACTGTCGAATGTCATAAATAAGAGGTTGCCACCAAATACTCATTTCTTGACTATAAATTTCCAGAATTTTTATCTAGGTTTACCAGATGTACCCTGACCGTATTCTATCTCCCCGCGGCCCGCAGCCAACACAAAGGCGACGATATTCTTTGTCCAAAAAATTGCATAAAGGTAATCGAAAAATCTGGTCATTACTCCGAGTGCATCGTCATAAAAAAAACATTGAGAGAGGGAAAGTTCACTCAAGAATAAAAAAAAAAAAACTTGGGGGGAAAAAAAGTACCCTGAATTCTCCTAATAATTAAGTTCAAAATTCTCGGATTTTCCCCACTTTTCTAGAACTGATACAACCCTCTGATTTGCCTAGGTTTACCAGGCCGGTGGAAACTCTAAGCCAGTATTTGTAATAAGCACCTATCAATATCAAAAATTGTTAACACAATTATTTCCCTACAACGTTGCTGATAGAGTGTGAAAATAATTTTTATGACAACATCCTGGGCCTCAAACCGGCACATTTTTGGTTCATCAAAAAATTCTATAAACTGGTCTAGTAGAAGGGTGTGTCGTATCGATTCCCGTTCGGAGACCTCTGGTTCCGGTTCAAAGTAATTTCCCCATTAGCGCATTTTTAAACGGAAATTTTGGGCATTAAACCAGTAAATTAATGCAAACTTATCGCGACTATAAATTCTAGGTCCTTAAAAATGCTTAATTATGCCTGGTCCCAAGACTAAAACAGCCGAAATCAACATGATACGACAGATGAAACTATGCGTTTGGAGGTTAAAATCACCCGACTGTTATTGTTGTTGTTATGGAATGGGTGTGAATTTAGGCGAATAAAACAGTCTATTAGCGTGGCCATGCCCTGAGTTGACTAATAAGCGATAGACGGAACGAGTCTCAAGAACGGAAGCCGCGAATTTTAAATGGCAGTTTGAATTTTTATTAAAATACGTCGCTGGAATGCTAATGCGGCTTTTGAGAGGAATGTTAATCGACGGAGAGGGTCCTTCATTGGGAGCCTCATTGCTTCTACTTCACGAATATTTCAAACATACGACGCATGCACGCACTGGCGGCGCACCCTATCTCTGAATACAAATGTTGTGTACATAAACATGTATGTGTTCGACGGTGGAACATTCAAACTCTCGACAGTAAACGACGGCGACCGAGCGTCAATTAGCCACAGAATTCCATTGTGACATACACTAATTAGTTCTACTCCATTTGAGATGCGTTTAATTTGTAAAGGAGAAAAGGATGGCGTCATAATCAAGAAGAGAAAACTGTACGGATAATAATAGACAATGGGCTCTAGTCTTACTTCGGTGACGTCATCGATGGTATACTTATCGATAAAAATCAATAGGTATCGATGCAAAAATGTAACGTCGCTTCGGCGATTGTAATGAAAGCTGGTTTCGGACTGGTTTATAAAACTGAAACGGTCTCTGATGGGATTAGAGTCGGTGTGCGGTGTTGCGAAATTTCGGTTAAATATCCGTATATTTAACATTGATTTTTGTGGGAGATATTGAAACTGGCAACATTCATCATTCATAGAGGTCCATAAAACAAAACGTGTGCTCTTTCGAATGAATCCTAAATGAAACCATAATGCCGGTTTTTGTGAAAGAGCACACCGCACCTTTTAAAAGTATTTTGGCTGAAACTGTCTCGCCGTTAATCCCTGTTTTTTAATAATATATTATTTATGCACGGAGAAAAATTTCTGATTAAAATTACGGAACGTATTAAGAAATTGGGGTAAAAAGAAATTCCTTTTAAAATAATAAGAATTCTTATTGATTCAACGAGAATTATCATTGGTCCAATTGAACGTTCTGATGATTCAGAAGAATCACATGAAAGAATCGTTGGATCAATAAGAATTCTTATTATTTTACAAGGGATTTCTTTTTACCCCATTATTAATAATACGTTCTGCAATTTCAACCAGAAATTTTTCTCCGTGTGCTACATACTTTTGAAGCCTTCAGACAAAAGTTTGGAAACATTTCTTAAGCTCTGCGGGGCACACATACACAAATTGGTAGAAGTGGTAGAATCAGTGTATCACGTGACCCACTTTGTTACAAAACGTTTGTCAGGTCATCAAACTTGCAAGTACTCTGTTGATGATGCGCATACTCGTAAACAATTCAGAATCTAACTCACCCTGGACTGATTTTTATGCGAAGAAGTGGCATATTGTCTTCGGTTCACTTTTATCAGTAAGTATAAAGGCGAAGACTTTGTCAACACTTTCGAAAAAAAAACACGGCTGAACATTCGAAAAGTCCATTTCTACCACATCAAGTATGGAATCCAATACGCGCCTGTTCCAAAAAACTCAACAAACCACTTTGTGTACCTCTAACACGGACTTTACAAAGGAAGGGACTCGGATAAGAGATGTAGCTGTCACCAGGACGAAGGACTGACTAATTGGACTCATCGACTTTTTATTGCTTGCAATAAAAAATATTCCTTGATACCATTAGGAGTCGAAAACATGAAGATAATTTGACACAAGCTCCAAAAAAAAATTGAGAGGCAAATGGAGGCGAGTATGCAAAAAAGCATCGATTTAAATTTGAAGCGGATATAGGAAGTCTACAATATAAGCTGTCATCCAAAATTCCATTTTTTTTTCTAAATTATAGGGTTCCACCGATTTCCGAATCGATATTAACACGATCATAAATTCTGTGCCGAATAAAATTATGTGCGACGATTTGACCGATCATGTTCCGAAGCCCAGACAAAGTAACGACCGGGGACCAAATAATGTTAGAGGTCCCGAATGTGACTTGCGCCCGCCACACGGTCATGTGACGTGCATAAGCTCTCTTTGATTGGTTGACGTCGCACCCACACTGCCGCGCCGGGATCGTACTAGCGGGGACAAAGATACCTGGCCAGAGTATGCAATACGCAACACACCAAATACATGTTCATATTCTGTGTTGCGTATTGCATACCCTGGCCAGGTATATTTGTCTCCGCTAGTACATTATTTGGTCCCTGCGTCGCGTCGCGTCTCGTGCGGATTGCTATTAATCAATATCGTATCAAGATCGACTATATCTTGGACAATTCTTATCGATTATGGCGTCCTACTATTTCCAAACAAAACTGGTTCAATTTATTTTCGCACAAGAGCAGCATCATGTTTATTTTGAGCCAGTCGGACCAGTCGATACGATACGTCATTTTCTATAGAAACAGTGTATGAGAATCCCAAATGGAAAAGAACTGGGACTATTGTCCATTTTCAGGCACCGATCGCGCTACATTATTACACGATCTTTGTCTTCAAATTATAGCACATTGCTAGCAAACGGTCATTTCACGTATGATGACAAACTAGGAGTGAAGATTTGAGAACAAAATTCTCTATTTTGAAGATGACCATTTCGATCGTGTAACCAATGTTTACTGTGACTGAACTTGGTGATGACTATAGAGTATAGATGGTTTTATTGATGACGTCATCCGGTGAAAAAATTCGTTGAGCATTTCAAACTATTTCCGTAACTCTCACGTGACCCCGATTGCTAAAATCGAGACCTTTTTTGTGAATATTTGGGGCAATGAATTTCTGGAGTTACTACATTGCGATTTTGATACAGTAAAATCGCGTTCGTTCCGGTGTAGCACGGGCTATAATAATGATGTGTATAGTTTGAAACGTCAAGCTACTTTTGTCACAGACAAGTGGTTGCAACCGATGACTGCTTCATTGTTAGGGAACCGTTGACTTCTGTAACGCCGAACTAAAACCGTCCACAGCAGTTGCTTAATTTCATAGCTCCCTGTTTATAAATTGCAAGCGCGCTGTTTGAATTAACAGATTTGAAATATACATTCACGACTCTAAGTAAGCATTAATGAAGGGTCACTGCGTGTTTTGAGTTTTTTTCGGAAAGGGTGGGGGGATTTAAAATCCATGGGAATTTATGCCCCATATACCCTTAATGCTATAGCAAAATTGTGCAAAGGACCCATAATGAAGCGGAAGAAGGGCCCATGAAACATCAGGTACGGAGGTGCGCTCTTTCGAAGAAATTAGCCTTACAGCCACATTAGGATTTCTGACAAAGAGCACACCAAATGTTTTAAGGGGCCCTTCTTCCCGAGACCACATCAATTGCTCATGAGCCGCCACAGCAAGACCTGGTAATGTGCGGTGAAAAAACCGAGATATGGGACGGCCAGGGCGGCTTCAGCGTGATTGTGACCGTCAAATGTCAAAAGAGGTCTCGTATGAACTTCTCTTACACCTATACCTAACCTTGCGATGGGATGATGCATTGTAAGATACATGGATATGGCTTTGCCGCTTTGCCTATTAATCAAGGGCGTTTAGCGCAGCAATTCATGATCAGCTAAACTTATTATAGATACATAGGCATAGTTATGATTCCGTAATGACTCGTTTCCGTCCGGAGGCCGGGAGACGCATCAAAATTAGTTAGTTAATTTTTGACTGCGCACCAACGACTGAACGACATGCCAATCACAGCTCCGAAACCAGTTGTGCAACGAGATATACTAGACCTCTCTCTATAATCATTCCATTGCATTAGCATGTATTCGTATGTTAGACAAGGATAGAAAAGGGGGATAAAACACCATATTTTCATCCTTTTTCAACTCATGCATTAAGATGATTCCAGGGTCGATTAGTTCCAACCGTGAACACCAGATCGCTCTGCAAAAAAGTCAACTGTTTTTGGCCGAAATTGACGAATTTCACGCTAAAAAGGCAAATTTGAGGAACGTCAGCACCTGCGAGCATACTTCAGGGAAGATACCCTGAAAGTTTCAAGCTGAAACACTCTAAAATAAAACCGGAAATTATGAAATACGAAAATCACCATAAGCCTCAATGAGTGCGAGTGAGGCAGATGGACGTATTATCACTCGCACTCACTCTCACTCACTAAAGCTTACGAGTCAAATTCAAATTCGTCAAAAAAATATGGCACTTAAAAGAATTTCCGATTTTTGGAATCCCCCCCCCCACCGTGGCCCCCCTAATTGGTTTTTCGGGCTGACAATTTCTGGAGAGGTGCAGGGGGACAACATACCTAACAACTATGCATAATTTGAGGCAGTTCTGGGGGGAAGGGGGCAAAATCGCTCCTTTTTGAATTCACCTCTTTCATGTGAAACCTTTTTTATTAGAAGTATCTAGCTAAACTCATCAAGAAAAATCTCTTATCAGAAGATCGCGCAGCTCAAGAAGGAACTTGCTACGTAGAAGAGCAACCCTCAAGAGGCACCTTTTATCACTTTTCGGAGGAGCACAACTTTATCGCTTTATGGAAGAGCAAATCGTCTCGCGAGGAGAATTTTTTTGTGTGGAATATTTCGTCTTAAGAAATCCCTCTTTCCGCAAGCACTAAGAAAAATTTCTTAGTGCCGTAACTGGACGTACGTTTAGTACTTACTTAACCTGAATTCCTATTATTTTAGCAAGAAATTATTGTTGCTTCAACAGGAATTTTGGTCAAGTAACAGGAATTCCGGTTACTTCGAACAGGAGTTTCGGTTTAGTAACAGGAATTTCGGTTAAGTAAATACTAAACACTAAACAGACGTCTGGTTGAATTATCAGGCAAATTTTTCTCAGTGAGGGCACAACTAAAGAACCCTTTTTCAGAACACCTCTGAGAAAAAAACTTTTTTCGGACCATAATAGTGCTTTCAAGTAAAGCATGTTTTCGGAAAAGCATGCATCATATAACTCTGAGGAGTCTCTCAGACCTTTCTTCTATAACCAACTTCATTATTGTTGCTGAAGCGTAAGGCTCAAACTAAGCGAGGACCTTTATTAAAATTTAACCTTTGCCTCTTCACAATTTCAATTACGTTTAATTTAAACCGTATGCCAGTTTCTGCGCTTGCAGGACAACAAAAATATAACTACCTACCATTCGTGACTTAACTTCCTGATATAAAACTCTGGGAACACACCTATTTTCTCGTAGTTTTATCATGACTCAAATCTCAAAGACTATATCTCATAACAGAATCAATTTGTTGTCCCTTACGACAATTTGTTTCGGAAATAAACGTTATTTGGCGCGAGTCTAATGACGTAACATCATAATTTTACGCGCATTAAAAACAAATTACAGATAAAACTACATGCAGATTAAAATTATCAGATGCACCTGCCACGCAGGTCACGCATCATTTGACTTACGAGAAACTATAATGAAGTCACTGTTTTAAAGCGACCTTGAATACCGAATACTATGCAAAATTCGTCGCAATGTAACTTACCTACCTTACGTACCTGGCTATAGACCGTACACAGGGTATGAGTATAAATGAGTTGTTCCCTAAGTTATCGAGGGCTATTGCTGAGGTAAAAAGTAACCTTTTTTTAACCTATAAGAACATGTGCTCATAAATAAAAAAATTGTGAGTTACAGCTGTGCATACACTTTCTTCGAAAACAAATTAAAAAAATATCGCAGCCGAAAAAGAATTGCGTTGTACATATTATGGAGGGCTCTAATGGGGATCCGGATAAAAATCACGACCATATAAGAATAGGAACACATGGCAGATTTTAGGAACAACGTCTCTCCTCCATTTGATTTTTTGTCGAAAAATCAATTCCATAGAAAAACAGCGCTTCAACAAAATTCGATTGTTCTGCCCGGATTCAAATGGGTCAAAAAAGTTGTTGCCAAATAGCAAGATCGGCCACTGCTATACTATGTCAGCCAATTATGTTTCCACTATTGATACTTTACATTTGCACGGCGAATTAGAGGTTGTCGTCTCGCAGCTAATCAAGAAAACAAACAATTTACCTATCATTTCATGAAATTTCTTTGGTTTAAAAAGAGCAGATATAGCGTTGTTAACTCAGCGAATCTCATAATAACCAACCTAATGGTCGTGTTTGTTGAATGGATGAGCTAAAGCAGCCATCTAAAATTTGCCACCTATGAATAATAACCAAAGTGGAAAGGATACAGACCTGATGACCTGATAATAGGTAAAGAATCCATCTCTGAGAGAAGAAAGTGAGTGCCCTTGGAATTTAGGCGTAAATGGGGCAGTTGCAAAGGTCTGAGTTGTTGTGCATTTTAGTGAGAAAATGAAAGTACTTGGTGAGCTGAAAACAAGGATGCATTTAGCTTCTGACCATAGGTTTCACAGTTCTGGAGATGCGATTTTGGCCCAAAACACATTGTTTTGAATGGGAATTCTGCGTAGTGACGTCACAACACAGACGATGTTTTGCAACTTAACACGAGTGTATCTCCGAAACTAGGACACTTCGAAAAAAGCCGAATTCACCTTCGTTTTCAGCACATCAATTACTTTAGTTTTCTTAGTAAAAAACACACAATTTCAGACCCTTGCAACTGCCCCTTCGTCATAACAATTCTCAAGAGAGCTCTTCATTATTTTTAGCATTATTTCTCGCTAGAATGGGGCTCTTGCGAACTTTTCCTATAAGCATACAAAAAGTCCAATCTGATGTAAAGACCAGCGGAAATCACGAAAATCACACTAAGAAAGTCTAAAATTCAGTAATAAACTCACATCTGCTGTAACGGCAAGTTTGTAATGGCGGCTCAACGCAGGTATCATGGGAGATTCCTGTATATTATGTCACTTTCTCTACGAAGACACAGAGATACGTCTCAATTTAGATAGGAATCTCCCATGATACCTGCGCGTCTCTCCGTCACTATAAGCCCGATCCTGAAAGTGAATTTCTTGATTTTTTAGTGTACTCATCGTTATTTTAACAGGTTTTTATGCAAGAATCGACGCTTCAATCCCCTAAAGCAAAAGTTTGCAAGAACCCCATTAATGCTTGACAATGGGACAGTCGCAAGGGTCTGAAATGTTGTGTTTTTTATGAAGAAAGTGAAAGAACTTAATGAGCTGAGAACAAAGATGCCTCCGGTTTCTAATTAAGTTCCATTATTCCGGATATGAGATTTTAGCCCAAAATACATTGTTTTAAATGGAAATTCCGCGCAGTGACGTCACTACGCACACGTTTTTTTACAACTTTACACGTGTGTATCTCCAAAACCGGGACACTTAGGAAAAAACCAAAGGCATCATTGTTCTCAACTCATCAAACCCTATCATTTTCTTTACAAAAAACACAACATTTCGGACCCTTGCAACTGCCCCATACCGAAGCGAAAGTGTGCATGAGACCCATATTATCCAAGACTGCAGTTTTCTTTTTGTTCCAATGAATAATAATCAATAGACGTTAAGAATGCTGCGAGTGATCTTCATCGACATATTATCGAACGCGTTAAATCATCGGTTCAGCAAATCAATGAGCGTATGAAATGCACATTCAGTTTATTCTACCGTTTGTTACTCCCAATGACATGACGAGTGGAGAAATAGAGACACAATTCACAAAGCAGAAAAGCACACGACTCACACGTGAGCAGAAACATGAGAGGTCGAATCTTCACTTGTCGGTCGGTAGGTCAACGTCAATCACCAGTGGTCGCTTCTCTGCAACCGGCAAGGCACAACGCACAGTAGGCGTATTTTCCCGAATTATCTGGTAAAAACTCAGCGCACCGTTCGCATTTTGAACCAATGTTTGGTGTCGATGGTTTTTGGGCTGACTTTGTTGCGGTATAGGCGTATAGGCCTTCATACACGCTCAAAGTAGGATCGTCAAAATGGCATCAGTGAGCCGAAATTCACCACAAACTGCAGGTGAGTTAACCGTTGCATGTTTGGTTTATGTTCCGTTCGTCAAGCTGCAGAGTTATTTAAAGATGGATGGGGTGTCATATTTTCACCAATCAACAGTCAACAAACAGAGTTATTTAAACCATGGATGGGGTGTCATATTTTCACCAATCAACAGTCAACAAACAGAGTTATTTAAACCATGGATGGGGTGTCGTATTTTCACCAATCAACAGTCAACAAACAGAGTTATTTAAACCATGGATGGGTGTCGTATTTTCACCAATCAACAGTCAACAAACAGAGTTATTTAACGATGGATGGGGTGTCATATTTTCACCAATCAACAGTCAACAAAGAGAGTTATTTAATGATGGATGGGGGTGTCATATTTTCACCAATCAACAGTCAACAAAGAGAGTTATTTAACGATGGATGGGGGTGTCATATTTTCACCAATCAACATCCGACAAAACCAATAAACCCGTTTTGGAGGTGTTTTGGTCAAGGTTTTGTTTGAAGTTCAAAAATGTCAGATTGGCAATCCTGCAGTTTGATCAAATCCGTTTGAGCGTGTGCAAAACGCGAGTGTTTTTTCCCCCAGACATGTGGGTTTCGATGGGTCTAGAGGAAGAGGGAAAACTTTCTGGGTCCGCCACTGTAAGTGACCAACAATCGCGTGTTCAGGGAAAAGACATTCCAATTCCAATGGTTTAGATTTTAAAAAGGCGTTTATGACTTTACAAGCTAGAATCGAAGGATCTTCGAGTGTTCATCGGTATTTTGGGTTCAAACTTGGAAACTTTTTGGATTATATGGCTGTAGCAATAAGTAGCAATGCAATAGACCCGTAAAGATCCAAAAACGCTTTTCGAACTACTTTGCAAGTGGAAATTGAAGGTTCTTATAAGTTCTTATCTAGATAACTATAGTTTAGAATCTGTGGGAAAATTAAGGGCGGGAGCTTTCAGCAATAAGCCCGGATACTTTCAGCTCCGAAAACGCTTTTCCACTGTGCGACATGGCTGCTTCGAAGCGTCAGAGCGGTGCGCGTGGCGTCTCGCGAGGTTCTGCTGATCTTGTTTACGTTTTCGGACGCGCCAAAACCGGTATGTTGAACTTGCACGAACTCCGAAGTCCGGAGCGAGTCGAGCGCCGAGTCGCGCGCCGGCCGGTTATTATACACCGCAAAAGCCCCGAGCGAGCGTCGAGCGAGGCCCGCCGAGCCGCGCGCGAGTCCGCAAATTTCGCTCTGCGACCTTCAGGAAACAGAATCAGCGTGCGCGCGCACTAGGTTCTCAAAATATGCATGCGATGAACGCTCGCGCGCGTGAAAACTTCATTCCTAACGCGAGAGCGTGATCTCCAATGTAATCGGATCATCGGATCATCTGATCGATAACGATGCCACTTTGATCTCCACCTCTGCTCCCTTACTGCATGCAATTCCTGATTCGTATGGGGAGGGGGGGGGGGTCATAAATCTTTTCGATTTGTTTACGGTTTCTCTCTCTCTCTCTCTCTCTCTCTCTCTCTCTCTCTCTCTCTCTCTCTCTCTCTCCCTCCCTCTCTCTTTCTCTCTCTCTTTCATGAAAGCTCGTTTACAATCCCTTTTTTCTCCCCAATAAAGTAAAATTAAAAATAAATAAATAAACCGATAATTTTTTTTTTTTTTTTTTTTTTTTTTTTTTTTTTTTTTTTTTTTTTAATAAGAAGCATCTTATACAAAGGGCATCCAATTCGTGTGCAAGACCGCGATCCCCGTCTTGTCTCCAGTGTTGCCAGACTGGGGTGAAAAAGCCGTATGTTTTAAATTCATTTAAATGGGAACGATACGGCGTTTTACCCTCGATCTGGCAACACTGCTTGTCTCTTCGGTAAAATGCGCGAAGCGTACAATTTGGCAGCATTGCGTTTGGTTCATTTAAAATAAATGGTCCACGACGATTGCCCTTAAATTCGACATTTTAATGGATTTAAAAGGCACAAACGCACCGTTGCAAGACTGCACGCACCGCCTCCGCACCTAAATGGGGTCTATCGACAGATTTTTCTAAAGCAGCTATACCGAACCGGTAGACCAGTTTAAGTATTCGAAAACCCTGAAAGCTTAACCACTGATTTCAGATATAACTTTAAGGAGTTTGGTTTTCAATAAATTATGCTGACTGTACCGCGGGCGGCCGGCCCCGGAGCTTCATTCGTAATTTTGTATTATTTCATGACGGCTAGAGCAAGAAAATCATTCCTCAGATCTTTGCATTATGAAAAGTGGCTCAAAACAAAAGCAGACTGCAGTTTTACCGATGCGAGGGCGTCCGATCATATCAGCATTATGTTAACACCTTATGGGCCAAGTTCGAGTATACTCGTTTTTTCCCTCTAAAAGTCTATTTCACATGGTTTCATTCAACATTCAGGATAAACGCGATTATACATGAAAACGCTCACAAGATAAGGTCCCGTCGGCGCCTTCAATCCGTCGTATAGGCAATTCCAACTCCCTCGTGTACGAACAGTTAACTACCTTCCCTACAATAAACAGCAGTGACGTTTTTTTTAACTAACCTAGTCCTTGCAGGGATACTATGACATTCCTAATTAGAGAGAGATCTCCCTTTCTTGCACGATTTTTATAATTCTGGACGATTTTCTACTGAGAGATTCATATGGTAATCCGTTCCACATTTCGAATAAATGTAGATAATTTTGTAAATATCGAATAGATAAATGAAGCCCGGGGTCGTTTAATTTATGGAATGCACGTCGATTTTTTGTGACTTTCGAATAGATAGATTAAGGAATCATTCGATTTATCGAATAAACGTCGATATTTTTATAAGTATCGAGTAGATAGAGATGGAGGAATCATTCGATGAATCTAATAGAGCCAAAATAATACGTCTATACGTCTTCGCCTCTAATTTCCACTTCCAAGAAAGCCTAAAATTGACTGTCAAACCGAGCTCGTTGGGCATAAATCTATACTACCTATACTTGCTACTTATATGCGTATACAGATTTTCTTCCAAGGACTCTACTGGTGGTACCCATAGCCTAGGTAGATTCGATAGGTACCAAATACTTGTGATATAATCGTTAATTACCTATCAGATATTCCATGGCTCACGCATGTATTCAATGGTGGGAACAAAGGTATATCAAATAACACACAGCGCTGTATATACAAATCTATATTCATCTCGATCTACACAAGACTCTTTCATCTTTCAAGGACACTCTATAGTCTATTTTCTGAGCCAAACTTGTGAATATTTACCTACCAAGTTAACATCTACTTGGTACTGAAAGTTATTTTTGAAAAAAAAAAAAAAAAAAAAAAAAAAAGGTAACCGACAGCAACAACCCGCCTCTCTTGAAATATCCATATTCATGAGCATAATAGTTCGCAAGATATACCTATATACATTACAAATACACATCACTTTACAAACACGTGTGGCATATGGCAAACGGAAGGTTAACTTTATTTACAGTGTCATCATTTTCAGCTCTATTCATTTTCATACTACACAGGAAACAATGCAAGTACCATTCATCGGTTGAAAAAATGGCAGCTTAACAGATGCGATGCTGGAAAAAAATTCAGCGAGTCAAGCACGAAAACGGTAATTTTCGCGCGTCACCACTAGACTTATCGAACATGGCGCATAACCTCTGACATTCAAAGAAAAGAGAAGGAAAATTGCCGATAGTGTTGTTGATGAGGCGGGAAAATGGACCTAATCAAAGGTTTGAAGCTATGCCAATTATTGACTCATTTAGAAATTGAACAACGAATTTCGGCATCTCAATCACTGAAAAATTAAAATTTTATCGAAGCTTTGCCGATCAATTTCGATCATGACGCATAACCTCTGACTTTCAAAAAAAAAGAGAAGGAAAATTGCCAATATAGTGTTATTGTTGATGAGGCGGGATAACGCGGTCCTAATCAAAGGTTTGAAGCTATGCCAATTATTGACTCATTTAGAAATTGAGCAAAAAATTTTGGCACCTCAATCAAGAAAAAATTATAATTTCTATTGAAGCTTTGCCGATCAATTTCGAACAAGACGCATAAAACCATAACCCCTTACTTTGAAAGTCAAAAGAAAGGAAAATTGCCGATATAGTGTTGTTGATGAGGCTGGAAAATAGTCTAATCAAATATTTTGAAGCAATACCAATCATTGACTCATAATAGAAATTGAGCAACAAACGGCGCACCTCAATCACTAAAAAATTAAAATTTTAATGAAACTTTGCCGATCAATTTCGAACATGACCTATATAACCTCTAACTTTGAAAGTCAAAAGAAAAGAAAATTGTCTATAATGCTGTTATTAGATGGGAAAATGATCCTAATCAAAAGTTTGCGGCTAAAATATTGGCTCATTCAGAAATTGAGCAACTAATTTCGGCATTTCAATCACTAGAAATTTAAATAGTTTCCATTGAAGCTTTGTCGGCCAATTTTGAACAAGACACATACAACCTCTGACTTTGAAAGACAAAAGAAAAGAAATTGCCTATATATAAAGCGGTTGAGACGAAAAAATTACCATAATCGAGTTTGAAGCTAAAGTATTTGCTGATTCAGAAATTGAGAAACGAATTTCGTATGCAACTATGGGCAAATAGTAGGAAAAACACGGAGTTACGCGGAGAAGCTGAAATTCAAACGATTTTTTTTTTTTCTTTATGATAAAACGTGGGTAGCTTTGTTGGCTTTGCAAAGTCGGCGATAAGCGAATAAGTTGTTATATTCCTTCGCAGAAAAATTATGACAATTGAATTTTGGCCTCTGAATGACTGAAAAATTGGATGTTCATTGAAACGTATAGCCAACGGAGTTGCCGAAATAGATTACAGTACCTCTTCAGTCTTCAGTACCCTTAAAGAATCGTTTTTAGTACATTGTACAGTTCAGAACCAGAACATATAGGGAGAACGTATTTATAATCTTCCTCTGAAGGTTTGGAGGGTTTTGAAATGCGAGAAATCATCCATTTTTGAAGATGAAACGTTTGCCATATTAAAAAAAAAAAAAAAAAAAAAAAAAAAAAAAAAAAATTAATAAAATTACACAGTTGTTTATCAAGATTTGCTTTAGCCAGTACTTACAATTTTAATTAACGTTCCACCAAAGTCTCGTTGGACAATTGAACTGTAGAGAAAATGTTTGACAAAATCGCGAGCGAAACGTTTTACGTACCTGAAACATGCAAACAAAAAACAGAGAGGTTAATTACAAGTTTATGGCAAGTTTATGACAGTTTATTATAAATTATATTAATAAACACATAAAATCAGAATTTATATATCAGTGCGCAATTAAAAAGAGAGGATTGAGCACTGTGCAGGGCGAAAATATGCATGTCGAATTAATATTCTGAAATTATTGAGGGTAACACATTTTTGAAAGCTCACTGGGTGTCGCTCTCAAAATTATTAGACAAGACCGCCTTTCAGTGGAAGGATGTAAAAATAAAGGTCTTTTTACGCCCCAAGCCCAATTCACCACCCTCAACTCAACAGAATGTCGCCCGGGGAAAGATCTCCTCCCCACCCTCTGACCCGCCCTCCCCTTCCAAATTTACCCAAGAACATGACAAACGAAAGACAGAGATTGTTCACATGGGAATCAGGGTATACGTGTCGTGTTACGACGCGACAGCTCAGGCCTGCAGAATTTTCCACAACCTCTGTATTCTCCTGCAATCCCAATTTTTTTTTCTTTTTTTTCCCCACATTTTTCGCAAAATGGTCAACTTTACGCGCTCGATGAAATTTTAACTCAAAATCAACGCAATTGAAAACAATTTTGACTTCAAATCGACGTGAATCGCGTGAATGAGCCGCAAAGTCTTGTTTTTTTACAAAAATGCAAAAAAAAAAACAAAACAAAAAACAAAAAACAAAACAAAAAATGCCTCCCGGCAGGCCGGTAAGACGAAGTAGATTCCATGCTTGGTTACATCATTTTTTCAAAAATTTACATATAGGTTATAATTTTCGTTAAATTTTTTTTTTATTTCATCAGCTGCTCAAAATCCAAATATTATTGTGAAAAAGATTATATTACCAATAGAGAAATGTGTAATCTTTACAATGCAAGTGAGAAATAAAAGCTAGGTTATATAAGTTTTTCACAAATTTCAATAAATAGGTTATGTTATGATTTTCTTTGAATTATTCATTTTTTTTTTTTTTTTTTTTTATCAGCTGTTCAACATTTAAATAAAAATACCCATGAGAAAAAGATTATAGTACCAAGATAGAAAAATGTGTAATCTTTGTAACGCTAATGAGGAATAAATCTGAATAAGAGCAGCTGATCAAACAAGAAAATAAATAAATAACGTACCTAAGCAACAGTGCACGTGTAAAACAAAGAACGAGCAATTATACCAATACTCTATCCTTGTCTTTCACATGTAAAATCCCATAAGAAACTAAATAGCTCCTAAAACACGTAAAACACAAGGAAAATTTAAGGGATGGAGCATATGAACTAAAAACATCCTCCACGATATATACTGAAATTTTTGAACCAAAAAAACAATTTCTTCATATAAAAACACTGCCAAAAAACCCGAAAAACACATCACTTTAACTCGCTTACAACGCAAAACACAAAAAAATGACTCAAGTAAAAAAGTTGCGTAACAAAACGGTTAACATAAATTTTCCCAAAAAAAACGCTCAATACAAACACTCCTAAAAACAAACGTCAAAAACACATTTCACGACTCAAACACGGCCCATAGCGCGAAAACTAACAATCGGATTTACACCATCTTCGAACTCATCCAAGAAATCAACCCAACAAATAGTTGAGAAAAATTTCAAGAACAAAAACCAAAAATTACGAACAGGATCGTGGTACATAAAAACGGTAAAACTGGCTGAAACATACATATAAATATATATATATATATATATATATATATACAATTTTCAACGAGTGGTATTTTCTCACTCAGGGGACCATGAAACGTGCTCATTTGATAAAATTTCCCGAAAAATCCAACATCGCACCCTCCGCAATAAGTAGATTCATGGAATCTACTTAAAAACAAAAAAAGCCACAAAATTTACCACTTTGCCACACATATCGCGCGATCCCGGGATCACCAGATCGGGAATATTCTGCAGGCCTGGACTGCTTGACAGTTCTCGAAAGACGTTGAACGATGAGTACTTACAAGGTGTTAAAATGACCGTGAGTGCTCACCAATCATCTGCGTAAGAGACCACGAAGAACGTATACCATAATACTTATATATTTCCGCAAGAAAAAGGATACTCCCGCGGTCTCCCGCTCTACAAATCATCGCGGTTATTTCTACGCATTTCAAAGAGGCGATGCGCCATTTTCTTCGGATGTAAAACTGCGCAGGTTTTCCGAGAATCATACGTACGAGAATTATACGTGCGAATTATACGTAAAGTCAGGGAAGTTGAGAAGAAAAAAAATTAAATAAATAAAAAAAAAAAAATTAGGGCGCGCAGGAATTTTTTTTCCTCCTTTTCCACTCTTGTTTTCATCGTTAATTTTCAATTGCCAGTTTCTTTTTCTTCTTTCATAAGAAGATGTCGAATGATTTAAAAAGGGAGAGGGGGGAACACGGAACAATTAAATTGCCAAATTCCAGCCGGGAAAAAATACGTTCGTAACCAAAAAGACACGCGGGGGAAGGGATCCATAAAATTTGGATGAAGGTCAAGTCAATTTGCCGCCGCACGCGCAAAGATAAATTACATAAAATGCATTCAAGTATGATCGGCACTTTTTTACGCGCCAATCCGTCTGATAATCCCTCGTAGTTGCCAGATTTTGAGAGCGCGGGTTATTTGAGCCGGCAAATAGACTGTTTCAGTACAGTGCTATCGCATTGATTGGCGTTCGCAGGCCTTACTGGTTCCAAACAAACTCCGGTTCAATGTAATTTTCTCATAAGCGCATTTTCGGACGAAAATTTCGGATATTAAACCATTTTATTAAGGCGACCTTTTTGCGGTTATAAACTTTTGTACGTCCTGAAAAATGCGTAGTCATGCCTGCTCCCACGACTGAAACTGTCAAAATCAACTTATATGAATGACAGGTTGAACTATGCATTTGGAGGTTACAATCACCCGCATGTTATTGATGTTGCTGTGGAAAAGACGGGGATTTAGACGATTCTGACCTCCATCAAATGCAACGTTTAATCAGTCAAATCTTGGTGATTTTGGCAGATTTAGTCGTGGAACCAAGTGCAAAGTATAACTGAACATTTCCGAGGACGTAGAATTGATAACTGCGAAAAAGTAGCAATGATTTCTTGGACTATAATAACCAAAATGTCCGTTCAAAAATACGCTTGTGGAAAAATTAAATTGAACAGAATTTTGTTTGGAACCAGCAATCCCCAATCGATATGATATGTCACTGTACTAAAATAGTCTGGTGTATGCTGACTTAAGATGCGGCCAATTTGAAAAGGAGCTATTAAAAGCTGGTTCAAGATTTTTACGCTTTAACGACCATAGATGTCCTCCCCAAATGAACACAAAACAAGGGTCCCTAGACCCAAACAAGGGTTTTTTTCTTGTAATTGGACCTGTATTCGCGGAAACAGTACGAACTCCGATGTAAACTGACCTGCCAAATTCGAATTTAGCGTTAGTTTTGATCGAAATATTCCAGATTTTCCACAATTTAAACTTTATCGCGAAAAATGTTTAACAGTAGAGTATGCGTAAAATTGGGACGAGTTAACCCGTATATGTCCAGAATTATTTGGAATTTTTAGGTGTTTTTCTCAAAAAACAATTTGAGAACTGAAACACGAAAAAAATTAAAACAAAGAAATTTTTTGGGGCAGCTAAATTTTACGAACCAAAAACTCTCAAAATTGGTTTTTGAGTAAAATTGGTCCAAATTGACTGACATTTGGTCCAAAAATAACACAACACGACCCACCGGGCATAAATGGGTTAAGTAAAAAAAGATATCATTTTTGACATCAGCGTCCCAAATACTATGAATTAGCGTAATTTTAATGTAATTAACAAGAAAATTCATTGAAATACATTAAAATTTAGTTAAAAAGAACACTGATGTTTGGTGCTTTTCGCGGACAGTTATGTCGCTAAAGAGGCCTACTTCTAGTTCAAGGGTTCAGCAGGCATTGCCTGCACTGAAACACTGCGCGGCATTAAATTAGAGTAACTTCATAAGTTCGCTGTTCTTCTTATGAAGTAGTTAGTGAGAGTATATCATGTCAATCTTTTGGTAACGTTTTGTTTAGAAATTAGAATCAACGATAAAATCCGCCATAGAAAAATATCCCATACGACCTATTATTATAACCAAAATATATTTCCAGTATACTCTGCGACGTATACCGTGCTTTGTCTGCGCACAACCGCACCTCAAACCAAACGTATACGGTATAATAATGAATGAGTCATTCATGAATTTAGTCGGAACAGAGCGGTGTACTTATACTATACTACTTCATATCACCGCGAGGCCGTAAACGCATTATTTTGGGATTCTGTTTCTCGTTGTTTCGTCTCCGTTCCACTTTGATTTTCATGACAGCTCTTAACGCGTCTGATTTGCATACAAAACATTGATTTTCTGCTTGACTTTTTTGTTCTTCTTCTTTTTGTTTGTTCTTCTTTTTCTTCCTCTTCTTCTTTTTTCTCATTTTGTGAACATCGGATACGCGTATTCTTTTCCTTGTTTAGACACCTATATACACACACGCGAGCCGCAATGATATGTCCTTGATAAATGTACATATTACACCTGACGAAACCGAAAAATGACGACCTCATAGCCTGTATTCTGTGACAGAGCAACTATGTCAATTTTGTACCATTTAACGCAATTTTTCAGATCCTATGTGGTTCACCGTGAACCGTTTACGCACTTGAATAGATAGACATTAAGTACCACTGTATCTGATTTTGAATGTGAGCCTAATAAGAGAGGTAAAAGTTTAATCCCGCAAACGAGAAAGAAAAAAACTCATGAATATAATTAGTATTTCAGGAAGTATTTCGACACCGCAACATTATATGCGATGGTTACCATGTAGCGCAAAGAGAAATTCTCTGCCTCTCTCTTTCTTACATCTATTGAAATACAGATGTTAGACAAGGATAGGCAAGGGGATAAATCCCCCTCTTTCTATCCTTTTTATACTTATACGTTCAAAGGGACAATGACAGAGATGGAAGAGATCATGCGGTTGCGCCACTGTGGTTGTTCCATTCTTCACGGTATACTGTTCTTTCAATCAGAATTTCTAGTAGAACCAAAGTCAAATCAATCAAAAATTTTGATTGAAAAAACTACACCGTCCATTTCTCAGTAATGAGAAAATCGAGATGCACCTTCACATTTATTCCACGAGCATCAACGTTAGCGCGATTAGTGCTATTTGCTGCCGCGACGCCGGAGTACTATAGCAAACGAAAAAGTTTTGGCAGTCAAGAATTCGAGGTATGCGGTAAATCCTTGAGTGATCATTTAATCAAAAAATCTGCCAGCGCATCGTGTGCATTCTTGACTGTCAAAACTTTTGCGTTTGATAGTACATATGGGAGGGAACCAGGCATAAGTCGCGCAATGGTGCAACATGTTTTTTTGCCATTTAAATAAATGCACAAAAATTCAGTTCCAGGCCCTAAGTTTCGAACCTCTTGAAGATCGATTATTTTTTCAAAGGTTTAAAAGGAAGAGAATATATATATTATTGCTCAAGCCACCATACTGGATGGAACTCACTTTTTTCTTCCCCAAAAATCAACAAAAAAGTGGGTCTGAAGCCGCAGTTATATCCCGCTCACAAAAAGATGAATCGGTGGTATGGAATAGCGTGCAATTTGGCAACGCCACAATTCTTCCACTTAGCCCCATAAAAAAGATCGAACTATTGAGTACTCGGTGAATATGAACGCCTTTGAGAATTGAGATCGATATTTTCAATAATGCATGGACATAATCCAACGTTGCCAAATTGCAAGCTGCGATGTACACCAGATAAAGGTTGAAAACTGCCTCGATCAGAGCTCATAACTGAAGAGTGAAGCTTGATTCTCTTGGAGCAATACTCCCGCAAGTGCGCGTTTGAGTGTGACTGTGTGACAGTAGCACATCGAGAGTTTCTTCATCTCTCTCTTTTCTCCATTAAAAACCGCATGTTAGACAAGGATGGACAAGGGGATAAAACCCCCTCTTTCTGTCCTTCTCCTACTTATACATTCAAATGGGAAATGAGAGAGATGGTAGAGATCCTGGTTGTGCCAGTGCTGTGTGACTCTGTAGTGGCCGTGAGAGGAGCTTCGCTCCGCATTCACTTTTCGCGGCGGAACTGAATCGATATCGGTTCAGGCGGAAGTAAACACTCCGCCAGCCGATCAATCAGCTGATCATTGAAGTTTAATCGGGCGCACCTGATTACACCTGATCACTAAGCGCCATTCACCCGTCTCAGTTTTGATACCCGGCCAATCTTTCATACATAAGCAGGAGGCCATACCTAGAGAGACTTGCTTCTGATGACTTTCCAAAAGCACTCGATCAGACGCGCGGCGGCGACCTTAACCGCCAATGGCTCCAAAGAGTTATCCACGCCTCGAAGGTTACATACATCGCGCAGACACGCAAGCGAGCTCTTCAAATGTATTTCGATCAATTTATATTCAGTTGTAGAGTATTTTGATTAAAAAACTTGAAGGAAGTTGCGAAACGGGAGAGGACTTTGAAGACAATTTCAAGAAAGCTCAAATTGAGTCGATAATTCAGAGGTTCAGTGCGGCGCATTAGCGGCCATACATTGGGAGGGGGGCAAAGGGGGCAATCGCCCCCCCCGTTCGACCAAAAAGATGGGAAAAGAATGGGAGGGAAGGTGATAGAAGGGGAAAAGAAGGGAGAAAAGGAGGAGAGTAAAAAGAGAAAAGGGGCCAACCAGAGGGCGAAAATCCCAAATTCGCCCCCCCCCCGTTGCGAGGGCTGGATCCGCCAATGGTGCAGCGTGTGACTTGGCAGCGCACTCATTTATACTTACATTATTTATAGCAATGAAATAGGTCGAAATCGAGGGTGGTCACCCAACGACCGATCGTTCGATCGTTTTCATGAGTTTAAATGGACAGAAATCGACATGTCCAATATATGTAGTACGCTTCGCCAAAGACAATACAAACTAATTCGATTTCAGACAAACAAAGGAGCGCAGATATGAGTAGGATAAAAAATAAAATAAAAACAAAAGAAAGTGTTTTGGTATAAAGTTGTTTGAAAATGTTTCAATTTATTATCAAAGATGCGCAGCGATTTTTTGAAATATTTAGTGGTTTTAAAAACTGACTTTGAAAAGCATTTACAAAGTATTTTGGTTAATGTTAGCGAAAAAATGATAACGCGAGTTGAATTTTTGAAACGTCACAATCATTGGCGGATACAGAGGGGGTGGCGAAGGGGGCGATTGCCCCCAACGTTCGGCCAAAAAAAATGGGAAAAGAAGGGAGAGGAAGGGAGAAAGCAAGAGCGAAAAAAAGGAAAGGGGGTTACTTCGGGGCGAAAATCCCAAGTTGCCCCCCCCCCCGTTTGCGAGGGCTGGATCCGCTACTTGTCACAATGGAATTATAAAGAACCGTTTGAAAAAAAAAAGGTTCAGATGTTAAAAAAGTAAACAAGATAGAAATAAACAGAAGATTTTTGAAACATTAGGTGTCTGAAGGTGCGAGCAGTCAGGGTGAACTCCTGTTGATAAATGTATTGTACGAACTCCAGACACGACGTGACAAGACATGACGACACCATGACTAGAAAAATCACAAACATAACAGTGTGGGCTTGGCTCACTCACCACTTTTTTATGATGGGTTAAAAAGCATAACATTATCTCACAAGCCCGTTGACAATTATCGAAATGCGTCAGACCAAAGTTCGATAAAGTGGTCTCTAATCAAAGTCGCGCATTTTTTTTGCCTTATTCTCCTTCTTCTTCTTCTTTTCAAGCCGCTCCCTCGTTACAGTTGCTTCAGCTTCTTCTTTTAAATGCGCTTTCAGCCAATTGCATAATTTGTGGTAGGTTGATTAATTTGAAACGACTTTCTGAGGGTCAACCGCGTATTCATAAACAGGTCTCAAGTCTCAATTCGTTGATTTACGCGCCCGAACCAATAAAGTTTAAGTAAGATTTGTGAAGTTTAAAGTTTTGTTGTTTATTATGTATTTCGCTAAGGGCATATGAAAGAACTTACTACGCTAACGTTTCTTTCTTCTCACTTTGTTTCCATTTCTTGCTTACTCTTTATATTTTTGTTTGTTCTCCCGTATTATCGTTATCACCATAGACTATAGAGTGTTCTTTTCTTTGTCGTTTTTTATGCTCATTGTACAAACCAGTTCTGCCAGATTTGGCAAAACATAAACAAATTATACATTAAGCCTTATGCCTTATGAAAAATTACTATATGTGAGTAGTATTAGTATCTAACAACTAGTATTTTTAGTATTTCGCGCATATTGTAATGGAAATTAGTAAATTAGTAGGATGTATATTAGTATATTATTACAGTAATGTTAGTATTTAGTAATATATTGGTACATTAGTATTTTCACCAAAACTGGCCGCTCTGTATTGTACTTTTAACAATCTTCCTTTTGTTACGACGAAGAAAACCATTTTCCGATACGTTTTTCGCCATAGCCGACGTTTCTCATTAATTAGTGTGGTATTATTTGCGTCTGATTTTCACTTCCACAATTTTTTCTCCTGCAATCAAGTCTAAGTTTTTTTTTCTCCCTCTAAAATGAGAGCAGACCTGCACTCATATAATTATGAGGCGATATCTCAGGAAAATGCCTCATTTCCTACCTCCTCTTTCTTAACCCTTTAAACCCGGGTTTATTACAAACCCTTCTCACAAATTTTTTATCAATCCAAATGAATGGAATGAACTTTTCTTGTTTAGTTTGATGAGCATAGTGATTTTTTTTTAAAAATACATTTAAAACCATGTTAATTTGGTGGTACAAATTTGTACCGCCAGTAGACAAGGGGTTAAACTCCCTAGCGCATTCAAAAGCGGCAAGTTATTGGGTAAAGACGGCAAAATACTAATCTCTGAAACTGATAAACTTTGATTCCGACTCTAGATTTGTCGAGAAAGGAGGCATTGGCTCGAAAGCTCCCCTTTCAATCTGCCACCGGAACAAATAATGATGAGCAGCACCTCTATCTATAAAGTGTGGCATAGCGTGAGTGGAGCATCACCTGTTGCAGTCGACGAGAAGAAATTGAAAGCTGCCTCCCTCCCTCATAGCAAGAGCACTCCGGGGCGTTGGTCTCACGGATGAAATAGCATGAAGCGTGTATGTTGAGTATAAACCTAACCTATACCGGAGGGCGTAGTCCCACTCTCGTTTGCTTGAACAAAACACACTGGGTCGAAACATGGATTTTTCGGACATAAAAACTCATGGATTTTTTGCCGCAGCAAAGTTTCCGCGCCGATATTTCAAACTTAGAACTCTGTAATGATATCCCTGGTAAAAGCACAGAATAATACAATCAGAAGGGAAACTCCCATAAGAGCCAATGGAAACAAGATTTGGAATTTACCAGCACAAACTGGCAACTGTGCCTACTCACTTCTCAAGATGGCGGACATGCTTTTTCAAGCTATACAACCAATCACAACTCGGCCAGTTGCCGAAGATTTGCCGAAGATTTCCGAAGATACTCACTTTCGAACATGGCGGCCCGAAGTAAAGAATGTTTCAAAATGAATTCGAGTTTCCCTTCTGATTGTATTATTCTGTGGTAAAAGTTTTTCATTGGTGACCAATGAAACGGTTCCAATTCTCCAGTGACCAATGTAATTTCATTGGTCACCAGTGAAAAATTCATTGGTCACTAGAGAATTGGAACCGTTTTATTGGTCACCAATGGAAAACTTTTACCAGAAATCATTATTATTAAGTTTATAAACTGTAAAATAATAATTTCAATAAAATTTACTCCACTCTTATTTCATTTTAATTGTACGTATACTACGTACAGTCAACTGGAGTTACTTAAGTAAGTCCAGTCCCGATCTCCAATTGGGACTGCAAGCTAACATGGGACAGTTCAGAGAATCTTCGCCTCAGTGTCCATGACAGCTTTGCAATGTTATTTTTTGTGATTATTGCTCCAAAAATAAATTCTATAATACATAAAATCACAAAAAATAAAATTGCAAAGCTGCCACGGACACGAAAAAGCATACATTGAACTGCCCCATGTTAGCCTGTAGTCCCAAGTGACCCCATTTGACTGTATGACAAAAATCCACGTCAATATTTTTACCCATTATTTTAAAGAACAAAATAAGCATTTTAGTCTTGTAAACATACGGCTACACCATGAGAAGTCTTGTAAACATACGGCTACACCATGAGAGAAATCACTTCTTTAAAAACAAGGAAACACGTTTACTTGTGACAGCTTTCCTTGCGCGAAGCAAAGTTCTGCTGCATGAAGGAGAATCACTATCACAACAGGGAATCTTTTACTTGTAGCAGCAGACATTTTTCTTGGACAGCAGGAATTCCCTTTAGTGAATATTTCACTGTGCAGATCCTTCAACAAAAACGAAATATACCTTGGATGCGCGATTAAAAAAAGAATTCTCTCAGTGTAGAAATGAAGCCCCGCCGAGTTTTAGACAGAGCCCACCAAAATTTGAAGATCGCGTTCTTTCTTAACGTAGCGTCTCCGCAATTTTCAACCACGGATTATAAAATAGAGGATACCCTTCTAATTTTAACTTAAAGTCTATTGCTTGCCTTAAAAAATTCGCAAGATAGGTTTCAGAAACAACTCGACTTGCTGAACCCTAAATAGAGTCGAAATACATTTTCAATCGAGTCGACTTGGGTCACCCTCGGTCGACTCCATATCGCACTGCTTCGACTCGTACCCCGGAAAAAAATGCAATGTCCGAAAAAAGTCTCAAGAAGTCCTCGCAATGTCCAGATTATAGTCATTTTTAAAATCCATTTGGCAAAACATTGAACGTCCCATAGACGTCCAAAACAGAGTAAATGCAATCTCCATACCCACCTAAGTCATGGGGACTTTTAAAATTGAGGTACCGGAGAATGTTAAGGGATTACTAAAATTGGTGATTGTACGAAGAATGTCCCCAAATAATTGTAAAGAATTCTAAAATTATTTGGGGACATTCTTCGGACATTCTCCAATTCCATTAACCCCTAATATTCTTCGATGCTTTAATTTTAAAAGTCCCCATGACGTCCCATGACTTAGATGGGTATGGAGATTGCATTCACTCGGTTTTGGACGTCCATGGGACGTTCAATATTTTGCCAAATGACGTTTGAAAATGATTGTGATAAGGAAATTGTGTGGACTTTCTTGGGACTTTTTTTGGACATTGAATTTTTTGCCGGGACGCCTATCAGCTCCCTCGCTTTCGTCCATTGTGCGACAAACAGACATACCTGATACTTACAAACATATACCCACCACATACCCTCACAAACGATACTTTACACTTTCACCATATACACACCGAAGCACCAAACATCGAACGACGCGACGCCGAGTATTGTTGGATGGTGAACAACGGAACAAGTGTCACTCAACCCAGTTGAACCAAGTCAAAGAAACTACGTCACGGTATAGTGGCGCAGCGTGCAATTTGGCAACGTTGCGGTTCGTCCATTTAAATCCATGAAAAAGATCGAAGTACTGGGTGTTCAGTGAACACCTTCACATTCGACCTTTTACAAGGGTTTAAATGGACAAAACTCTACGTTGCCAAATTGCACGCTACGCCGCGCCACTGCGTCACGGTAGCGGCGCGGCGGGTCGTATAATCTGGCAGCCGTGTTCTTTGGTCGTTTCAACTTATACAAAAATATCGATCCTAGGTTAGGCAAGGTGCTTCGCCAAAGAATCGATTATCTTTCGTTTTGCGCAAACTTTTGAATTAAGAGTGTATCACTCTGTATACTCGTATTGCTGAGAACAAACTTTGAAGTTATTCAAAACAAATTGATTTGGGCAATGGAACAGGGCTGATTTCAATTTTGGACTCAAGCATTTGCTGGATCACAAGTTGGTTATCTCACTCTCGTATTTAAATATGAGACATAATGGGTCTTTAACAAACTTTCGCTACAGTGAAATGTAGCATGAATTAATTCTCATCGATTTTCAACTGCTCCTCCTCACCAAAAAAAGAAACCGATGAACACTTAACCAAGAACCTTCAAAATCTATTCATAAAGTCGTAAATGCCTTATTTTTAAAAATCCGCGGGGTAAAATCCTAAGAGGGTAAATAAAAAGAGAGAAAGAGAGAGAGAGCTGTTCTGGAAAGGTGACAGAGTGAGATACTGTGAGACTGAGAGGCTTTGCTGGACGCTGCTGGTTGTTGCATCGATGGAGCCGCTGCGTCGCGCGTCGCGACGTGACGCGACGCAGCGTGACCGTGACAACTCTTTTTTGTCAAACGAAAGTTCAAAGTTGCACAAACGCTGTCATCGCCGCTGTCAGTGGGATTTCTCCAGCAATAAATCATTTTTAAGTTGGTTTTCTATTAGCATATGTTACGCTTACGATCAATCTTGGCTTTTTTCCCATCTCTAATTTACTGGCCTTGTCGACCGTTGACTCCATCGATCTGACTGAAGGAACGGTCGCCCGCGGTCTCCTGCTCTTGGGCAAACGCGCACCGTAACTCAATGGTGACGATAAAAAATAATACAGAACAACACGCTGAATGAATGCAACAAAAACACATGCGTAATCAGCGATCTTACCTATCAATTAAAATATTACATTAAAATAAAAGATGGCTTAAACTAGAGTCCCTATATGTAGAGAGTTAAGAAAAGTGAAATCATGGGCGCCGCCATTGGATGCGATTTTGCACATTTGTTTACATTCTGAGGCCGTTGTTGTATTTTGCTCCACTGCAAAGATTACAGTTCCGCTAAGTTTGTAATGATGTAATCTTTCCCTGCTTTTGTTGATCGACATGTATTAACGCTTTTAATGATTCTTTTGAGATTTATAGACATTCTTGAGGTGCATCATGATTAAAATTAACAGATTCATCGCAAATTAACTCTTTTATCTGTAAAAGACCGTTAGTAAACAAAACGAAAGTGCAAAATCACATCCACTGGCGGCGTCCGTAGAGCCTAAAATTCATCGACCAATCAGAAGTTGACTACCCTCTTGTCTTAACTCTCTACATATTGGGACTCTAGCTTAAACTAATAAATGTATACTAATCGGAACCAAAAAGCTTAACCCTTTAAGGACCTGGGACCAAATAATGTTAGGTCCCGAGCATTGAATTGCGTGCATCTTGCGTGCGGTTTCGACCAATCAGAGAGCTTACGCACGGTCATGTGACCGTGCGTAAGTTACGCTCGGGACCGAACATTATTTGGTCCCAGGTTAGTTCAAGCTTCAAGAGAACACCACGCCTCCGTTTCTACAGGGAAGGTAGTTAACTGTTCGTACTTGATGGAGTTGGAATTGCCTATACGACAAAATGAAGGCGCCCGACTAGACTTCATCCATGGTAGTGTTTTCATCTATATTTGCGTTTATCCGGAATGAATACTGAATCAATGTGAAATAGACTAGAGGAGAAAAACGAGTATACTCGGGCTTGGGCCATAAGGGGTTAAAATCCTGTTTCCAAAAAAAATTGTACATATTCGTACAAAAGTAGAAATGTAAAAAATAAGTTGTAGTTACTTTCAAATTGAAAGTATAAAGTCTAAATCTTAGTATTAATTTTTTTATAGTAATCAACGAGAGAAAAAAAATTGAGAGACTAGTTGAATTTTCTGTGATTTCTTTATAATTAGTGGAACTTAATTCAAGTTTAATTTGAAGCTGTAAATTTTTGAAATTAATATTTTAGTATTTACACATGATTCATTTCGGTTCACGTTTCTTCGTTGTTAAACTAGATTTATCGGATTTGGAAATGAGTTTTTTTCTTCTTCTTGTTATACCGAGGTAGTTTGTGCCGGATTTCCTCAAAACGAATTAAGAGATCGATTTCTTTATTCCCAATTTTCTTACTGTTCATCTTCTTCTCCACTTGAGCGAGTTTTAGTCATCTCTTGGAAGTAGAAGTATAATACAATTGAAGGTTACGAGCAAGGAAATCCCCGGAGTGTAGTTTTTAATCCTTTCCAAAGAAAAGTCCCAGAATAGAACTCAACAACTAGGTGAGGTTTTCAGTATTTTTTTTTTTTTCATCAATGAGAAGGCTTACAGTTTTTAATCCTTTTCGAGGAAACCCCAGAATGGAACTGAACAGGTAGGTCTGGTAGGTACTAGGATTTTCAGAATTTTTTATCAAGAAGATGACTTACTACAGTATTTTACTCTTAACTTACTCTCATGAGTATTCCCACTGAAATACTGCTGGCGACTCTTCCATTAACTTTAATGTTCAGAAAAAAAGAAGAAGAAAAAAAACAGGTGAGGAACATAACATACATATTTATTTGTATATTCCTGCATTAAATCCGACAAATTGCGTTGGCTTAAATTCGAAATATTATGCTCAATTTTTGTTGGGTATTTTCAAACGAATACATTTACTTCATAGAGTCGTTAAAATTTGGGTGAAATCCACTCAAAGAGCTGAGCAAAATTTACTTCGCGAGTTACTGGTTTGAAAAAGTCAAATTTTGCTCCCCGTGTGGTGATGAATAATTGCGATCGATATTGCAATTTTTTGTCCCGAAAATGGTCTTCCCACAGTTGAGGTTGACTCCAAGGCGGACTCTTGAAGTAAGCCCCCCCCCCAGGTTGCATCAATAAGTTGCGCAATTTTAAAAACAGGTTTCTCAAAATTGATTTTTTTTTTTGCTTTCGCTATCTATAGGGAGAGCAGTGTTACCACCTCTATCGAACACACATGTCGTTAAAATGATCATTGATCATTGCTTTTTTTTTTTTTTTTTTACATTTATAAAGTACATCTGTACCCATTTCTTTGACACGATGCCAGAACAAAGTATTTTTTTTTTTTTTTTTAACATCTCTGGTTTTACCCCTTCACACTATACCCACCCATTACATACATACCCACCTACCTAAAGTGCGGGTTGAATCAGTCTAGACTCAATACTGAACAGTTTTCCAAGGGCAGTGGGCAGTGGACACTGATTGGTCGAATAAGCTACACACTACACGTTTGCACAGGGCTCTAAGAGGACTTGGACATCGGAGAGCATTTATTCACATTTGACCTCGCTTGTCATGTGATTCCGCCGCCAAGTCTACACTAGAGGTTCGACGCGAAGGCGACGCTCGCTTCGTGGTTCGCGCCCCCCAACAACCTCCCCCCTTCATCCCCTCAGTGCACTGGGGGTCGGGGGACTTATCATTGAAAAATGAGATGGAAACTTCGCGTAAATTTTTACCGAGACCGAGATGGAGACGAAGTCCGCGATGCAATCACTGGTTTTCCAGTGCTCAGAGTTTTGCCAATGTTGCCATGTTGTTTTTTCTTTTTCTGCGCACAGGTAAACGATTGAAGAATCTTATCCGCTGCAAAACTCAACCGGAGGGGGGGGGGGGGGGTAGACCATTAAGGTGATTCATCCTCACCTATCTGAAGAGATACTGTGGCTCAATAGACAGCGCTACCGCAGTCACTTTTAGAGATTTTCACTTTGAAGCTTGAAGACTTAAAATTATTTATTTTGAAAGCTTTAATCAAAAGGGGTGATCCCGCACAGGAACAGCACTATTTTTTAGTCAATTTTATGAACCAAGCTTTAACAATATTGGTTCCATTTTGACGGAGAAATCAAGCACCGAAACAAGACCAAGACTCTGGCAAGAAGGTGCATCCTTAATAAGCTACTCAGCTCATTTGCAGGAATTTTCGGTAACAATGCTGTCTCTCTTTGCTTTTTGCTTGTCTTTTTCTTCCCACTTTTTGCTTTTCCTACGTTGGATAAATGTAAAAACTAACTGAACTTTACGATTACCGTTTAGCGATGAAATTAGATGAAACTCTCGATTTCATCAGGTATATGATTACACCGGCTGACAAAAACACAATACAAATTAAAGTATTTTCACGTGCTATAATCATATCTACACTGTTCAGATTAACGGTTTAATTTTGTTTCCGCCGGAGAAACCCATCGTTGAATTTGAGAAACTCATTAAATTTACGCAAAACGGCACCGCTGTTCAACCGCCACAGAGATGTGTCTCCAAAACTGGCAACACTGCCTGGTTCATTCTATCCAGTCCGTAAATTAGTTTTACCTCTCCCTCCTCCTCCGTCGTTTAAACACGTCGCTAGTATTCGTGGAGGGCGGAGGGGAGAGGGGGGGGGTAAAAGGAATTACCCCATACACAGATTGAAAAAGAAGAAGAAGATCAACAAGTGTATGTATACACGGGAGCAATGAAAATCAAATGGAAACAGCAAGAGTCTGGGCATGGATAGAAAACCAAACGCAATTTTTATCTCCCCCCCCTCACTCTATTTCTCTCTCTTTCTCTCTCTCTCTCTCTCTCTCTCTCTCTCTCTCTCCAACTCCCACTCCTACTCCCCCCTCTCACCCCTCCCCTTCTTAAATGGCTTTCAACAGCTTCAGTCCCAGTAATGACAAAATATACTTCGTTACAAGTGAAAGAAAAAAAGATAGGCATAAACCCAAAGAACGAACCCATGCGGCCATGGGGGTAAATGTGTGCAAGGAACTTCAAGCCATTCTGACACGTCACCAGTGAGTGGCCCGAAAAAGAAGAGGCCATCAAGAGGAGGTTCCCTTTTGGTCCCATTCAAACTCATCGAGTGTGTTACGGCCTCTATCGTCTGATCGGTTTTAAAAATGATTTTTTTTTCTGCTCACGCAGGAGATGCGGGTTGCGGGCATTCAGAATGAAGGCGCACAGCATATTCCTCAAAATAGAGAGCTCAACACTCAACAGTCATAAAAAAATAGAACCTGCCTAATTTGAGGGTATTCACTGCGAACTCGATCGATCACTTCCGATCGTTCACATGGGTTTAAAAGTCAGTAGCGTAGCACGGAATTTTTGAGGGGTGGTCTGGGGTCCAAAAATTATCAACAGGATGTGGTCCGAGGGTCAAAATTAGGTAAAATTTCTCTAAAAACCGCAAAAATTTGACTTCCTAACAGAACAAAGTTTAGTGTCAAGTGGTCGGGAGGGGGGGGGGGGTCCAGACGCCACTGCTTTAAATGGACGTACTGCGACGTAACTATATTGCACATGATGCAGTCGCGTGTGGCGTTCACGTGCAATCTGGCAAAATTGCCGCACATTTTGTCCGTTTAAACCCATACGAAAGGTCGAATTTGAGAGCATTCCATACACACCCAACAATTCGATATTTAATACAGACACAAATATAAAAAACTGTAACGTTGCCAGACTGCGCCACGCCACAACGAACGGAGCGCGGCTGTCAGCCGCTCCGTCGCTCCATCGGCATCTCAACAACAACGGAGCGGCTTAAATTAATTAGGACGAAGCAACCGCACAGTTACTCAGTAACTGTCATCAATTTAAGGATTGTAGACTAATCCAGTATCCAGTGATCTAAATATAGGTACTGCTTCACATACTTGATACACTGGATTCTTTGGTAGCGTACCCTAGGGTGACACATACATTATACATTGGACATGTCCATAATTATATCTTATCATCCTTCCAGTACATACACGCGCGCACGCGGCCGCGGCCGCGGCTCGATCGCGACGCGACACACGCAACCGGCAACTCAACAAGTTATATTTTCCCTTCATAAATGTTTAAAAGCCGGCGCCGGCCAACACGACGCGCGCCGCTCCACGCCGCGCCGGTACTACATGCGGCCGGCACCTCGTGTAAGAGTTCGAGTGGTCCGATTGGCGAGGAGCCGTGCGCAACAAGCACAGCACGGCTTTTTAGAAGCGTCGCGACGTCTTTCGAGTTTGCCTCTCGATGATGGTCATCCGTCGTCGTAGGTCGTCAGCGGCTCGGGCTGGCACCGACCGCACCGCACCGCACTGGGACGCAACACGACGTGACGTGACGCGTATAGTAGCGTGCGGTCGCTGCGCGCCGGCAGCCGTAGCGTACGTTCGAAGTTCATTCAACTTTTACTTTCGTTCGGGTAAAAAAAAGGAGAAGAAACAAATGACACGGCTTGGTGTATCGTGTATTGCCGCCACCGCGCCGCGCCGCTTAGCTCGTTCACTCACACTCACTTGCATGGTTGCCAAGTGCCCCGCCGAGAGAAAAGTTACCGTTATTTACCCGCAACTAGAGTCCCTATATACGATGAGAGTTGCGCCAAGTCTCTCAAAATGAAGAAGAAGAAGAGGATCAATAGAGTCCCTATATGCACGGAAAAAAACTACGGTGAAAATAACCATACGGATACCTGATTTTGGCACCTGCTAGATGTTATGGCAATGTTAACCAGAAGTATACTATGTTTTGACTAGTTACTAGGTGATGTTACCTGATTGCATGTCAAATTTACTCAGAGTATCGGTAAATGTTCCATACTTCTGGTCAAGTTTACCATAACAACTAGCAGGTGCCAAAATCAGGTATCCGTATGGTTATTTTCACAAATCTTTTTTTTTCCGTGTGTTGAGAGTTAAAAACAAGAGGGTAGTCAACTTGTGATTGATCGATGAGTTTTAGGCTCTACGGATGCCGCCATTGATGGATGCGATTTTGCATTTTGGTTTACAGTTGCAGTTGTTTACCAACGGTATTTTAAGGATAGAGAGTTAATTTTCGATTAATCTGTTAATTTTAATCATGAAATGTCTCAAGAATGTCTAAAAAAAAATCCAAAAAAAATCTTACAAGGCGTAAATAGATTCCGATCCACAAAAGTAGTGAAAGCGGCACTGTACTCTTTGCAGTATACCAAGACACAACAACGGCCCTTAGAATGTAAACAAATGTGCAAAATCCCATCCAATGGCGGCGCCCATGGTTTCACTTGTATTAACTCTCTACATATAGAGACTCTAGAGCCCCCACGAGGCAAATTGCAAATGGCGGATGACCAAAATGCGGATGGCCTCTGCGCCGTTGCCGCTATTTAGCTGTCTCTTATAGGTTAGGTTCAGATTCTCGACAATAACGGTCGTTATTGAAACAGATAATGTCCTCCAGAATAACATTCAAGCAGAGGAAAAATTAAAAATAATTACTGCGGTCACTGTTACTTCAAATGTGTAATGAAAGCTAATACGCGAAAAGTAAACAAACCATCCGCCATTTGCATTTGCCTATTGAGGCTTTCTTGACAGCCTAAATCTAACATAAGAGCGTTTCATGAATTCGTCGGTTCATGAATAGTGGTGTTTCTGATAATTTTTTTTTTTTTTTTTTTTTTTTTTTCAATGTTGGAAGAATTTAAGGACTTTTCCACTGGATGAGGTCACCACTAAAACCTTCTGGAACGATCGATGTTGTCACAAAAAATTAACAGAATCCAATCATCATTAATTGCTTATGCCACTCTATATAAATGCGTAGCTTACTGCATTGCACACATTACCATCATACATATGATAAGAAAATGTCATGATAATATCAGTAGTATTGGCTTAATATGCTCTATTTTTGGCCAATTTTTTTTGTTTTGTTGTTGTTTTTTTTACACCATCTGAGGTCGGAATTAGGTGGATATTTGCTATCAGGGATATTAAGAAGGCCGGGGGGATTTTTAAAATACAATGGCCACTGTCCATATCAGGAACCTGTAAACATTGGGGCATGCTTCTTGTATAATATTATATCGCAGATATTTTTCCAAGGGGAGGAGGGGGCGCCCTTCCTATTTTCTTGTCACTCTTTCTATACTCTTTGCTGATTGCAAAGATTAATGGATGAATAATAAATATCAGTTAAATTGTCTCTACACAATACGGCAACCATGCTCTCTCGCTTTGCGATTTCGCGAGCAGCCGCAGCGAGGCGCGCATCATTTGTATCAGAACATGATGATACGTCATAACCACAGGGTAGTGTCTCTTTTTTCTTCAACGCAAGAGATCTAAATAACTCAAGCTTTCCTAGAGCTATGCAAGGAGGTGGTAAAGAATAGAGTCCCTATATGTAGAGAGTTAAGACAAGAGGGTAGTCAACTTCTGATTGGTCGATGAATTTTAGGCTCTACGGACGCCGCCATTGGATGCGATTTGGCACTTTTGTTTTGTTTACCAACGGTCTTTTACAGATAAAAGAGTTAATTTGCGACGAATCTGTTAATTTTAATCATAATGCACCACAAGAATGTCCAAAAATCTCAAAAGAATCATTAAAAAGCGTTAATACATGTCGATCAACAAAAGCAGGGAAAGATTACATCGTTTCAAACTTAGCGGAACTGTAATCTTTGCTGTGGAGCAAAACACAACAACGGCCCTACAACGGCCTCAGAATGTAAACAAATGTGCAAAATCGCATCCAATGGCGGCGCCCATGATTTCTCTTGTCTTAACTCTCTACATATAGGGACTCTAGTAAAGAAGTGCCTCCAATCAGTGGCGTAGCGTGCGATTCGGCAACGTAGCAACTTCGTCCATTTAGAACCGTGAAAAAGATCGAACATGGAGACAATACAACGTTGTAAAATTGCACGCTACGCCACTGCCTCCAATCCTCCATCCTCAATCCTCATACTATGCAAGAGTTAAGACCATCAGGGGAACCAGGGGCCAAATTTTGTAACTTGGGGACGTTAGGCGCAGAGAAGCGTGATATTTGGTAACACGGCATTTTGTCTATTTGAACCCATAGAAAAGGTCGAATCCGATGATCATCGGCGATTCCTAGATTGATCGATATTTTTCATGTGTTTTTATGAGCCAAATGCAACGTGTTGCCAGATTGCACGCCTCGCCTCTGGTTGGGCGATCCTCTGACTGACGTGAAAGTTACGAATCCTCGCTTAATTCTGATTGGCCAGCGTTGCAGTTTTGACTGTTTTGAGCAGGGCTGCCGTTTTGCGTATAATCAATGCTATTTTTCTACTCACCGATGATTCCACCGGTTGAGAAAAGATTACACAGTTCAGTTCGGTGTATGACTGTAATGCACGAAAATACTCTGATCTGTAATCTTTCCTCAATCGGTGGAAACTCCGTTGATTAATAAAAATATCCGCAAGTTTTTTAAAGTCATCGACGACTCCACCGGTTGAGAAAAGATTACAGATGCGAGTATTTTAGTTTATTACAGTCATGCACTGAACTGAACTGTGTAATCTTTTCTCAACCGGTGGAATCATCGGTGAATTGAAAAATAGCATTGATTATACGCAAAACGGCAGCCCTGGTTTTGAGACATCGAGGAGTAACATGCAACACCTTCGCTGTCAATTGCACCGACAAAAAATTTGCCCCAGCACCGTGAAATCAGACAACCTTGCATCTTGTTCATTTCAACTCATGCAATGGGTCGAATTAGAGGAGGTTTACCGAACACTTTCGTTCGATCTTTTAATGGATTTAAATGGGTCTGTTGCAAACTTTTCCTTCAGCGCTATTGAGTGATCACTCTCACGTAAAATCGCGTGAAAAGTCCATTGGTAACAGCAAAACGTCATAATATGCAAGAACAAACTCACAAGAGGCATTTAACTGAAATCCAAGATGGCGGTAAAATATCGAGCAACATGTATGCAAGCACCATGAACATCCAAAATGGCCAACCTCACAACATCGATCACAACGCAAACAAACTCATAACCTCCGACCTCCGATGCTGTGAGGTCATTAACGTTGGCCATCATGGATGTTCACGGTGCGTGTACACAGGTTGCTCGATATTTTACCACCATCTTTGGGTTTCAGTTAAACGCCTCTTGTGAGTATGATACTGCATTTTATGACTTTCTGCTACCACCAAAGGACTTTTCACGTGATTTTACTTAAGATTCAACCCTCTATATCGCTGTAGCTAAAGTTTGCAACAGACCCTTTAACAAAATATACAACGCCATTAGTTTTCACGATTAGCCATACTGATTCAGACAAGAGGCTGATTATGAGGATGAGGGTATACCGACTACCGGTGCTGTCGAAGGAACATTATAGATTAGTAGATATTTTTGGCATTTCATTCGACTCGAAAGATATTTTAAGAAACGTGAAACCTAATTGGTGTAATAAAATCCGAGAGAGCCGCCTGTTTATTAGTATAAACTGCATTTGACAATTTAGACACATTTATTTATGGATAGTTTCACAAGAGTGAACGAGATAGATCGGCAATTTTTCGTCTGGATCCAAGTTTTACCGTGACGTACTAGCGGGGACAAAGATACCTGGCCAGAGTATGCAACACGCAACACATCTAAAACACGTGTTGAATGGGGTGATGTGCATTGCTTATTGCATACCCTGGCTAGATATTTTTGTCTCCGCTAGTACATCATCACTAACACGGTTTATAAGATACCTGTCATCGATATGTTTCAATTTCGGTGAGACGTAATAAGTGGCGTAGACCAGACATTTTCCGGGGGTGAGATCAAGGGTCTGAAAGTAGTGGGGGCGGGGGGAGGGGAGGGGTAACAAGGTACAAAATTTGTCAAAATTCGCAACAAATTACCACACGATAGAGAAAATTTCGTTGTCAAACGAGGGAGGGACAGTTCCACTGAACCTCTCCCCCTCCATTATGGCTACGCCACTGGACGCAATATGCGTTATGATAAGATTGCGGATCAAAACTTCCCACATTTTTCCCTCGACGCGAAGGATGGAAATCGTAAACAAAATGTCTGGAGGGGGCCCGAGGGGCCAAGCCCCCTGAGGGCCTCACTGCGACCAGTGTGCCCATTACGTTGCATCACTCCGTGTGGTGTGCGACTGGGCTAAACAGAGGTTTAGACCAGCAAAAAGAAACGCGGAAAGAAGCGCAGGCCCTGAGCTTGACTTATTACTATACTGTATACAGTATCATCATTATAATTTTATTTTTTATTCGTTTTTTATTGAAAACGTCTTCAATTTTCCTTCAAGTTTTTATATACCTCTATTTTTCCAGCCGATGCGATGATCGCGTTGCCTAATTCCTATCGCGTCCGCGTCCGCGCGGTCGAGGATGTGAATGAATGAAGTATTCAAGAATATGCGCGTGATTTGATGTACAGCAAGTTAAAACGCGCATGCGCAAACGCAAAATGGAGGAGCGAGCGAGCGAACTGAGCGAGGAGATAATTATTCGCGGCGTTTTTCGCGTCGTAAACGATTGCATAGCACAGAATACAGTATACACTTATACATACAGCGTGCACGGTTTGAATAATAATCGTGATGCGGTGGATATGGTTTATGGGGACAGCTCCTCCGTTGACATTTATGTGCGGGGGGGAAAAAATGAGCCCATTTCTAATTGAGCCACGCTATAGGTGCAGACGTCGAGTCGTCGCGAGTGTGAATAACATTCTTTGCTCCTACGAAGTTTCAAGTCCAGCTAGCGGCTCGTGGCTTGCATAGTGAACGAGACTTGGCGATGGGTAATTAAAATTTGAACCGCTAATTGCAGAAATTACGATAGTACACAAACTTAGGAGGAATAAAAAAAACCTATTTAAAGCAGCCAAATAGGTTGTTATAAAAATGAAAAAAAAAAAAAAAATCTGAACCGTCAATTGCAAAAACTTGCACAAAACTGAATTTCATGGGAGGAACAAAAAAAAACAAAAAACAAAAACAAAAACGCTTTGAAACCATCAAATAGATTTTTTTTTTCAAAAAATTTCAAAAAATGTTTTTTCTGAACCGCTAATTACAGAAACTGTATAGGTACAAAAAGGTTTTTTTTTTTTTTTTTTTTTTTTTTTTTTTTTTTTTTTTTTTTTTTTTTTTTTTTAAAATGACAATATTTTTCTTTTTTTTCTGAACCGCAAATTGCAGAAATAGTAGTCGAGTATACAAAAGTGAATGTCATAGGAGGAACAAACTAACCGATTTAAGTTGCTTGTTAACCGGTTGTGAAAGTACCTGGGCTTCAAATCAATGATTTTTTGTCTTATTTTGTTTTGTTTTTGTTTCGTGTTTTTTGTAGCAAATCTCCATATTGAAGTGGAGAGGTCATTGGCGTTTACAGGGGAGGTGCAATCGTCCACCCCGTTTCGGCCGAAAAAAGGGGCAAAAAGAGGAGAGGAAGAGAGCAAAAAGAAAAAGGGGGTTATATTGGGGGAAAATCCCAAATTCTCCCTTCCCGTTCGGGGGAACTGGATCCGCCAATGCATGAGAAAGGCTTAAGGAGTGACGATCTTTGTTTTGTTTTGTTTTGTTTGTTTCTCTTTTGAAACCCTATTTCGGAAAAGTGGGGTGGCTTATGCCTACACGAGCCTATAGTCTGTCTCACGAACGAGCGTCCCCGGCTGGTCAGCTGGTTTTGCGCTTGCCGGCAACACTGCACGGGACCCGAGTGAAGCACACTCACAAAGGAAAGTGAGAAAACAATAAGTTTCCGAGCTCAGCGTGTCGATGCGCGCCCCAAATGCCTCCTTGGGCTCATTACCTGGAGTCATCTCCTCTTCCCTTCTGCAGTCTGACCCAATGGAAAGCAATTTTTTTTCAGTTTCAGAAAAATGTCTGTTTTCTTTGCACCATCCACGAGAGCGTGGAAATCCTAGCATAGTGATGAAAAATCTAAAAAAATTGAGCATTTTTAACGATTTCAGCATTGTGAAGTCCGTCAGATCATCGTCGGACTTCACACTGCTAAAATCGTTAAAAACGGTCCATTTTTTTAGATTTTTCATCACTATGCTAGGATTTCCATGCTCTCGTGGATGGTGCAAAGAAAAAAGCAAATTTTTTGAAGCTAGAAAAAAATTTGGTTCGTATAATGGATGGGCTGAAGAAGGGACAGCGGTTCAGAATGAGGGTCAGCAGCAACCTCGCTAACAAAAGGCCGGCCGACCAAGTTTGTCTACTGTCCTTCCTCCGTCGTTGCAGTATAGTCCAGTCAATCTAGCTCAAAAACGGCCCTAACCTAGAATAAAATCGGAAGCAAATTCTAATGATTGGGCGTTAATCTACTACCCATGGTGTACAAATCCTCAAAAGTCCCCATGAATCCGAGTATCGGAAAGTCCCGGAAAATCGGGAAAACCCCGGAAAATCTGTCTTTCTTTGATAGTTCGTATCTCAGTTATCTATTGTCGTAGAGATGTGTTCTTTTTTTCAAGTTGTAGATAAATGCGTCTTCTTGTAAAAAGTACACTACTATTTTTTCCGTCAGAGCAAAATTTTTCCAGAAAATTTAAAAAAACTGAAAAATTGAAAATTTTCCAAATTTCGGAGTAAAATTTTCAGGTTTTACAGTTGGAAAAGTAAAAAATGCTCCCAACAAAGGTTTTAGATAATTTAATCAGCTTTAAAATGAGACCTCAACGAAGTTTGTGCTGTATTTCGTTACCGAGATACGCGCAAAAATGTTTGAAAAACCCTCGAGTTTCAAGCGCTTGAGGCGCCTCCACTGCGGCACTTTACCATGTCATGCCATATGCCGCCGCGCCATGCCACGGCCACGGCTATTGCTGCGCGTCCCGGGATCGACAACGGCACATTCACATTCTTCCACCTCCCCCCCCCCCCCACATTTTTTTGCGCTCAGTGTCGGAATTTTTCTTGTTGGCTTTTCTCTCTTCATTCTTTTTATTTCTTTTATTTCCTTTTTCCCATAGTTTTCACAAGTTTTTGAGTAAAATGAGAATAATGGGAAATTTTGGAGATGGTCTTTATTTGAGAAGTTTTTAAGAATTTCTCGCTGAATTTCAGAGAGACTATGATTCTGAAGAAGAAAAAAGACTTACTGGTAAGAACTTATCGGTGTGATGAAGCTGAAAAAATCACGAAAAGCAAATTAATCAAGGGAAAACATTTCAGCAGAGGCTCATATGACTGAGAAGTGTTAGTTAGTAGCTAGGTCTTGCAGTTTAATAGCTAACCAAAGTTTACCGAAAAAGTCCCCTCTTCCTAAACCATAGGTAAGTACAGGAATTTTTCTATCTCTCTCTCCTCTCATTTGAAAATAAGAGCGTTAGGAGATAGGAGAGGACGGAGGTAGGGTCTAAAGTCACGTGATGGCCGTCTGTGTTATCCTCTTCTATCATATGATGGGTTCAAATTGTTGTGAAATTATGTCAACACAAATGAAGAGAGAGAAATTCCTGTATCAGCTTATGCTCCAACCTCAAATTTTCTCGCGTATTTGAGACGATTCTCTGCAAATAGTGCACTTACTCGTACATGCGGCTCATGATCTATGTCAAAATTACACTAACCAATTTCGAAGAGCTTGAAATTCTTCATGAAATAAATTCAACATCCTCACCGATGAGTCCAAGCATATAAGTATCTGTAAGAATCTGGCTTTTCGTTTTACGGAAGAGCAGGAAATTGCTGATATACGCTTGTTTCTACATATTCTGGACACATCGCAGATCATCTTTGCAGGATGAAGAATAAAAGAAAAGTTCACGGTAGTGCAGCATACTTCGTTTAAAAATATGAGTTCTTATTAATGGATGTTTGTTTTTTTTTCTGATGCTATTCCAAGTCTGTGTCACTGATGTCCCGACAGCACACGTGCCATGTACATATAACTGTGCAGTGTACACTCGAAATTTTTTTTGGTATAACTTTAATGCATCGAGTCTCAGTTTTTCTTGGCATTTGAAGCGAAGGACCGATAAAAAAGAACGCAGAAGTCAGTGGCAATGCCGAGAGTTTAGAATGATACCTACGTCCAATACTCATTACTTTCGATGATCTTTCATTAAAATCCAGTCTCAAGATGCTTGATATTCATCCATATTGTTTGTTGGAATTATGTGTATGAAAAAAAAAAAAAAAAAAAAAAAAAAAACAAAAAACAAAACAAAAACAAAAAGGGGAAAAAAGGCTGACATATTTGACTTAGGAATTTAAATTAAATGAGCGATGCGATGTGGATTGGCTGAAAATGTGTCCAATTGGGAAAATTGCTGTGTTAAAACTCCTGGTCACGAACAATCGAGCCTCAAAATTGATCAGACTTCTTTTGCTCCTCTGTTAGAAGTGAAAACTAAAATTGAAAGTTCGTTAGAAAATTACGATTATCCTTTTGAACGGAAACAAATAAAGCTCGCGATTCCCTCCTTTCAGGAAATTATGAATGCTGAAAATTGCGCCTTCAAAATGTCCTATATATTCCTGAACAGCTCGCCTACGTACAATGCCGCAACATTAGAAAATCTCGTATTTCGAGTTAATTTTCAAATTTAAACAGACAATTGATGGAATCTAATATTGTCTAAACAACGCGAGAAAATTTAAGTTTGGAGCATAGGTGGATATAGGTACTGGAATTTGTCTGTCTCTCTCCCTCTCTTCTCATTTGTGTAATGATTTTTATAGCTACAACAATTTGAATCCCCATCATGAGCTAGAAAAAGATGGCAGAGAGGACCAGCACGTGACTTTAGACCCTATTTCCGTCCTTTTCTAACGCTTATATTCAAATGTGAGGAGAGAGAGAGACATACAAAATTCATGTACTCACCTATGATGGCTTTGGAAGGGAGGACTTTTCCCGCTTTGCGACCAGTAGACTTTGGTTAGCTATTGAACTGTGAGATATAGCTACAACGAAAACTTTTCAGCCATGCAAAAGCCTCTGCTCAGTGGCGTACTGGAGACCTTCGCAGTCCCGCGGGAGAACAGGAGCCCTCAATTAGTGCCCCCTGTTTACATTTGATCCTTGTATTTGACAAAATATAACATTTGAAAAAATAAGGATAGATGAAGGAGAAAAAAAATTAGTGTAATTTTAAGGTAAAAAGAGTCGGTTTACTCCTTTGGATATGGTAATTGCCATGCATTTTCTGTGTTATTAGATGAATTATCAAAAGGGGCCAGGAAAATAAAATCAATTTGTTGCCTTTCGTAGGAAAGAAACGGAATTTTAAAGCTATAAAACAGCGTGAATAAATCTTTCGAGAGAACTCAATTTTCAAAAAATTTCAGGCGTACGACCCTCCTCCCTCTCTAGCTGGGGGAACGGGGAGGGGGGTCCTCATATACCCTCATTCATTGCGTACAAAATGTAGAGGGTCCCCGACTGACTGAAAGTTCGCGGGGAGGGACCCACATTTTCCGGAACTCCACTGCCTTTGCTTAAATTTATGCCGGAAATTAGTCTGTTTCCCTTGACTAATTTGCTTTTCGTGATTTTTTCAGCTTCATCACACCGATAAGTTCTTACCAGTAAGTCTTTTTTCTTCTTCAGAATCATAGTCTCTCTGAAATTCAGCGAGAAATTCTTAAAAACTTCTCAAATAAAGACCATCTCCAAAATTTCCCATTATTCTCATTTTACTCAAAAACTTGTGAAAACTATGGGAAAAAGGAAATAAAAGAAATAAACAGAATGAAGAGAGAAAAGCCAACAAGAAAAATTCCGACACTGAGCGCAAAAAAATGTGGGGGGGGGGGGAGGTGGAAGAATGTGAATGTGCCGTTGTCGATCCCGGGACGCGCAGCAATAGCCGTGGCCGTGGCATGGCGCGGCGGCATATGGCATGACATGGTAAAGTGCCGCAGTGGAGGCGCCTCAAGCGCTTGAAACTCGAGGGTTTTTCAAACATTTTTGCGCGTATCTCGGTAACGAAATACAGCACAAACTTCGTTGAGGTCTCATTTTAAAGCTGATTAAATTATCTAAAACCTTTGTTGGGAGCATTTTTTACTTTTCCAACTGTAAAACCTGAAAATTTTACTCCGAAATTTGGAAAATTTTCAATTTTTCAGTTTTTCTAAATTTTCTGGAAAAATTTTGCTCTGACGGAAAAAATAGTAGAGTACTTTTTACAAGAAGACGCATTTATCTACAACTTGAAAAAAAGAACACATCTCTACGACAATAGATAACTGAGATACGAACTATCAAAGAAAGACAGATTTTCCGGGGTTTTCCCGATTTTCCGGGACTTTCCGACACTCGGATTCATGGGGACTTTTGAGGATTTGTACACCATGTGTTGTAGATTAACGCCCAATCATTAGAATTTGCTTCCGATTTTATTCTAGGTCAAAAGCTAGATTGACTGGACTAGTAAGGATCTCCAATGTTGTCATTTACGGGTTTTCAGTGAATATTTCGAATATTTTCCAGAGACGCTCGTTCGTGAGACAGACTATAGCTCGTTTACATCGAATCCACGTGCATTCGCGCGGCCTTCGTTGAATCGGAAAAATTCACCCGTGAGTCAACATTGACTCGGTACAGTTATGAGACAATGGTTCGTAATCAGTAGCGTATCGTTAAATCTGGCAACGTCGCATTTAGTTCATTCATTTTAAATCCGTGAAGTATCAAACTATTGGGTGAGCGATGAACGAACACTCTCATATTCGACGTTTTGCATTGGATAAAAATGACAACGTGCGACGTTGCCAGGTTGACCTCTGCACAACTGCGCAATCCACGTCCAAACGTAATGTCCGCAAGCGCATCTTGCTCTTTGCATTTTTGGCTGTGATTTGCTTTAAAAAAGCAATATTTTGCTTCGCCATCATGATGAAGATTTTAGATTCTTTTTTTTCGTAAATATGTTTCGTCGTATTTTAAATTTGTTTGCACGCTAAAAGTTTACATACTGATTGTGAGAGAATTCTTTTTTTAATCCAAGTTGTATTTCGTTTGTCCGTATAATTAAAGAAACTGCACAGTGAAATAATGACTAATGGAATGCCTTTAACCCAAGGAAAATGTCTGCTGCTACACGTGAAAGATTCCTTGTTGTGACAGTGCACGGTGATTCTCCATCATGCAACAGTACTTGACTTCGCGCAAGGAAAACAGTCACAAGTAAACATGTTTTCTTGTTTTTAAAGGAGTGATTTCTCTCAGCGTGCTTAGGTACAATGGCTTCTTTTTTTGAACGACTATAAGCTTTATGGTCATTGAATCGGCAAGTATAAAAGTTTTCCGATGGAAACTTTCAGCATTTGATGGTAATCATACCCTTTGACCATCGTCCCCTCCCCTTTGGTTTTCGCATCAGTGGCGTATGTTGTCCAGGATGGGCTCGTGTGTGTTTTCAGGGGGGGGGGGGGGCTATTGTGGTATAGTTTCTAACACACTACATGATAAAACACATTTTTCCAGGGGGGCTCACAATTTTCTAGGGGGGGCTGAGCCCCCCCTGGCCCCCCTCTGGTTACGGGCCTATGGAAATGAAGTATTTTGTCCATTTAAACTCGTAGAACAGGGATAAACGCCATCTAAACCATCTTAAATAAAAATAAACTCGTAGAATAGACCGAATTCGATGGTCATCGCCGATCCCTTGAAAATTCGATTTTATTCGAGGGTTTATAGATGAATAATACAAATGCAACGTTGACAGATTGCGCGCTTCGCCATACTGACCGCGATAACCGCACCAAACCCCGAAACTTGCAATCAGAGAATTCGAAAATTGCTGTTTAAAACGACCATAAAGCTCTTAGTATGGTTCAAAAACAGATTCAAAATGAGCAAACTTTGAGCGAGCAAAAAAAAAAAAAAAATTAAAATACGACAAAACATTTTTGTGAGAGAAAAATAATCAAAATCGTCAACACGATGCGGCGAAGTAAATTAAGTAAGGCTGTAAGATTGACGGCACAAAAAATGCGGGAAAAATTCTCAAACATAGAAAGTGTCAAGTCCTTTACAACCCTTTACAGACCAGGTTCGATCAAAGGAACTCCACTCTTCCGTTAATATAGGGATAGTAGTTAACTGTTCGTACTCGGGGGAGTTGAAATTGCCTAAACGATGAATTGAAGGCGCCCGAACGAAACCTTATCGTGTAAGTGTCTACATCCAGAATTGCGTTTCTTCTGAATCATGATACTGGAGCAATGTGAAAAAGACTAGAGGAGAAAGACGAGTATACTCGGGCTTCGCCCATAAGACGTTAACAACTAACGAAAAGTGTGATGCGGTGAAGTTACACTCTCACAGTGTCGTAAATTACGCGCGCCCTCCGCGCGGTGCATACTGCATACAGATTGATAAGAGGCCCCGATTAAGGAACACCGCTGCGGAATATGGAGCGATTATTATTAATAATATTACCTAGTCGAACGGAGGATCGAAGAACTTAAAAGGGAAGTGGTAATAAATAAATATGTCGAAGCCGCAATGCATTGTTGTCGGATTTTGATTCATAGCAACAAGCTATAGGTGTAAACATATACAAGTCCATTTACCTAGAGTCCCTGCTGTATAATATTATGAGTTCAAAAAATTGGGGGACCACTCCAGAGTCCCATCCAATGGCGGATCTAGAATAAATATTTCAAGGGGGGCTAAAACCTACTTTTTCAACGTAACGCGTAACAGTGTAATGCTGCGTCAATGGATCCGCCACTGGTCCCATCCTATTGGGAGGGAGGTTGTCCCCCCCCCCGCAGACCCCCGATGAGGCTCTTTGCAAACTTTTGCTATAAGCAAATAAATGGTTCATTGACCAGCGAAAATCACACCGGAAAAGTCTAAAATTCAGTAATAAACTTACAAAACTGCTTTAACGGCAAGATCGTAATGGCGCTTCAACGCAGGTATCATGGGAAATTCCTGTCTAATCTGTCACTTTCTCTACGGAAACACAGAAATATGTCTCATTTTGGATGGGAATCCCACGATACTTGCGTTGAACCGCCATTATGCCCGATTCTGAGAGTGAATTTCGTAATTTTTCAGTGCACTCATTGTCATTTTTACACGTTTTTACGCAAGAATCAACTCTTCAATCCCATGTAGCAAAAGTTCGCAAGAGCCCCAATAGGGACGCCACTTTATAGATGACCCCCGACTTAAGTTGTGGGTGCGCCCATGCGAGGGCCTATAAGTGACGAGGAAGATTTTTAGGTTATGGTTGAGGTGTGAATTTCCTTTCTCATGTATTATGGTCGTTAAGGTCGCCGCAAGATCGCCGCTCTCCATCATGACGAGATTACACTAAATTACCAGGGGAGAAACATGGGAATTGGACACTTACACCCTCTAGTCCTAACCTAAAATTCTTCAAGTCGCGCGTCAATTCCGCAGATTACCCATTAGTTGGCCTCTCTGCAATGATCGATTTACAGCTCGTTGATCTTAATCTTCCTTATAACCGTATATATAACTACTATGACAACACTGCAGCAATGCGACGCACAGACGGCAGGTTCTGGGAATCCATCGATTACGGCAATCTTCGGACATCGGACCCAGGAATTTGTCTTCCTTCTCCGTCTTCACCCATTAGAACGCGTGTGTTAGAAAAGGGCAGATGAAGGACAGTGACTTCTTCCCCTTCCTCTACCCTCAACGAATGCGTTCGAAGCGGTGAAGAGGGAGAAGGGACAAATTCAAGGGATCCGCCTCTGATGCCTTCGGAAAAGGGTCCCGTAAAACAATTGGACTGTCCGGTGGGTGAGCTCTTGCGAAGGTATCCAGTCTGCTGCGTATTTTTGCTCCAGCAATTTTAAGCACTGATTCGAACTTGAAATGCTGCAAAAATAACGATAAGCGCACTAAAAGAATTGTTAATTTTTCCCCAGGGCAGCAAGAATTATTCCAGGTTAATTTCCAGGTTAAATTCCGTCCCACCCGTCAGATTTTAAATCTATTTTCTTTATTATTATTCTTTATTATATTCTTTATTATTTTATTATTCTTTATTATTATTATTATTATTATTATTTTTAAGAGACGGGAAAGGGGCATACTAGATCTGTAAAAGTTGAAATTTCTAAGTTAAAGAATGAAAAAAATAGTTTTACAGTGTGATGGGTCGGATGCAGTTTAACCCTTTAATGACCAGGTTAGTTCTCGAGAACACCACTCCTCCGTTTCTAGAGGGAAGGTAGTTAACTGTTCGTACTGGGTGGAGTTGGAATTGCCTATCCGACGAATTGAAGGCGCCCAACGAGATCTTATCCGTTGTATTGTTTTCATCTATATTTTTTGCATTTATCCGGAATGAAGACTAAAACAATGTGAAATAGACAAAAGGAGAAAAACGAATAAACTCGGGCTTGGCCCATAAGGGGTTGACGGATAAGGAGTTGCGGAATGAACCGCAAACGAAAAACGAGCGCGTCGATATTTTGACGTCATTTTACGTTGAAATATACTCTTTCTCAAAAGTACTCGTCGGCCCACTTTTTAATAACTTTTTAACCAGACCGCTAAAATAAATAAACGTTAGCTTCCTTAAATTTAGTGTGTATAGATACATAGTCTTACTCGGTGAGGTTTGTTTTGCATATACCTCTAATTGAAGGCGCTTGGCGAACCATTTATATTTTTTCTAGAATCATAGCGCTGCACACATCGGTTTTTCGATGTTCGTTGAGCATTTCATAAGATCATTTGTTTTTTTTTAACAAACGGCTCTTGGGCCTCGCCCATTGTGTGGTGTGTATACAGTGAAGCTTCAAACTTATGTGACATGACACATGATCCGAGAACTGTCGTGTGTTTCCGCTTCACACCGCTACCGTTTCAATGTTGATTGGTTGAGGGCAGCGGCAACGCGTCGGCGGTAAATCTTTTTCTCGCGCAAGCTAGCGCGTTAACTTGGCGTCCTTCCTGCCCGCAAGACCTATATATCACCGTCACCTATACAGTATACATTACGCAATTAAGTACGTATTAACGCATAAGACATCATACTTAATTGGGTAGAAAATGATAAGAAGCTCTCCTCCTTGTAGGTCTTGTAACGATCGTGGAGAAAGAGGGAGAGTAAAAAAGTCGTGGCGATGAAAGGTTAAGAGCGTGTGAATAGGACTTGGCCGGGAGACTAATTACGCAGATCTGTCAGGACGTTTGAGTGCATAGCGTATAGGGTAGCAGATGAATTTAGATGATAGCTTGGTAGATGACGAAAATTATAAGAGCCCCCAAAAATGTAAAAAGAACGTAGCACTCGAGTCCCTAAATGTAGAGTGTTAATAAAAGTTAAGTAATAGGCAACCCCGCATTGGATGAGATTTTGTACATTTTTTGTTTAAATGGTGCGAAGGCCCTTGGTCCAAGGCAAAGAGTACAGTGCCATAGTATTTTTAAAGGTGCGCAATCTTCACTGTCTTTTGCTGACCAACAAAATACAACCGTTCTATTCACACTTTTTAAGATTCTTTTCGGCATTATGGGCATTCTTGTGATGCATCATGATTAAAATTATCATGCTTCATCGACATCAATTATCTTGCTTTTATCCGTAAAAGACCGAGGGACCTTTGGAGATATTGTATACAAATAAATGTGCAAATCGCATCCAATGAATCCTACGGCGCCCGTAGAGTCTAGAGCCTAAAACTCGTTGGCAGGCGTACTCCGTACTATCAGACGCAAAAGTTTTGGCAGTCAAGAATTCGATGTAAATGGCGAATCCAAGAATTCGAAATGAATGGCGAATTCATAATAATTCTCCAAGAATTCGAGATAAATGGCGAATCCTCGTGTAATTTAAGCAACCGTCTGCTCTTTGCGGCTATTCTTGACAGTCAACCCTTTTGCGTTGCGAGTACTTGAGGTGGAAGACACCTGCACCGGCTCCGCTTTCCAAATGGGTTCCCTACATCTGATAAATGTTTAGCTCATTGCTCCAAAGGCCCATTAGATGGCTCGATGCAATGGCTGAACGATAGTAAACACATCGAGACAATATTCAAAAGACGGATCCTAAAATATTCGTGGGTCCCGAGGAGGAAATAAAATCCTTGCGCTTGGCAACCACGAAACCGAACTAAACCACGAATCAATGCTCCCTTGTTCAGCTGCGTTCATCATCCTGACTCTGGGATTGAGGCTCTGGGTGGGTTGGGTTTGGTGTCGTCGCCCACAAAACCAGACACCATCTACCGAGCAACAATCAACCAGACACCGAACAACAATATTTTTATCAGGCCAAGCCCCTCGACTGTATATGCGTTTAAATATTTGAACAAGTCTATAAAGCTACGAACGGGAGGCCAGATTATTTTGACTTTTGTTCCGTAATGACCTTGACAAGGGCGCGGGGGGCATAAAGCTATCATTATTTCCCTCTAGAGCCGAAGAATTTGATGTCATTGCCCGCACCTCCTCTCTTCCGCCAAACAAATATTTGTCATAACTTATAATCATCAAATTATCCGTTTTATCAATCTTAAAGTAGTAATTGTCCGAGGAGATTGGATCAATCAGCAGCTAAAAAAAATGACGAATAATTGGGGGGGGGGGGAACTCGATCCAACGTGCAATCTGGCAAAGCTGCTTTTTTATCTATTGAACTCTTCATCTTGCCAAGTGTGGTATCATGGACCAAAGAGCTTTTCTTTATATTTAAAAAAAAGAAGATAAAATGCACCCTCCCTCCCCATGCCCCATGCACTGCACTCCTACCCCTTGAAAATTGTCATGCTGATGCACAGGGTAAACACGAAAGGTTTTCAGCAAGTTTTGACAATTTTCGTCCACATACTAAAATTAATTTTTGATACACCGAAATTAGCTGGTGTCTGTTAGACTTGTTTAGTAGACCATGTTAAAGCGAGGAAATTCTGTACAGGGATTCGAGACTTCGGGAGGTCATATTTTGTTAAATCCGTTAAAAAAAACCCTACAATATACGTCTGTTGCAAACCT